>JAMZRA010000001.1:13155039-13574379 GCA_024499935.1 Tyrophagus putrescentiae | reverse complement strand
CCCTTCGGTTCGCACTTTCGGCGATGAGGAAGAGCAAACAGCCGTTGCTAGGCTATTTTTTTCCACAATTTAGAGCTCATTTTTCCTCCTTTTCTTTTTCTCTAGCTGAAGCAGCTAAAACCATCTTTCCCCGTGCTCTCATCGTTTTGTCTGCAGTAAAGCAAAGCATGATCACCACCGTTACTACCACCACCACCACCACCACCACTACTACTACTATCCAACTTGATCCCCTCTTGTACAGCTCAAGATGACGACCACAACGACAAAGAGTACGGCGACGTCGTCGTCGTCGTCGTCTTCGCCGTCTTCGACGATGCACAGCAACTCCTCTTCTTCCCCATCATCATCATTATCAACCACTGATGAGACCTCGTTCAGAGATGAGAACTTCAGCCGAAGATTAATCAGTGCAATCACCGCCAACTCTAGTGATACTTCTGCTAAGAGCCAACTACTTTCACGTAACCACGCCAAACGATCACCACCATCGGGGGTGATCACCAACTCCCTCATCAACGAAATTACGATGCCAAACGGTGGAGAAAGTGTTGATGAAGGCCCTAGTGCCCTCAACACTCCATCATCTTCTGCCACTAACTCCATCAACCCACCACTTCCACCTCCTCCTCCTCACCAGCCAAAGAAGAGGATGAAGAATGGCCATCACGGCCACCAAATTCTCCATCATCTTTACCAGCAACTTCATCACCACCACCACCACCCCTCATCATCAGTGGTACACCACAGCATTCGACGGACCAACAGCATGACCGACGAGGAGTTTGAAGAGTTTGTTGAAGAGGAGGAGGAAGAGGAAGAGGCGGAAACTGCAGCCAAAAACAAACGTGCCATTAAGATTGTCGACGAAGAGGAAGAGGATGAAGTCCAAGAAGAGGAGGACAAGGACTCTGTCGTGGAAACCTCGGAGGAAGATGAAGAGGATGAAGAAAGTAAACTCCAGTCAAATTCTACAAAACACCCTGAGAAAAGAAAGACCCTACCTCCCCAGCTTTGCTACAATGGCCGGCACTGTCTCGACTGTGAATCGAATTTAGGAGGCCCCAAGTACGGAAACGAACTTCTTCTTGAGGAGGACAACACCTCCGACCTGACCTCCAGTCCACCGCCGCCCATCTCCTCGCCCTCCTCCTCCTCTTCCTACTCAATTTCCTCCTCCTCCTCTTCGGCTGATTCGAGTCCCTCTTCCTCCTCGCTGAATCCACTGCAGACGCTGAAAAAGATTAGTGAAAAACAAAAGCAAAAGATGTCATCATCGCCGCCAAACTTTACCGCCACTTCAAAGTCGCTGGAAACCGTGCTGATTGACGCCGTCCTTGAGGCTTCGAAGAAGAAGAAGAAGAGCAATAGAACTTCAGTATCACCGCCACCGCCTCCTCCTCCTCCGCCAGTAATTCCTGAAACTGTTTCAGAAAATCAGGACTCTGATTTAGGACCTGACAAAAGGAGCTTAGAAGTGAACGATCCTTCTGAACAACAGTTGAGCACCTGCTGTCCTCTGTGCTGTCCTGATCCGGAAGTTCGTCTGGAGACCTCCGCCGCCTCGAACTTCTCAAACTCCAGCTCAGCTTCTTCTTCCTCTTCTCACCTGTTGCCCTACTATCCGCCCACCGTCTCTTCGATTCGCGAGGCAGTCTCCCACCTGACCCGATTGGATGACTTTAACGTCGTCAAGCTGTCCCATGGCTTCTTTTCGCAGGTTTTCAAGGTAAGTTTGAGTAAAAAAATCAGAGCTTTTTGGCTTATGCATTTTTTTCTTCTTCTTCTTTCAGGTCGTCCACTTCTCCACCAAGAAGGTGATGGTGCTGAAGATGAACAAGGAGGCGGGCAATCGAGGTGAGTGGGCACTTTCTTTCTTTCGTTCTTTCTTTTGGTTTGAGTTGAATTGAGCAACACAGTGAAACTAAAAGTGCTCCAAAAAAACGTTTGTGTCACTTGCACTTGTCAATTGAGTCGTTGAAGGGCAAAGTGGGAGAGTTCTTTTAACTTACAAACTCAACTTTTTTTTGTGGTTTTTGTTTTCTAAAAACAGACGTTTTTATTTACCGCCCAAAATTTTATCTGTGCTTTGCAAAACAAATCTCAATTTCTTGAATGTGACCACACAGGGCGATTTATTGATTAGCGAAATCTTTCTTATTGTTTTTTCACCTTGTTAGACCGTAATCTCTTTTTTCTTTTTATGAGAAAAAATTGAGCAAGCAGCTGGCAGTGGCCTTCAATTCACCTCTTTCACTTTTTAGTTTAGTGGAAAGAGATGTTTTTTGCTCAAGATTTACCGTTGTTGCTAAACACGAGCTATGTGTTTCCGAAACAGAGGTTGCCGCTATTGTAATGATGATGATGATGATGCTGATGATGATCTCAGATCTCAGAAAGAGAAATAGAGAGCGAGCTTGTTGATCGTCGTCTTCTCAGCTAATGACTTCTTCTTCTTCTTTGTCTGATAAAACAGTGCCTTCTTGTTTATCTAATCGACTCTTTTTTTGTTTGCTTACATGTTTTTTCCTCTTTTCCCCACTCTTTTCATTAGGCAATGCCCTCAAGGAGATTGAGCTGCTGAACAAGCTCAACCACGAGAACATCGTCGCCTACATGGGCACTGTCGTACATGAAGGTACAGCCATTTTTCCTGATTTTTGGAACAATTTTCAAAAATTACCTTTTTTTCCTATCAGGTGCACTTCACCCCCTGCTGGAGTTTATCAACGGCGGCACACTGGAGCAGCTGATTCGACCGTTCTACACCTCGGAAGTTACTGGCGAAGGAGGAGTTACTGGTTCTTCTTCTCTGATAAATCCCCAAGAACCTCTTTCCTCCTCCTCCTCCTCCCAAAGCCAGTACTACCATCACCCCCACCACCATCAAATCTGCCATCCCCATCAACAATTATCCTCACCATCCTCACCCTCCTCCTCCTCCTCCTCCCACCTGATCATCTCCCCCAAAGTCCACCGCCTGCGCGACCCCGACTGGACCTTTCTGAAGCTGATGCGCGACGTGGCCGCCGGCATGGAGTACCTGCACAGCAGCGGCTACCTCCACCGGGACCTCGCCTCGAAGAACGTCTTCATCCGGAAGCGGGCGCCGGCGCAGGCCGAGGTGGACGGCTCGATGGTGATCATCAAGTCAGAGCACCAGGACCAGGACAGCAGCTACGACTGGTTCGATGACCACCGCCTGCAGGCGGTAATTGGCGACTTTGGCTTTGCCACCACCGAGCCGACGCCGGAGCAGAGGCTCAGCACGGTGGGGTCGCCGTACTGGCTGGCGCCGGAGTGCTTCAAGAACCAGTGGTACAACCACCGCTGTGACATCTACTCCTTTGGGGTGGTGTGCTGTGAGCTGAACTGGAGAGTGCCCGCCGACCCTGACTTTCTTCCCCGCCTGGAGCACAACTTTGCCGTCGACTTTGGAAAGTTGGACTGCGGAGGAAGGCGGTGGACGGCGCTGGGGAAGGTCGCCCAGAGGGCGTGTAGTGTAAGTAGTTTGGGTGAAAAGATTTTGTAGATGTTTTGGATCTATTTTAAATTTTTTTGTATTTTTTTTAGATTGACCCCGCCGCTCGACCCGAGTTTAGCGCCATCCTCGACGTCTTTGACTTTGAGCTGAACAAGCGGCTGAATGCTGGGATGATGAAGGATGAGAAAGATGAAGAGTGCTTTTCTTCGTTATCATCTCCTCAGCCCCACCACCACCACCATCTGCTGGACTCAAAGATGGTCAACCTTGAAGAGAATGGGGAGGATGTTGTTGATGGAGGAGGAGGAGTTAAAATGAATCCGCCCTTCAAGCGAGGCTTCAGCCTCGATTCAAGCATGATGCAGAGTGTTCAACTTCAGCATCAGCAGCAGCAGGAGGAGATCAAAAGGCAGCCACTGCTGCTGCAGAAGAGCATCGATGAGGGTGATATCTGTAAGTGGTGATGGATATTTGCGATGGAGATATTTTTTAAACTTCTTTTTTTTCTTTTCTTTCACAGTTGAGCAGCACCTCCTGCGAAGACGGTACTCGTCGGCGCTGGCCAAGGCTGCTGCTGCTTCTTCTGCTGGAACGTCGTCCCCAGAGCATCGAGGGTCACCATGTCCGGTGAACCACCATCATCACCACCCTCACCTTCATCACCCCCTACACCATCACCTCCATCGAAACTTCTCCAGTCCTCTTGCCGAGCATCAGACTGTTCGGACATCATCATCATCAGCCGTTGGCAGCGGAGAGAACGATGACAGCAGGCGGCGAAACCTGTAACAGAGAAAATTCCTTTTCTTTCCCTTCTTTCTTTTACTTGCAATCTTTTTTTTTGTCAAAGCCCTTATTTATTTGTATATTCTTTCACTCTCTTCTGTAACTTTTCCCCGCCTTTTTTCAGACCGAGGTTCAAGACAAGAACATCAGACGCAGCAGCGGCAGCAGCAGCATTTTTGTACAAAAACCAACTCTAACTTCTTTTTCTCTAATTTATTTATTACCTCTTTCTGTATTACTCATTCTGCCTCAAATGATTAAAAATAAAATAATCAGCGCCAGCAGCAGCAATATAAGCACAATTAAGAATGTCTGAATGCCAGGCTAAAGTAAGCTAACAGGCTGAAGTAGAGCCGACTTGATTCGATCACCAACTGAGTCCTACTGCTGACTTTAGCAGTTCGGTAATTTCAAGAGTTCAAAGCTAAACAACTTGTCGTGTGACAACTTGAACTTGAACTTGTTTCACTCTGTCCAAAAAAGATTGAGCTCAGTTTGGGCGACAGTGCTGCCACCACCATGATCGTCAGAAAGAGTAACCAGCGCCGCAGATGCAGAAGAAGAAGTCAACAAAAGTCGGCTGCTCGGCTCTTGAGCCGTTCCATTTCATCGTCAGACTTTGACGTGAGCGGATCGCTACCGCCCGCTCGGAACGCTCTTTTGCGCTGAAACCACCACCACCACCACCACCACCATCACCCCCTCGCTTCCACTCTTCAAAAAGACCCCGAAAAAAAGAACTCTTCTTTCTACCAAAACAACAGCAACAAAACCGCAGATCATCATCATCATGATCGTCACATCCGCCGCATCCGATCAGCACTCCTCCTTTCGCTCTCGAATCGAGTCCGCCAAGGCAGACCTGAAGCGGATGTTCTCCGTGGACGTGTGCCAGCAGATGGACGTCCTCTTCGCCGAGGTGCTGCACGACCTAGAGCTGGCGGCCTACAGCGGCGGCAGTTCGGGCAGCTCTGCTGGCGTCCCCAGCAGTTCGCTTTCCTCCTCCTCCTCCTCCTCACAGGAGCCACTGACTACCACCAGCTACAGTGAGGAGGACAGTGTGTGCCCAACTGACCATCTGCTGCCGCCCACCTGCTACCCACCTTCTTCCTCATCCGAAGAGCATGAGGACGTTTTGACCCCTCTGGTGAAAGCCGCCTCGTCAGCAGAGCAGCCAGTGCTCAGTGGTCTGCCGCCAAATGATGAGCCAGTTCAGCTGGAGAACTGCAGTGTCGTCAGCTGCTGCAGCCAAGAATTGGCGGAAGAAGAGGAGGAGGAAGATGAAAAGGAAGAGAAGCTGGAAAAGGAAGATAACAGCGAGAAGTGCCCGGAAAAGTGCCTCAAGAACTACGTGGTGGCTGAGAAGGAGGAGCACGACCACCAGGACGACGTGGAAAGCTCTGAACCGGCCTTTGACCAGCTCACCGCACTGAATAGTCGGTCTCTGAGCAGCAGCAACGGCAAGCACCACCACCACCACCACCAGCAGCAGCAGTTCAAGAAGCTGCACATTGAGAGCGACGAAGTCGTCTGTCCCATTGTCTGGTGCGGGCACGTCACCTACAAACGGTAACGATTGAACAGTGTGCTTTTATAAGTGCTTATCTAACTCGCTTCCACTTCTATTCTTCAGCCACCAGTTCATCCTCCACTTTCAGCTCGCCCACCCCGAGGTGAGCGCCCTGAGCTGCGCCCTCTGCGACACCGTCCTCTACCGCCCCTGGGACATGTTCATGCACGAGCTGCTCTACCACCTGAGCGGCCTCTTCGGCTGCACGGCGGCCGGCTGCGCCTTTGTAGGCGGGACGCGAGCCGCCGTGCTCGCCCACTACGACACGCTCCACCTGGAGCGAGCCGCCCCGCGACGACCTCGCTCGCTGCCGCCCACTGTCTCCTCGGCGCAGTCGCACTACCGCGCTCGCCTCGGGCGTTTAGAACCGGAGAACGGTGGAAGCTTCTACAACAACAACAACAGCAGCAGCAGCAGCAGCAGCAGCAAGGCACTGGTCAGCTACGTGGATAAGAGGCCGCAGTGGCGCAGACGGCCGCTAATCAACCCGATGAAGCTCGACCAGTGGCGCTCCAAGGCCAACTCGAATGGCTGCTGCTCACAGTACTCGAGGCCCACAGCTTCGATGTACACTGCCACCACCTCCTCCTCCTCCTCCTCTTCAGTGGCCAGCTACTACGACGGTGCTCAAGCAGATAGTCAGCCGTCGATGCCGCCACCGCCGCCGCCGCTGCCACCACAAGCTTACTTTCTAGGAACATCAGCCTACAAGTTGAGCTACTGCAGCGGCGACCAGAGCAGTTACCACAACAACAACCGACGACAGCAGCAACAACAACAACTAACTTATGATGGTGGTGATGGTTTTAGTGGTGGATATCAGCAGCAGCAGCAGCAGCAGATGTACCCGACAAGTCAGCAGCTGTTGCCTTCATATATGCTGCCCACTACCGATGCTGCTGCTGCTGCTGCAGCAGCTTCCCAGCATCACAATTTCTTCCTCTAGTCGAGCAGTTCTATTTGGATGATTTCTTTTCTTTCTTTTACCTCTCCTTTTGCCCCACCTCACCTCACTCCGAACCTGTCACTGCAGGTGGTGAGCACTGTTTTTCTGTATTTTGCTTTTACCCCTTTTCTTCTCTTTTCACCCCCTTTCCACTAACTGTCCACCATTATTTTAGAAGCCTGTTCACAACTCCACTCATCTGTTTATCTGCTCTCTTACATTGTTTTCATCCCTTCAATCTTCGATCCATCCATGCACTGACTTTGGTTTTTTGCTTTTAAGTCTTCCCCCTTGTACACTCATTCCACACTTTACATGTGGAAACACTTTACATCAGCTAACTGTGCTAACAACTGGCCAACAATCTGCGTCTGCCTCTTTTTCGATTGCTCCGGCAGACAGTTTTGACATTAGTTTTTGTGTTGTCCAGCAAATAAAGAAGGAAACAGCATGGAAAAGATAGAGCAAAAGTTAGAAATCGAAACAGTCAGATCCAGTCTGTCGACTATTGGGCCAGTGTGTAATTTTGGAGAGAACAAGCAAAATAAGCACACACAAACAAACAAGTTCACAGGAACGTTAAAAAGAGCGACTTTGTATTTGATTAGAAAAAATGTTTGTCTGTTAGGGTAATTAACTAAAAACCTCAAACGAAGACAAATTGCTAGACAAAATAAAATAGTAACATGGCAACAAAAAATCAAGGAGCAGCAAAACTATCAAGCAGTACCAATTGTCGAATTCACTTGGATTATAGTGAAGCCAGTTTATGATCAGAGCACAGTTGCCATGCTGGTAGCCCTGCAGGTAGTACCCGACCTCCGTCTCAAGTGCACAGAGGTTGGGCGCCAGAGAGAGCACCTTGGGCGAACCGAATCTCGGAAAGAGGAGAGAGGTGAGCAGGTCGGTGCCAATGAGCAGGTCCCAGTGATCGGTTGAAGTGCTTAGCGAAATGTCGTCTTTGAGAAAGATGTCTTTAAGGGAATCAGCCACCCAAGAAGGAACAGTAGTCCACTCAGTACTGTGGGAAGCAGAAAAGAGGGACTCATGTAACTGCAGTGACGCATTGTAGACATCATCAGTGTTGTATGCTTTTTTGAATTGTACCGGAAAATATTTTTCCTTTTCAGGAGCGATCTGCAACTCCTCCACCAGCCGGTGGCTGATGTAAGAACTGCCAGAGCCGGAATCAAGATGGGCAACTACCGTTTTCTCCTGTGAGCCATTGGATACTATCAGCGGCAGACGCGGCTGTACATTGAGCCACAGAAGGTGCTGGCCAAAGGAGAAACCGCCTAGGTGCATGAAAAAGTTCACCATAAAACCTAGATGTTGCCAGCAAACGCACCGGGTGACTCTGTAGAGATGCTGAAGGTAGGCAGTGTAGCCGGCGAGGAGAAATCGGTGCAGAAACAGCAGTGGGTGCTTACAATGTCGAACAAATAAAGTGGTGATGACTGACTGGAGGAGAAAAGCGAGGAGAAGTGCACAGGGGAGAAAGACGATCAAGTTCAGACAAAAAATGATGGAAATAATGAAATCTGCAAAAAAGAAGAAGAAGAAGCTTGATGGTTATTATTGTCACCTTATTGTCAAAAACCAACGGTTTGCAACTTACGATAATATTCTTTAAATTTCAGTCGAAACAGACTGAAATCAAATTTTAAACTTTGGGCAATTTTCAACTTGGTTGATAGCAGTGAGATGCCGTTCCGGTTCAGCGCTGCTTCACTTGGATACAAAATGTTTTCCATCTTTTTTGCTTGCCGCCTACTCAACTTCCACTTGACAAACCGCTCTACTTTAAACGGCCCAGAAAAGGTAAGTCCCATTTTAGTTCTAACAATGGACAAAAGTGGTGCAATGTGGTAGGTAGGCTGACGGGGCTGCATTAGAATGTGTTCATTTATCAAGTCTTGACCAATGATCATGTCAATACGGTACTGAGAACTGTGAAGAGGAAGGGAACAAAAGGAATCAAAACATTATTAAAACTGTTAACCCACATAAACATGCACAAATACACAACATTCACTTACTTTGGCTCAGCCTGATCTGACCCCCACATTGTCCTATTCAGCGGCTTTTAATCATCTGAATGCCGAACGAAACCATCTTGGAAGTCACTAAATCCACCGGTGTGTACTCCACTGTGTAGGGCTTATTTTCGTCTATTTCCACAAAAGTGGGCTGAACCTGGACCGACTATCCTCCACTGACTGCAGTTTCAGGCCGACCAGTTTGCGAAACGTTTGGTCATATCCGTTGAACAGCTTTGTTGTGTACGGCCACATGTACTGAAAAGAGGCGCCGTTGGAGAGCAGCAGAGAGGCCAGCTCGGATCTGCAGGAGGTTATGTGTGGCGCCACTGTCCACCAGCGCCCGAACGACCACGGAGAAGCCGGTGGGCGTGATGACGCGCAGAAGAAGCGTCGGTCGAGCGTAAAGTGGGAGGGTGGCTCTTGCCTCAAGGCACACCTGACGGGGCTTTCAGTTTGGGCGGCGGTCGGCTCGGCGGAGAGCTGCAAACCCTCGGTGAACTGGCGTTCGGTGAGGGAGAGCAATGCAGCAAGGTGAGGAACGGCGCCGCAGGCTTCGACGAGTTTGGCGAGGGGAGTTAGCAGGATGAGGAGGCAGTGTCCAAGGTGGTGGGAGAAAGGTGAAGGGAGGAGAAAGGGTGAGGGCTTGCTGAGGCAGCTGAAGGCAGCTTGTAGGCCTTCATGTGTTCCCCTTGTGCCGAACACTGATCGACTTCTTAAGTAGCACACGTGTGCAGAGTGTGTGCCAGAAGTTGTACTGCAGGTGACTTGAATGACGACAACACAGCAACAGCACGCGCAAGTTCTATGCAGACCTCCGTGTGCTCACTTCACTCTCACACTGTATACCCCGCACAAGCCTCAATATGATTGGCCTATTCCCGTGGCTGGTTGCCACTCCTTCTGACCTAACCACAGTTTTCTCGTGTGTTGGACTCCCCCCAAGCTCATAGTGGCCCAGCATACTTTTGTCACTGCCAAGCACAGGCCAATCTTCTCTCTCTCTCATCTTCTCTCACTCTTTTACGTTTTTCTGAAGTGAACACAAGCATACGTGTCCAGACTGACTTTATTGGCAACGAGTAGCTGCTATATACAGAAACAGGCGACTGACTCGAACTTCTAAAACCTGGTCGCTAGCGGCCTATGGGCCGCTACTCTAGATAATTTGGTCTCTTCATTTGACACCTCGATCATTTTTGGGTATTGCCCGTTTTGAAGATAATGAAACTGCGTGATTCAGATCATGCTGAAAAAGCTGTTGACTAGAAAAGAAAGAAAAAAGTTCGAAAAATGTTGCTATGTGCGCTTTGCCCCCCCCCCTTAAGGCAGACAACTTTTTAATTTTTTATTTAAGTTTGACAAAAAAATAAAATTTTTATAGGAGACATAGCAACAAAAAATCAAGGAGCAGCAAAGCTATCAAGCAGTACCAATTGTCGAATTCACTTGGATTATAGCGAAGCCAGTTTTTGATCAGAGCACAGTTGCCATGCTGGTAGCCCTGCAGGTAGTACCCAACATCCGTCTCAAGTGCACAAAGGTTGGGCGCCAGAGAGATCACCTTGGGAACCAAATTTCGGAAAGAAGAAAGAGGTCAGCAGGTCGGTGCCAATGAGCAGGTCCCAGTGATCGGTTGAAGTGCTTAGCGAAATGTCGTCTTTGAGAAAAATGTCTTTGAGAAATCAGCCACCCAAGAAGGAACAGTAGTGTACTCAATACTGTCAGAAGTAGAAAAGAGGGTTTCATGTAACTCCAGAAACGCCGTGTAGAAATAACCAGGGCTGTTTGTTTTTCGAAATTGCACTGGAAAATATTTTTCTTTTTCTGGTACGATCTGCAGCTCTTCCACTAGCCGGTGGCTGATGTAGGACCTGCCAGAGCCGGAATCAAATAAGGCGACTACCGTTTTCTCTTGTGAGCCATTGGATACTATCAGCGGCAGACGCGGCCGTACATCGAGCCGCAGAAGGTGCTGGCCAAAGGAGAAACCGCCTAGGTGTATTAGAAAGTTTACCATGAAGCCTAGATGTCGCCAGCAAACGGACCGGGTGACTCTGTAGAGACGTTGAAGGTAGGCAGTGTAGCCGGCGAGGAGGAATCGGTGCAGAAACAGCAGTGGGTGCTTACAATGTCGAACAAATAAAGTGGTGATGAGTGACTGGAGGAGAAAGCGAGGAGAAGTGCACAGGGGAGAAAGACGATCAAGTTCAGACAAAAAATGATGGAAATAATGAAATCTGCAAAAAAAGAAGAAGTTTGATGGTTATTATTGTAACCTTATTGTCAATAACTAACGGTTTTCAACTTACGATAACATTCTTTAAACTTTAGTCGAAACAGACTGAAATCAAGTTCTAAATATTTGACAATTTTTAACTTGGTTGATAGCAGTGAGATGCCGTTCCGGTTCAGCGCTGCTTCACTTGGATACAGAATGTTTTTCATCTTCCTAGTTTGCCGCCTACTCACTTCCACTTGGCAAACCGCTCCACTTTAAACCGCCCAGAAAGGTAAGTCCCATTTTAGTTCTAACAATGGAAAGAAACGGTGAAATGTGGTAGGTAGGCTGACGGGGCTGCATTAGAATGTGTTCATTTATCAAGTCTTGACTAATGATCATGTGAACACAGAACTGAGAACTGTAAAGAGGAAGAATACAAAAGGAATCAAAGCGTTTCATTAAAATTTGTGTGAACACTCAACACAATTCACTTACTTTGGCTCAGCCTGATCTGACCCCCACATTGTCCTATTCAGCGGCTTTTTAATCATCTGAATGCCGAACGAAGCCATCTTGGAAGTCACTAAATCCACCGGTGTACTCCACTGTGTAGGGCCTATTTCCGCTATTTCCCAAAAGTGGCTGAACCTGGATCGCTCATCCTCCACTGACTGCAGCTTCAGGCCGACCATCTGCAAAACAGTTGTTCATATCCGTTGAACAGCTTTTTTGAGTACGGCCAAGTGTACCTATAGAGGCGCCGTTGGAGAGCAGCAGAGAGGCAAGCTCGGAGCTGCAGGAAGTTAATGAGGCGCCACTGTCCACCAGAGCCCGAACGACCACGGAGAAGCCGGTGGGCGTGATGACGCGCAGAAGAAGCGTCGGTCGAGCGTAAAAGTGAGAGTGTGGCTTTTGCCTCAAGGCACACCTGACGAGGGCTTCAGTTTGGGCGCGGTCGGCTCGGCGGAGAGCTGCAAGACTTCCTCGGTGAACTGGCGCTCGGTGAGGGAGGAAGTGCAGCAGGTGAGGAACGGGGGCGCGCAGGCTTCGACAGGCTCGGCGAGGGAGTAGCAGAACCTGGAGAAGGCAGTGTCCAAGGTGGTGGGAGAGGTGAAGGAGAGAAGGGTACGGCTTGCTGAGGCAGCTGAAGGCAGCTTGTAGGACTTTCATGGTGTTCCCTTGTGCCGAACACTGACGACTCGTGTAAGGTGGTAGCACACGTGTGTGCGAGTGTGTGCCAGAAGAGTGACTGCAAGTTTTCGAATGACTGCAACAGCAGCAACAGCGGCGGCAAGTTCCTAGCGCACTCCCTTTGCTCACTCTCAATCTCACACTGTACCCCGCACAACCCTCAACTATGATATGGCCTTTTTCTTGTTGGACACTGGAACCACCACCACCGTTGTGACTTCTGCTGAAAAGCAGTACAAGTACTGCTCAAGTTCTTTAAAAATAAACACCACTGAAGTGAACGAGGCACATGGAGAGATACTGCGCTTTGAGGCAAAAAAAAAAACAGATTTTGGAGAAAAACGATAAGAGAGAGAGAGAGAGAGAGATAGAGAGAAATTGGCCTGTGCTTGGCAGTGACAAAAGTATGCTGGGCCACTAGAGAACTTTGGGGGAGTCCACACACACGAGAAAACTGTGGTTAGGGTCAGAAGGAGGGACACAGCCACGAGGAAAGCCATATCATTGGGGCTTGTGCGGGGTATACAGTGTGAGAGTGAGAGTGAGCACACGGAGTGCTGCATAGGATTGCCGCCGTTGTTGCTGCTGTTGCAGTCATTCAAGTCCCCTGCAGTCACACTTCTGGCACACACTCGCACACACGTTGTGCTACCACCTTACACGAGTCGATCAGTGTTCGGCACAAGGGAACACCATGAGGCCTACAAACTGCCTTCAGCTGCCTCAGCAAGCCCGTCACCCTTCTCTCTCCCTTCACCTTCTCCCACCACCTTGGACACTGCCTCCTCCAGTTTCTGCTACTCCCTCACAAACCTCGTCGAAGCCTGCGCGCCCCCGTTCCTCACCTTGCTGCACTTCCTCTCCCTCACCGAGCGCCAGTTCACCGGGGAAAGTCTTGCAGCTCTCCGCCGAGCCGACCGCCGCCCAAACTGAAGCCCTCGTCAGGTTGGCCTTGAGGCAAAAGCCACACTCTCACTTTTTTGCTCGACCGACGCTTCTTCTGCGCGTCATCACGCCCACCGGCTTCTCCGGGGTCGTTCGGGCGCTGGTGGACAGTGGCGCCTCAATAACCTCCTGCAGCTCCGAGCTGGCCTCTCTGCTGCTCTCCAACGGCGCCTCTATCAGTACACTTGGCCGTACTCAAAAAAGCTGTTCAACGGATATGAACAACTGTTTTGCAGACTGGTCGGACTGAAGCTGCATTCAGTGGAGGATGATCGATCCAGTTCAGCCCACTTTTGTGGAAATAGAGGAAAATAATCCTTCGCAGTGGAGTACACACCGATGGATTTAGTGACTTCCAAGATGGCTTCGTTCGGCATTCAGATGATAAAAGCCGCTGAATAGGACAATTGGGGTCAGATCAGGCTGACCAAGTAAATGAATGTTGTGTATTTGTGCATGTGATGTGGGTTAACAGTTTTAATAATGGTTTGATTCCTTTTGTTCCCTTCCTTTTTACAGTTCCAGTTCTGTGTTCACATGATCATTGGTCAAGACTTGATAAATGACACATTCTAATGCAGCCCGTCAGCCTACCTACCACATTTCACCGTTTCTCTCCATTGTTAGAACTAAAATGGACTTACCTTTTCTGTGGCGGTTTAAAGTGGAGCGGTTTGCCAAGTGGAAGTTGAGTTAGCGGCAAACTAAAGATGAAAAACATTCTGTATCCAAGTGAAGCAGCGCTAAACCCGGGAAACCGTATCTCATTGTTATCAACCAAGTTAAAAATTGTCATTTAGAACTTGATTTCAGTCTGTTTCGCAAAAATTTTAAAAGGGAATTTTATCGTAAGTTTGAAACCGTTGGTTATTGAAAATTAGTTTACAATAATAACCATCACTTCTTCTTTTTTGCAGTTTTTCCATTTTTTCCATCATTTTTTGTCTGACTTGATCGTCTTTCTCCCTTTTCACTTTCTCCTCGCTTTCCTCCTCCACCCTCATCACCACTTTATTTTGTTCGCCCATTGTAAGCCCCACTGCTGTTTCTGCACCGATTCCCCCTTTGGCCGGCTACACTGCCTACCTCACGCCCTCTACAGAGTCGTTGGTCCGTTTGCGGGCGACATCTAGGCTTCATGGTGAACTTTTCTAATACCCTAGGCGGTTTCCTCTTTGGCCAGCACCTTCTGCGGCTCGATGTAGGGCCCGTGTCGCCGCTGATAGTATCCAATGGCTAAACAATGAGAAAACGTAGCGCCTTATTTGTTCCGGCTCGGGCAGGTCCTACTCAGCCACCGGCTAGGGGGGAAAGAGCTGCAGATCGTACCAGAAAAAGAATATTTTTCCGTGAAATTTTGGGAAAAAAACAGCCCTGGTTTTCTACACGGCCGTTTTTTAGAGTTACATAAAACCCCTTTTTTTCCCAAATTCTGACGTATTGAGTACACTACGGTTCCTTCTTGGGTGGCTGATTTCCTCAAAGACTTTTCTCAAAGACGACTTTTTTCTAAGCACTTCAACCGATCACTGGCCCTGCCTTGGAAACCGACCTGCGGGGACCTCCTTCTCTTTCCAAATTCGGTTCGCCCAGGTGATCTCTCCTGGCGCCCAACCTTTGGCACTTGAACGGATTTTTGTCCCTCCCTTTCGGGGCTACCAGCATGGCAATTTGTCCTGATCAAAAACTGGCTTCGCTATAATCCAATAATTCGACAATTGGTACTGCTTGATAGCTTTGCTGCTCCTTGTTTTTTTTGTTGCTATGTTACATTTTATGTTTAGCATTTGTTTTCCTTTAGAGGTTTTTGGTAATTACCCTAATAGACAACATTTTTTCTATTCAAATAAAAAATCGCTCTTTTAACGTTCCTGTGAACTTGTTTGTTTGCTGTGTGCTTACTTGCTTTTTCCCTCTCCCAAATTACACACGGCCCATAGTCAAAAACTGGACCCTGACTTTTTCGTTTTTCTAACTTTTTGTTCTTTCCTTTAGTCATCATGGCTTTTTCTCCCCTCTTGCGCCCTTTGGGATGGCCCCACGGCCGCACACCGGGCTGAAAATCATCTACATCATCATCATATCCCAGAGCATCAGTGCCCTATGCTGATGCTCTTCATCTTTTTTTCCTTTCTTTCCCCAGCCCCCCCGTGGCCCGTGATTAGACCTTGCCATTCTAACCTTTAATTTTTCTAGCGATCCCCAGGACCGACGAAAACCCGATGGATGGCGATCAGAGGGAGGACACCAGGACTGACGACGGTGACGACCATGACCCGGGATGACTCAGATGGACGATGCGACGACGAAGACAAAACTGAAGACTGAAAACTGAAAATTGAAGACCGACGACGACTGGCGAAGGGCAGTCGACACTGGCGGTCGATTCTGCTGAAAAGGTGGGGACACCAGCCATAAATGGTGCGCAGCTAGTGCTCGGATCGTCTCGACCGCTCTTTCCCCTCTTCACATTGTGTGGTATCAAAAGATACAGTCCATCAGATATACTGTCCCCTCCTCGGACTGTGGGGGACCGAGAGGACGGTCGACAGGACGGTCGACTGTCTGAAAGGCGAAGCGGATGGGTAAGTAGAGGGACAGGGGAGGCCATGGGTTGCTGCCTTTTCTTTCCCTTTCTTTCCTTTCTTTCCTTTCTTATTGTATTTTTTTTATTTAAGGGGGACACCGCGCAACTTTTTTACTGCTTTTTTAATTTTGATTTTCGGGGTGATATGATGTTCATGAAGAATGTACTTAATAGGATTGTTAAAAATTTCATGTAGAACAGTTTTGTGTTAATACATGGTCATCCAATAATGGTCCGCTGTCAGTAACGCACATCAGTGTTCTGATCATTTAGGTTCCATTATTTTCTAAACGAGTATACTAAAAGTTGATCGGGGTGCAAATAAAAGGGACTAAATTATCTAAAATTTGTAAGACCCAAATATTTTGTTCATTTTGATTCCTCTGAATGAATTTTTTGAGTGATTTAACGACAACAATGAAACAAAATACAAAAATTTTTAACCTTTAAACAATTTTTTTAAAAGAAAAAAATGTAATTTAAAAATATAAAGTAAAAAAAATCTAAGAACGCTGAGTGAAAGGAACACATGCATACGTAGTCCGACGCTTCGACTTCCCCAAAGCCACGTCGCTACGGCCTATGGGCCGCTATTTTGGGATAATTTTTGTCATCTTTCATTTGACACCTCGATCTTTTTTTTGTGTTATTGCCCTTTTTAAAGATAAGGGGAAGCCCCTGCGTAAATTCAAAATCATGCTGAAAAAACTGTTGACTAGAAAAGAAAAAAAAAAGTTCAAAAATTTTGCTATTTGCGCTTTGCCCCCCCCCCCCTTTAACCGCAAACTTTTAATTTTTTTTAATTAAGTTTGACAAAAAAATAAATTTTAGAGGGACATCAACAAAAAATCAGGAGCACAAAGCTATCAGCAGTACCAATTGACGAGTTCATTTTAGATTATAGCGAACCCGTTTTTGATCAAGTCACGTTGCCATGCTGGTAGCCCTGCGGTAGTACCCATAATTCGTCTCAAGTGCCAAAGGTTGGGCGCCAGAGAGATCCCCTTTGGGCGAACCGAATTTTGGAAAAAAAAGGGAGTCAGCAGGTGGTGCCATTAGCAGGCCCAGTGATCGGTTTGAAGTCTTAAAAAATTCGTCTTTGAGAAAGATGTCTTTAAAGGAATTAGCCACCCAAAAAGGGAAAACATAGTGTACTCATACGTGAGAATATAAAAAAGGGTTTAAATGTAACTGCAGTGGCGCTTTGTAGAAAAACCAGGGCTGTTTGTTTTTGGAATCGTACGGGAAAAAAAAATTTCATTTACTGGAGCGATGGCAGCTTTTTCCACCAGCCGGTGGCTGATTAGGAACCTGCCAGACCCGGGAATCAGGGGGCGACTACCGTTTTCTCCTGTGAGCCATTGGATACTATGCAGCGGCAAAACACGGGCCGGGAAACATCGAGCCACAAAAAGGGTGCTGGCCAAGGAAAACCCGGGGCCTAGGTGTATTAGAAGTTTCACCAATGAACCCTAGTTTTTTCCCACAAACGGACTCAGTGACCCCTTTAAACGCTGAAGGTAGGCAGTATAGCCGGCAGGGGGAATCGGTGCAAAAACCAGGGTGCTTCCCAAGGGCGAACAATAAGTGTGTGATGATTTACTGGAGAGAAAACTAGGAATTGCACGGGGAGAAGACGTCAAGTTCAAAAAAAAATGAGGGAAAATAATAATCGGCAAAAAAAGAAGAAGTTTGATGGTTATTATTGTCACCTTATTGTCAAAAACCAACGGTTTTCAACTTCGATAACATTTTTTAACTTTAGTCAAAACAGGCTGAAATAAAGGGTTCTAAATTTTGCCAATTTTTTAACTTGGTTGATAGCAGTGAATACTTTTTCCGGTTCAGCGCTGTTTTCATTTGGGATACAGAATTTTTTTTCATCTTCCTAGTTTTCCGCCTACTCACTTCCACTTGGAAAATCGCTCCACTTTAAACCGCCCAGAAGGAAAGTCCCATTTTGTTCTAACATGGAGAGATACGGTAAAATTGGTAGGTAGGGCTGACGGGGCTGCTTAAATGTTCATTTATAAAGTCTTGACCATGATCTGTCAACACGGTTCCTGAGAACTGTAAAAAAGGGAGGGGAACAAGCGATCAAAGCGTTTCGTTAAAATTTTTGTAAACACCATCAACAAATTCACCTACTTTGGCTCAGCCGTGATCTGACCCCCACATTGTCCTATTCAGCGGCTTTTTAAAATCATCTGAATGCCCGAACGAAGCCATCTTGGAATCACTAAATCCACCGTGTGTACTCCCACTGCGTAGGGCTTATTTTCCTCTCCATTTTCCACAAGGGGCTAAACCTGGACCGACTCATCCTCCACTGACTGCAGCTTCAGGCCGACAAGTTTGCGAAACATTTGGTCATATCCGTTGAACAGCTTTGTTGTGTACGGCCACATGTACTGAAAGGAGGCGCCGTTGGAGAGCAGCAGAGAGGCCAGCTCGGAGCTGCAGGAGGTTTTTGAGGCGCCACTGTCCACCAGAGCCCGAACGACCACGGAGAAGCCGGTGGGCGTGATGACGCGCAGAAGAAGCGTCGGTCGAGCGTAAAAGTGAGAGTGTGGCTTTTGCCTCAAGGCACACCTGACGAGGGCTTCAGTTTGGGCGGCGGTCGGCTCGGCGAGAGCTGCAAAACCTCCTCGTGAACTGGCGCTCGGTGAGGGAGAGGACGTGCAGCAAGGTGAGGAACGGGGGCGCGCAGGCTTTGACGAGGTTTGGCGAGGGGAGTAGCAGGAACTGGAGGAGGCAGTGTCCAAGGTGGTGGGAGAAGGTGAAGGGAGAGAGCAGGGTGACGGGCTTGCTGAGGCAGCTGAAGGCAGTTTGTAGGGCCTTCATGGTGTTCCCTTGTGCCGAACACTGATCGACTCGTGTAAGGTGGTAGCACACGTGTGTGCGAGTGTGTGCCAGAGTGTGACTGCAGGTGACTTTGAATGACTGCAACAGCAGCAACAACGGCGGCAAGTTCCTATGCAGCACTCCCGTGTGCTCACTCTCACTCTCACACTGTATACCCCGCACAAGCCCTCAATATGATATGGCCTGCTGTTGCCTGCTGTGACTTCTGCTGAAAAGCAGTACAGTACTACTCAGTTCTTTGAAAATAAACAGCCACTGAAGTGAACGAGGACACATGGAGAGATACTGCGCTTGAGGCAAGAAAAACAGATTTGAGAAAAACGATAACAGAGAGAGAGAGAGGAGAGAGAGAGAAGTTTGGCCTGTGCTTGGCAGTGACAGAAGTAGTGCTGGCCACTAGAGTCTTTGGGGGGGGGGTCCACACACACGAGAAAGGTCTACTGTGGTTAGGGTCAGAAGGAGGGGACAACAGCCACGAGAAAAGGCCATATCGTATTGAGGGCTTGTGCGGGGTATACAGTGTGAGAGTGAGAGTGAGCACAGGGGAGTGCTGCATAGGAACTTGCCGCCGTTGTTGCTGCTGTTGCAGTCTTCAAAGTCACCTGCAGTCACACTTCTGGCACACACTCGCACACACGTGTGCTACCATTAGAGTCGATCAGTGTTCGGCACAAGGGAACACCATGAAGGCCCTACAAACTGCCTTCAGCTGCCTCAGCAAGCCCGTCACCCTTCTCTCTCCTTCACCTTCTCCCACCACCTTGGACACTGCCTCCTCCAGTTCTGCTACTCCCCTCGCCAAACCTCGTCGAAGCCTGCGCGCCCCCGTTCCTCACCTTGCTGCACTTCCTCTCCCTCACCGAGCGCCAGTTCACCGAGGAGGTTTTGCAGCTCTCCGCCGAGCCGACCGCCGCCCAAACTGAAGCCCTCGTCAGGTGTGCCTTGAGGCAAAAGCCACACTCTCACTTTTTTGCTCGACCGACGCTTCTTCTGCGCGTCATCACGCCCACCGTCTTCTCCGTGGTCGTTCGGGCGCTGGTGGACAGTGGCGCTCAATACCTCCTGCAGCTCCGAGCTGGCCTCTCTGCTGCTCTCCAACGGCCCTCTATCAGGTACACTTGGCCGTACTCAAAAAAGCTGTTCAACGGATATGCCCAAATGTTTCGCAAATTAGTCGGCCTGAAGCTGCAGTCAGTGGAGGATGAGTCGGTCCAGGTTCAGCCCACTTTTGTGGAAATAGAGGAAAATAAGCCTTACGCAGTGGAGTACACACCGGTGGATTTAGTGACTTCCAAAATGGCTTCGTTCGGCATTCAGATGATTAAAAAGCCGCTGAATAGGACAATGTGGGGGTCAGATCAGACTGAGCCAAAGTAAATGAATTGTGTTGATGAGTGTTTACACAAATTTTAACGAAACGCTTTGATCGCTTTTGTTCCCTTCCTTTTTACAGTTCTCAGTTCTGTGTTCCCATGATCATTGGTCAAGACTTGATAAATGAACACATTCTATGCAGCCCCGTCAGCCTACCTACCACATTTCACCGTTTCTCTCCATTGTTAGAACTAAAATGGGACTTACCTTTTCTGGGCGGTTTAAAGTGGAGCGGTTTGCCAAGTGGAAGTTGAGTAGGCGGCAAACTAAGAAGATGAAGAACTTTTTGTATCCAAGTGAAGCAGCGCTGAACCGGAACAGTATCTCACTGCTATCAACCAAGTTAAAAATTGTCAAATATTTAGAACTTGATTTCAGCCTGTTTCGACTAAAGTTTAAACAATGTTATCGTAAGTTAAAAACCGTTAGTTATTGACAATAAGGTGACAATAATAACCATCAAACTTCTTCTTTTGTAGATTTCATTATTTCCATCATTTATTGCCTAAACTTGATCGTCTTTCTCCCTTGTGCATTTCTCCTTGCCTTTGTCATCCAGTCACTCATCACCACTTTATTTGTTCGACATTGTAAGCACCCACTGCTGTTTCTGCACCGATTCCTCCTCGCCGGCTATACTGCCTACCTTCAGCGTCTCTACAGAGTCACTGAGTCCGTTTGCTGGCAACATCTAGGCTTCATGGTGAACTTTCTAATACACCTAGGCGGTTTCTCCTTTGGCCAGCACCTTCTGTGGCTCGATGTACGGCCGTGTCTGCCGCTGATAGTATCCAATGGCTCACAGGAGAAAACGGTAGTCGCCTTATTTGATTCCGGTTCTCCCAGGTCCTACATCAGCCACCGGCTGGTGGAGGAGCTGCAGATCGCTCCAGAAAATGAAATTTTTTTTCCAGTACGATTCCAAAAAACAAACAGCCCTGGTTATTTCTACAATGCGCCACTGCAGTTACATGAAACCCTTTTTTCTACTTCTCACAGTATTGAGTACACTACTGTTCCTTCTTGGGTGGCTAATTTCCTCAAAGACATCTTTCTCAAAGACGACATTTCGCTAAGCACTTCAACCGATCACTGGGACCTGCTCATTGGCACCGACCTGCTGACCTCTTTCTTCTTTCCGAAATTTGGTTCGCCCAAGGTGATCTCTCTGGCGCCCAACCTTTGTGCACTTGAGACGGATGTTGGGTACTACCTGCAGGGCTACCAGCATGGCAACTGTGCTCTGATCAAAAACTGGATTCGCTATAATTCAAGTGAACTCGACAATTGGTACTGCTTGATAGCTTTGCTGCTCCTTGATTTTTTGTTGCTATGTCTTCTATAAAAATTTTTATATTTTTGTCAAACTTAAATAAAAGTTAAAAAGTTCGTCTGCCTTAAGGTGAGAGTGAGTCGAATTTTCTCATTTATTGGCTCTCGTATTATTCCTATAGAAATTGTCATTTTTTTGTTTAATTTATGATCTCAGCTTGTGAAGCAGCTAAAATTGCAGTTTGTAGCGGATGAGCGGATGAGCTGATTCAACGTTGGTTGAACGTGAGTGAACGTCAGCTGTGGCTGGCGCCACATGCTTCCCCCTCTTGGGGAGAAGATTGCTTTGTTGACGGTGATGACCTTGTAGGGACCAGTGTGTGGTCGTTGAAGTGGTGTGCGAGTCGCGTCAATCCGAAGGTAGACATGTGGACTTCTTCAGACTGGCGGGGATGTACTCGATGTGTTGCTGACTGGCCGCGGTTGATGAGTTGACTTTGGATAGTATACCTTGAGTTGGTAACAAAGTCGGTTGAGACGCTGGCGAGTTCAGATAGTGCTACTGACATGTGGTCAGCAGGTAGTGCTACTGACATGTGGTCAGCAGGTAGTGTTGCTAAGACGTGGTGCAACTTCGAAGTGGAACAAAAGTCCGCTCCGAAGCTGGTATGCGCGGTGTTCGCGATGATGAGAACGTCTCAGGTTGTGGTTGAGGATGAGTGCGATCGCCGTGTGTTGATGATGTTGCCTTGGCGGCGTTGATCTGGCGACCGGTTGAGGATGAGGGAGCGCTGCTGTTTAGGTGATGCCGGGACGATGTTGGCCTCGGAACCGGTGTCGACGAGGGATTGGATGCTGGTGATGGTGTCCCGTATCAACAGGCGCTTGGTGTTTTGTGATGATCAAGTTGAGCGATGCATGAAGGATGAACTTGGGCACCTTGAAGAAGCTGGTCTGAGCTGGTGCTGGCGGTGCCTTGATGCAATGCTTGTTGTTGGTGATGGTGATGCTGCCGCTGAAGATGTGAAACTTTCTGGGTGCCGGTCTGGTTGACCTCTTCTTCAGGGCGGTGATCTCCTTCTTGTCCTGTGCTCCGCTCCGGTGCATGGAGTTGGTGTTGGCTTGGCTGGTGATGATGACTCCAGGTTGCGAGTGTCCGGCTTGGCTGGTGAAGGTTGCTCCAGGTTTCGTGAGTCCGGCTCACCAATGTAGCGGATGAGCTATCGATGAGGTTTATTGTGGAGATGATGGGGAGTCACAGAGAAGGAGGAAGAGAGTGGTGGACGGAGTAACAGTGTAACAGAGTCTGGTGATGTGAAGACTGACTGTTCTCGTCGTCTGTGTGCTACGTACGGTAGGTCTTAAATACCGTCGTGTGCAGGGTGACAAGAGTGAACTGTGATGTGTGTGAGTGTGACATGAGTGAGATGTGATGTGTGTGTGAGTGCAAATGTACGTTGGGTCAACGTTGGTTGAACGTGAGTGAACGTCAGCTGTGGCTGGCGCCACAAGTTTTTGCTTTAAAATAAAGTTAAAGACCTAGGCACGGACCGTATGTGGGCTTTAAGGAAAATTCGGTATACTTTTTATTTTTACAAACAAATGAACTTAGAAAAATGCAAAATTTATGTTTTGGCAACTTCAATCGTTTGTAAAATAAAAGTACACCGAATTTTCCTTAAAGCCCACATACGGTCCTTGCCTAGCTTTTTAACTTTATTTTAAAACAAAAACTGCAATTTTAGCTGCTCCACAGCTGAGATCAAGAATTAAACAAAAAAATGACAATTTCTATAAGAATAATACGAGAGCCAATAAATGAGAAAATTCGACTCACTCTCACCTTAAGGCAAGAATGAGTCAAACTTCCATTTTATTGGCTCTCGTATTATTCCTATATGAATTGTCGTTTTTCTGCCAACTCTTATAACTCAACTTCTAAAGTACCTGAAATTTAGGTTGAAGTCTCAAGTTAAAGGAGGTAGCAAAAAATAAGAGATTTAGATTTCAGGCGGCCAGCACCGGCACCTGCTGCTCGGCCCCTCCACAGTGTCCGGCTGGGGCGTCTACTTGAGAGGGGCGGCGGCGAAAGGCGAGCTCATTTCGGAGTACTGCGGCGAGACGATCTCACAGGGCGAGGCCGATCGACGGGGACGGGTGTACGACAAGGGCAAGACCAGTTACCTCTTCACGTCAATGCCGGTGAGTGAGGCTGAGAATAGAGAGCAGCTCCATTTAGAACTCGGTTCTAACTTCGTCATCATATTTCAGATCAAGTGGTGGACGCGAAGAGGAAGGGAACAAAATTCGCTTCGCCAACCACTCGGCGCTGAACGCCAACTGCGTGCAGCAGGTGAAGCTGGTGAACGGCGACCACCGCGTCGGCATCTACGCCCGCCGCCACATCGAGGACGGCGAGGAGCTCTTCTTTGACTACCGCTACGACGCCATCGAGCGCATGAACTTTGTCGCCATTGAGCGCTGAAGGTTGAGGCAAGAGTGCTTCGAATTTTTTTAATTTTACATGTCTCTAATAGTTTCTAAGTAAAACACTCATTTTAAATAAATTTATACAAATTTCAGTTTTTGCTCATAAAATTATGATTTTGGTCTTAAAATAATTTTAAAAACTTTATATCTTGAAACTTCTTCTGCGGCGTAGCAACAGCAGCAGCCAGCGGAGACTGCAGCAGATCGTCCTCGGGAACGTCGTTCTCGTCCACGGCGTCGGCCTCGTCCTCGTCGTCCAGCTGCTCGTCAGCGGGCTTCTCCCCATCAAAGAGCTTCGTGGGCACGGCCACTCGCTTCCTCGAGGTGAGGCCCTTCTGTTCGGAGAAGCGGTTGAACTGCACACTGAGCGGCTGTCGTTTGGCTGAACTGCTGCTAGTGGTCGTTTTCAGAGCACACCGAAGACCAGCAGTGGGCGTGCTGATTACTACCACTGATGATGATGATGATGATGATGCTGATGATGCTGCTGTTGTTGGATGGCTGTTTGGCTCCTTCAGCGACACAGATGAGGGCGTTTGGCAGTGATCGGTGATGGTGCTGGGTGTCTCCGACGATGCCTCCACCACTGGACGAAGTGGACTGTTCTTCTTCTCCTTCTCCTCCTCCGCGGCCACCGGTAAATCTGCAGCTACTGTTGCTGGACTTTTGGATTCTTTAGCGACAGAGATGAGGGCGTTTGGCAGTGAGCACTATCGATGGTGTCCGTTTCCAATAATTCTCCCACCACTGAGTGAAGTGGACTGTTGTTCTCCTCCACTGCTGCCGGTAAAGCTGTTTTTGCTGTTGTTGTTGTTGTTGTTTTCGAAGCAGTGGCCGTTTCAATAAAGGACTCAGTCATGCCGATGTGAGACTCCTCCAAGGTGGTGGACAGGCCTTCATTGCTGACCAGGTCATTGTGGCTGAGGGCGGTCTCGGCGTTCTCCTCGAGCACCTTTTCATTGACGTCTACGGTGGCGTCTGCAGCAAAACAAAGATGAAAGAAAAGCAATGAGAAACCAGCAAGGTAAATGCTCCCTGAGAAACTCACTCAAAGACATGATCAGCTTGTTGTAGCTGTCATTGTGGCTGATCTGGGCGTTCTCTGCTTTTTCGTCCACGACGGCGTCGTCCAGTTGTTCCTTTGGCTTTTCCCCATCAAAGAGCTTAGCAGAAGCAAACACTCTCTTCCTCGAGGTCATCATTCCCTTCTGTTCGGAGAGGCAGCTGAGCTTTACACTGGGCAGCTGTCTGCTGGCTAAACCGGTCGTCTTTGCGGCAGTCTTCAGGGCACGCCGATGAGCACCAGCAGCAGCAGCAGCAGCAGTGGGCGTACTTTTTACTACCACTGATGATGATGATGCTGGACTGTTGGGCTTCTTCAGCGACACAAATCTGGGCGTTCGGCAGTCATCGGTGGTGCTGGTCTTCAACGACGTTTCCACCACTGAATGAAGTGGACTGTTGTTCTCCTTTGCCGCCGGTAAAGCTGTTTCTGCTGTTGTTGTTTTTGCATCAGTGGCCGTTTCGATAAAGGACTCAGTCAGGCTGTGGTGAGATTCCTCCAAGGTGATGGACAGGAATTCGCTGGGGATCAGGTCATCGTGGCTAAGGGCGTACTCGGCGTTCTCCTCGAGCACCCTCTCATTGACGAGTACGGTGGCGTCTGTAAGAAACAAAGATAAAAATAAAAGCAATGAGAAACCAGCAAGGTAAATCTCTGAGAAACTCACTCAAAAACGGCCGAATGATCAGCTTGTGGTTGTCATTGTGGACGAGGGCGTTCTCTGCCTTTCTGTCCACGGCGTCGTCCAGTTGTTCCTTCGGCTTCTCCCCATCAAAGAGCTTTGTAGAAAGGCACACTCGCTTCCTTGAGGTCGTCATCACCTTCTGTTCGGAGAAGCAGTTGAACTGTACATTGGGCAGCTGTCTGCTGGCTAATCTGGTGGTTGCGGCAGTCTTCAGAGCACGCCGAGGAATACGAGAAATAGAAGAGGGCGTACTTTTTACTTTCAGTGCTGATGCTACAGCTGCTGCTGTTGCTGGATGGGATAGCTCCTTCATCGTCACAGTTGTGGGCGTTTGGCAGTCATCGGTGGTGCTTGTTCCCACCACTGAGTGAAGTAGATTGTTGTCCTCCTCCTCCGTCGGTAAAGCTCTTTTTGTTGTTGTTGTTGTTGTTTCCATCTCGATAAAGGACGCAGTCAGGCTGTTGTGAGACTCCTCAACGACGGTGACCAGGTCATTGTGGCTGAGGGCGGATTCGGCGTTCTCATCCACGGCGTCCTCGTCGTCCAGTTGTTCGCTGGGCTTCTCCCCATCAAAGAGCTTCGTGGGCACGGCCACTCGCTTCCTCGAGGTCAGTCCCTTCTGTTCGGAGAAGCGGTTGAACTGCACACTGAGCGGCTGTCGTTTGGCTGAACTGCTAGTGGTCGTCTTCAGAGCACACCGAAGACCAGCAGTGGGAGTACTGATTACTACCACTGATGATGATGATGATGCTGATGCTGTTGTTGTTGGATGGGATGGCTCCTTCAGCGACACAGATGAGGGCGTTCGGCAGTCAGCGGTGGCGTCTGTCTCCAAAGTCGCTTCCACCACTGAGTGAAGTGGACTGTTGTTCTCCTCCGCCGCCAGTAAATCTGCTGCTGCTGTTGTTGTTTCCGAAGCAGTGGCCTTCTCGATAAAGGACTCAGTCAGGCCGATGTGAGATTCCTCACCGCCAGGACGTAGAAGAGCGTCTTCTCGGCGACCGTGAAGTTGTGGTGGTGGTGGTGGTGGTGGTGGTGCTCAAGAGGTGCCTGCAGAGGCGGCTTTTCTTTTATCCTCCCTACGGATTGCTTCGAAAAAGAAATGTGTTTGTTAGAAGACTGATGTAAACAAACAAGAGAATATGCGTGAATTAGCTAAAGACACAAACAAACATACCTAGTGCTTCCACCGGTGAGCGGCAAGTTGAAGCACCAGCCCGTCTGCAGGTCGAGCCTCTTCAGGGCGGCCACGTGCTCGTCGGTCGTTTTGGCCAGCTTCCTGTCGGCCGCTTCAGTGGCCAGTCGGCGGTACACCTCCTTGACGACGCAGGCGAGGAAAGCCTCCTCCTCCTCTTCAGGCTCCAAACGGTGGCCCATGATGAGGCTTCGGTTTTTGGTTGGTTGGTGAGGTCAGGTAAAATCTGTGGTTGAGCAACTAAAGAAACAGTCGTTAAAAACACTAAGAAATTAAAAAGGCGTCAGAATCCGAAATAGAACTGTGCCATTCACCGCAGTCATCAGCTCGATTCACCTCCGTTCAAGTGATGAGTTTGAGACTCTTTTACATCACACAACTTCTCATAAATCATAATCATTTATTTATTAAAGAAAGTGCAATACAAAGGTTTCACAAGGAAATCATCGCCTCGGTGGTGTACTGCTGCCAGGCTGTGGCGGTGCTGGGCACGACCTTTTAAGAATGATCATCCTTGTCATGCTTAATTTGCGGAGGCGACTTGCCGGTGACCTCCTCTCCAGCGACATAAGAAAGTCTTCCAAGATATCCACGAGCGTGATTCATCTCGTTCCCACCTTGCCTGAAAACAAAAACCATTAGATTTTAAACAACCGATCAGTAGCTACTTACACATCGAGAATATTTTCCTTCGGCTTTTCGTCGGTGGTTCGATCTTCTTTGCCTTTGCCTCGATCTTCTCCTCCTCCTTTTCCGCCTCCTGTTCCTCCTTCCTTGGGATTGCTTGAACTCATTGTAGTAGCTTGTAGGTCACTGGAATTGCAGCACACAAGTGAGACGAGAAACTGAAGTGAGCTGAAAAGCACGTTTTTCTTCCTGCGGCGCTTGAAAAAGCGGCAGCTTCATAAACTACGTAATGGCCAGGCTATTTGGATGCAGTTCTCCTTCAGAGTGGCGGCATTGTGCAGATCAGCGTACGAATTCCCTTTATTTTTGTGTTTTTTCGAAGCAATACATTTGTGTGTCAGACGGGGGTGGTGGTACTTTGACGATAGCATAACTAGCACAACTATTGTGTGTGAACTGCCTGTGTGTTTGTGTGTTCGAAAAGAGGAGAGAGAGAGAGACTGAAAACTAAAAGCCAAAGAAGAAGAAGATAAAAGCTGCAGATTTCGTTTTGAAGTGGTAGAACTCCCGTCTAGTCTAGCAAATTTGCTTCCCAGGGATTGTCTTTTCACTGGTGGTAGTAGTGGTGGTTGTTCGCCTGGGCGAAGACGCGCTCCAGCACCTCAAAGATCAGCTCGCTGGGAGCGGAGGCGGTGAACTGGTGCCAGGCGCCAGAGGAAGAAGAGGAAGAAGAGGAAGAGGAGATGATCAGCTCGGCCGCGTGAAAGACGACAAACTTCAGGCAGTTCTCCTTCAGCGTGGGCGCATTGTGGCGGTCGGCGTGCACCAAGTGGGCGAACACCGAGTCGGTGGTCAGCTGCAGCGAGAGCTGCTGCTCGCAGGCGACCTTCAGGGCGTTCACTTCGTACTGGGTGGGAAGGGAGTAAAGCGAATTAGTACACAAACTTTCAAAGATAATCAAAACACAGCTGGTCATACCTTGTCAGCGGCGGAGAGCAGCTCCAGCGTAAAGTCCTCCTCGGCGGCCACCGCACCGGTGTAGATGAAGAGCAGCAGCGAGTGGACCGTCTTCGCCGACAGGTCGCGGATGACCACCCGCCGCTCCTGGGCCTCGCGGGTGTTCCCGTTGCGCAGTAGCATCGCCTCAAAGACCACCGAGTGGGCCGTCAGGTACAGCTGGTGCACGTTGAAGGTGGTTACACTGTCGTCGTCGGCGTCGTCGTCGTTAGCAGTGCCTGGCTGCTGCTGATCCTGCTGCTGCTCCTGCTCCTGCTGCTTCTTCTTCTTCATCACCACCAACTTCAGATCGCTGCCGGCGCCCCGCTCCAGCAGGGACTTCATCGTCTGCGAGTGGCCGTTGCTGCCATTGTTGCCACTGAGCAGGTGGTAGTTGGGCAGGCTGGGGGTGAAGACGCCCGAGTAGAGGTCCGAGGTGTAGTGGCCGAAGATCTGGAAAAGAGAGTAGCGTGTGAACGATTAAGCGTGCAACAGTAAACAACCACCACTTCTTACATCAAAGACCAGCTCCAGCGAGTCATTGGCGCCAAAGAAGCTGTGGTCCAGATCGAAGCAGAAGTAGTTCGACACATTTTGGCGTCCTCCTCCGGTCATTGCCTGCTTGTACTTTTTCACTGGGTAAGGGAAAAGAAGAAAGTGGTGATGATTTAGAACAGCTGTACCATCCCACCACCACTACTACTACTACTTACGCCAGACCATGTGCTTGGAGCCGTTCTTCCTGATGACGTTCACCTCGGCGTCGAGCATGATGAAGGCGCCCTCCTTCCAGTGCAGATGGGCCGCGGCGGAGTCGGTGAAGGGCGTCGACGTCAGGCAGACGTCCGGCGGCAAGATGTTGCAGTTGTCCACTTTGCCACGGCCAAGCTGCTGTTGCTGCTGCAGCTGCTGCGATCGATAGTGGTGGTCCACGCCAAAGTCGCTGCCCGCCGGACAGAGCTCCACCTCGAAGCGCAGGCCATGCTCAAGGGCGTAGAAGGTGGGCGAGGAGGGCACCCGCTGGCAGGGCTCAAAGTGGCGCCGGTAGACGTTGAACTGGTCGACGCGCCAGTGATGCCTCACCCGAAACTCCGTCATCGGCGTCACCGAGGAGGATTCGTAGAAGGGAAGGGCGGCGGCAGAAGAGGCAGAAGGGGGAGAAATAGAACTTGAGCCTGAGCCAGAGTTTGAGCTTGAGCTTGAGCCAAGGTCCCGCGGGCTGGTGGTCGCCGCCGTAGCAGTTGGAGAGTAGCGGCGGTGGCGATGGAATTGGCGGTGTTGGGGTTGGCTGTAGTCCATAACTTGGTGGTGGTGGTGGTGGGTGGTGAAACCGAATCGAATCGTAAAGACAATCGACGAGTAGGGGAGAGAGTGAATGAATGAATGAATGGAGAAGGGAATGTCTGAGGAATGTTCTTGAGAGAAAGAGAAATAGAAATAGAAAGGCGGCGAAGAGGCGGCGGCAGAGGAGGAGGACGTGATGCTTCTCCGTCGGCGGCCGAGAACGTTCTGAGGACAAGTGCGAGCGAGCGAGCGAGCTAACGAGCTAGCGTCCTAGCGAGCTAGCGGCGGACACACACTGTGTGGCACGGAGTGCAGCAGCAGCAGCAGAATGAGTCAGATCTGAGTGATGATACGCAGTAAACGCGCAGTGGAAGTAGCAGCAGCATCAGCAACGACGTCAGCCCAACGACAACACACACACCACAACTCGTTCACTCCCGTTTCTATTTCTATTTCTCCCTCTCCTTATCAGCAGCGCTCGTCTGTTTGCAAAAGTAATCTCTCTGACCAGAGGATTATTCAACCACTGAGCTGCTGACCACCATCACGCTGGTGTCCACCGGAGAAAACAGGTGCTAAAGGAGTTCAAAACCAAACTTTAGTTTTGTTCGTGTACAAACACGACAATCGGGGTGGTGGATAGTGGTCTTATCTGTGGACAACTCTTCTTCTTTTTTTCTTCTCAGCCTTCTTCTTCTTCTCCCCTTAACCTTCAGCGCTCAATGGCGACAAAGTTCATGCGCTCGATGGCGTCGTAGCGGTAGTCAAAGAAGAGCTCCTCGCCGTCCTCGATGTGGCGGCGGGCGTAGATGCCGACGCGGTGGTCGCCATTGACCAGCTTCACCTGCTGCACGCAGTTGGCGTTCAGCGCCGAGTGGTTGGCGAAGCGAATTTTGTTTCCCTTCCTCTTCGCGTCCACCACTTGATCTGAAATATGAGGAAGTTAGAACCGAGTTCTAAATGGAGGTGCTTTCTTTTCTCAGCCCTCACTCACCGGCATTGACATTGAAGAGGTAACTGGTCTTGCCCTTGTCGTACACTCGTCCCCGTCGGTCCGCTTCGCCCTGGGAGATCGTCTCGCCGCAGTACTCCGAAATGAGCTCGCCCTTCGCCGCCGCCCCCCTCAGGTAGACGCCCCAGCCGGACACTGTGGAGGGGCCGAGCAGCAGGTGCCGGTGCTGGCCGCGCTGGAGGGCCACGTTGCGGCAGCCGACGAGCTGCTTCTTCTGCTCGTGCTTCTTTTGCTCCAGTTCTCCACGCTCCGGCAGTTCAGCTACAAAAGAGGAAAAGGAAAAAGTTTGGTAAATAGAACAGGCAGGTCACAAAACCCAGCCAGCCCAGCCCAGCCCAGCCCACGTACCTGCACCACAAATCTTGCACAGATCAGGATCGCACTCCCTGCCGGCGATCTGACAGGGACAGCGCCCGGTGAGGCAGCCGCCCAGGCGGCACTGGCAGCCGGCGAAGCGGTTGCCGCAGCCTCGGCTGCTGCTGCTGCTGCAGTTGCAGAACTTCTCGCAGAAGGTGCCCCGTCGGCGACACTCGCAGTGCTCACCGGCGCCGGCGCCCAGGCACGACAGCCCCGGGTGGTGGCAGGGCCGGTAGCTCCACTGCCAAAAGAGCTCTCCTGCCTCCCTCTTCCTCCGCTCTTCTTTTCCTTTCCCTTCCTGAGGAGCCTTGTTGAACTTTGACCAGAGGGCCTCCCGGGCCCGCCTAGTGCTTGTTTTGCCGTTGTTGCTGCCGCCGCCGCCGCCGTTGCTTCTGCCTTTGCTCCACTTCTGCCCCTCTGCAATCGCTCGCTTGATGGAGCGCCTCTCCTCGCCGGTCAGCGAGTACTGGTAGTACGCCCACACCTCGGCGCAGCTTTTGTTGTTGTCGCTGCCTAGTACTCGGGCGATGGAGCAGAACTGTCGCTGGAAGGTGACCACCAGGACGTTGAAGAGCGTCTTCTCGGCGACGGTGAAGTTCTGGTGGCGATGATCAAGAGGTGAAGCCTTGAGAGGCGGCACCTTTTCTTTTTTCCTCCCGCGGATTGCTTCGAAAAAGAGAGAAATGTTAGAAAACTGATGAGTGTAAACAAACGGCAAAAAAACTGCTTACAAAGTTGAGGTAGCAGTCCTCTCCACAGGGCTTAGAAGTGCCCTGAGCGAGCCATCCCTCGCTTTGGGGCTTACTGATGGGCTCGCAAAAGTCTGCAAATGAAACGAAGTTAAGTTAAAGATGAGAAGAGTTGTGATAAAGAGAAGTTGTTGCTGTGAAGGCTAACCATGCGAGTTGCAGTCGTAGATGAAGCACTGCGGACAGAAGAGCTCCTGAAAGGAGTTCAGCGCCTCTTTGCGACTGTGAACAGCAGAACTGTGGACCTCGTCCTCCTTTCCGTCAATGTTCGGCATCAGCGTGCTCACGTTCAGCGCCTCCTTGTTCTTCACCCGCCGGTAGTTTTGATATCTGTAGATAAAAAGAAGTTAGTGAAATGAAAACAAAGTTCCAGACATACTTTTCCTTCAGCTCTTCAGGCGAGAAGGCGTAGTTGACAATGTACAGGGAGACCAGCTCAAAGGCGAGCTCTTGGTCGACGACGATTGCTGTTGTGGAGGATGAGGGAAAAACAAATTTCTAAATAGAAGATCTTGAAGAAATGTCAATGGCACATACGTTCTGCGGGAGCTTTTAGTGTCCTGGGCCACATCACTACGTCTCCCTCGCCCCAGGCCTGGCCGGTGATGACATCAACGGTGTCCGAGAGGATGTCATCGGTCATGAAGTGCTCCGCGGGCATGTGCACCCGATCGTCGTACAGCTCCAGCAGGTCGTCCTGCCACTCAATATCGTTCACCACCGAGTCGGCGATGTAGGGCACGTGGTGGAGCGTGGTCTCATCCGGAGCGAGCACATTTCGAAGCAGCGGCGCCCAGGTGCACCTGAAAGACACCGCAAAAAAGACACAAAAGTTAATATTTCTTGGTCAGTTTTTTCGGTGCTCAAAATACAAACATTTTAGGCAGCGGCAGCAGGAACTTCAAGGTGTACTGCGGCACTGCGTGAGTCTCGAAGCGGTACTTTCTAGCGATGCGAGTCTAGGGATCAAATACAAGAGATTAAAATGGAGAATTTGATTGAGTTGGGTACAAACAAACAAACAATCATACCTTTGTGATGCTTCCACCGGTGAGCGGCAAATTGAAGCACCAGCCCGTCTGCAGGTCGAGCCTCTTCAGGCGGGCCACGTACTCGTCCACCTTCTTCAGATTGGCCGCGTACTCGTCGGTCGTTTTGGCCAGCTTCCTGTCGGCCGCTTCAGTGGCCAGTCGGCGGTACACCTCCTTGACGACACAGGCCAGGAAAGCCTCTTCTTCAGGCTCCAAACGGTGGCCCATGAAGAGGCTTCGGTTTTTGGTTGGTTGGTGAGGTCAGGTAAAATCTGTGGTTGAGCAACTAAAAAACAGTCGTTAAAAACACATCAAGAATTTAAAAAGGCGCCAGAATCCGAAAAAAAAACTTTTTTTTGAGAGCCCGAGCTGAAAAAGGCGCAACACAAAATCAAGCACATTTTTGCCCCTTCACAGAGTACAGTACACTAGAAGAGCACGTGTGATTTGGCAGTGGACAGAAACTTCCAAAAAGAAGTGGTCAGATCAAGTCAAGTCTCCTTCAAGTTCTTTGCATCGCCACCACTACCACTCCCACCGCCCTTGCTTCAGTATGGCGTCTTCATTGTTTGCTTTTAAAGATAAGATGACCAAGTTCAGCCTTGAAGGCAGCTGGTCCATCGAGAACATTGACTTCTACCGGTACGCTCCGCGCCGATACAAGCCTCTTGAGTCGCCGGTCTTCTACGCTCCTGAGCACGATCTGCAGTTCACTATTCTCTTCTACCCTAATGGAGGCTCTAGAAGGTACGATAATCGCGACAAAAACTTCACCGACACTGGTGTGCTGGCCAAGAGCATTTCCCTGAGTGGTAGTACATATGCTCGATATGGCAAAAGCCTCTACTGGAAGGACAATGCGGAGATTGGCATCGACTACACCATTGAAGTGGCAGAAAATTCGTTATACCTCTTATTGTGGCACTATCAAGTACAGTAAGTAGTTTGAAAAGTAGTCTCCGTGTATCGCATTTTATTGGAATTGAACACTTTATTTTGCTTTTCCAGGTGACAATTCAAGCAGCCAGTGAACTATATAAGTAGAGGCGGTGATTTTCGGCATGATTTGGACAGTGAATTCGGCGTAGAAGATCCCAAAGATGGATTTTACTACTATTCCGATAATAATCTGGAGTTAAAGTGCAAGGTAGACTGTCAGTGTTTGTTGGTGTACTCCTTGAACTGACCACTTCAACTGTTTTCCCCACCAGATCAATGTCTCCTACCTGACTGACTCCTTCTCAGGCATCTGCTGCTTTCCTCCGTCTCCGACTTCCACTTCTGAAGTGCTTCGAAGTGAAGGCCACCTGGAGAAGATGAGGGCTCTCCTGAGGATGGGCGCCAACGTGACATCACGCTGGTGGCCGGTGATCAGCAGGAGTTCAAGGTCCCAAGCTGCACCTGTCCACTCACTCGGCGGTCTTTGCAGCCATGTTCCAGCACGAGGACACCAAGAGACAATTGAGAAGAAGGTGGTCATCGAGGATGTGTCCGCTGAGGTGATGCGCACTCTGCTCGCCTTTATCTACACTGGCACTGTGGAAAGCAGGGAGGCGTTCACTCCTCAGCTGCTCTATGTTTCTGATAAGGTGCGTACTTTAGATTAGCTAAGTCAAACAATCTGTTTTTCTAACTGACCATTTGGCAATCTTTTCAACAAACTCCTCAGTACGAGGTGAACGCCCTGAAGAAGGCCTGTGAGCGGCAGCTCTCCCTGAAGCTGACCACCGACTCGGTCTTCTCTCTTCTCCTGCACGCTGATCTGCACAGTGCCACCACGTTGAAGGAACTGCATCAAGTTTGCCACCTTCCACTCTGCCAATGTGATGTCCAACTACTCCCACGCCTTTAAGCAGTTCACCGCCGCTGCTCGTCCTGAACTGCTCAGCGAAGTGGTCTCTCGAGTGGTCTCCAAGTAGACGACCTGGACTTGTAAAAAAAGACTGCTCACCAGTGAGTCAAAGTTACAAAGAGCGATGTTAAAAGGACAACTTGTGCTCACCGGTTTTTTTGTAGAGAGAAAGTGGAAAGCGTTAACGGTAGCGGTTGAAATAAAATAGTAGTGGAAATGCATAAAGGTGAATAAAAGCTCAAGAGAATAAATAAACATAGGAGACAATGAAGAAGAAGAAGGGGAGGAAGAAAAAGCTCATAGAAGTTAGGTAAAAGCAATGCAAATGGCTGGAGGAGGAGGAGGAGTAGAACGAGATGTGATAAATGATGATCACCCCGATGATCACCACCACCCCAAGAGGTCACCTCGAAGGCGGACGGCGAGCTGCATGTCCCGGGGCATGATGGTGACCCGCTTGGCGTGGATGGCACAGAGGTTGGTCTTCTCCAGCAGTTCCACCAGGTAGGCCTCGGTGGCGTGCTGCAGCGCCTCCAGGGCGCTCACCTGGAAGCGCAGTCCGGTGAGGACGTTGTTCTCGGCCAGCTCGCGCACCAGTCGCTGAAAGGGCAGTCGGGGCATGAGCAGCTCGGTGGACTTCTGGTAGCGGCGAATCTCGCGCAGGGCCACCGTGCCCGGGCGGTAGCGGTAGCGCTTCCTCGGCTTCGTCTTTCTGGCTGCTCTGGAGGTTGTTGTTGTCTTTTTCCCCTGAAGCTTCGAGGGCTCACCCGGACGGGGCTGGTTCAGGGAGAACTTTCGGGCGGGTCTCGTCACGTCGCTTTTCTTTCCAGGATCATTGGATGAGGATTTTTTTATGCGGACGCCTGGTGCAGGTTTGTTGTTGACCTTGCTGTGGCTTTTGTTGTTGTTGTTGCTGCTGCTGCTGCTGTCCTCTTGCTTTGCTGCCGGGTGATCCTCGAGCGATCTGGCTTTCTCCGGGCTGACATCCTCTTGCTTCTGCTGCTGCTGCCGCTGAGGCGACTTGCTTTTGATGGGAGTCTGTTTGGTGCGAGCCATGGAGATGGTGATTGGGTAAAGTGTGGTGGTGATGGCAAACTGGTGATGGCAAAGAGGTGACCGGTGAAAAAGAAGAAGAAGAAGTGGTGGACGCCGAAGTGAAGCCAGGCAAGTGAGTGTGACCAACGAGCAGTCGTCCTCGTCCTCGTCCTCGTCTTATACCTCGGTGTCCGCTGCCGGCCATTATCACCACACATGTGCGCCATTCACCGCGGTCATCAGCTCGGTCATTCGCCTCCGTTCAAGTGATGAGTTTGAGACAGCTGTACGAGTTTGTGTGTGTGTGTGCAAAGGCCAGCAAAATCTGAAAAGAGAGAGAAAGAGAACAGATATGGGAAAAAGTCAAATGAAAAAATTTTGCATCACCTTTTTTTACCATTCAGCGCTTCTGCTTGCAGATGATCTTCTTAAAGGGAGAAATTGGAGAAAATCGCTGAACTTACTTATCATCAGCTTATCAACCAGCGAATCACAGACAACTGGTAAATCGGTGAAATGAAGAAAGGAGGTAAAAGACAAAAACATTTTTCCTTGAAGTTATAGAAACAGAGATTCGTATTTGTATTTGCATCTAGAGAACAGTAGTAGCAGTAGTGTTGTTGTTGATAGTTTCACAGAAAATGGCCTCACAAGGCAATCAATCACAGCGTGCTGAAGGAAAAGATATTTGAGCAAGAAAAGCAATAGAATAGAATAGAATAGGAAAATACAGAAAAGGAAAATATCATCATAATACCTGAGAAGTAAAAGGCAGACAAAGGCGGCAATAGTAGCAGTAGTAGTAACGATAACGATAACGAATAGGATTAAGAATACGCCCTGAGATCAGAAAGAAAAAGAACACAAACACACCCTTTAGCTGACGAACCTCTACCCCCCTCCCCAACTCTTCAGTAGGGCACCTTCTCCACCGTCCACGCCCGCTCCTCCTCGGGCACCGCCTCCCCGGTGGTTGGATCACGCAGACGCAGCGTCTCACTCAGAAAGAGGTACTTTAGGGGGGCGGAGGCGGCGGTGCCCCCTCCTTCTCCTCCCTTGGCCAGCGCACAGTCCTCCGCAAAGTCCTCAATCTGCAGGGTGATGGTGGCGAGGCGTGGCCAGACGGCCTCCGCCGCCTGCACAAAGGCCCGCTTGCAGTCGTCCGCCGTGCTGCTGACGAGGTGCTGCTGAATGTCGGTGCCGGCTTTTAGCTGACGAAAACGGCCTCCGCCACCAGCCTGGTTCGGTTGTTGTGGTTGTGGTTGCTGTTGCTGCTGCTGATTCTTTGCGGCCACTGCCGCCTTCCAAATGAGCCCGTTGCACCGTCCACAGTCACGCTTCCAGTCGCGGAACGGTGGTGGTGGTGGTGGTTGTAGAAGTTATCAAAGGCATTTGTGTAGTACTCCCGCGTCAGGCTGACGGCGCGAAAGTTGCCCTCCAGGCGGAGGTGGGCGAGGGCGGGGAAGGCGGCGAGGGCGGGAGGTCGCCGGGCCTGGAAAAAAGTTACATTAGAATCCAAATCACGCTTTCTAGAAAACGTGTTTAACCGCACTTACTTGCAGGAATTACTCTTCCCCAGGGCAGCGTGGTCAGTGCCAGAAAGCGAACCTGAACGGGTGACCCCCGCCCCAAAGGGCACTCCGCCCTCCTTTTTTTTCCTCCTCTTCGAGACGTGCGACTGCTGACCCAAAAGGCGCAAAGTCGGAGAAGGTAAACGAAGGCGCTCCCGACAGTGATTGCCTCTTCTGGCAAACGTTGCTGACGGTAGTCACGAAGACGCAACTGCGGGGACACCCCAGCGAGGGGCGCCCACCTTGCCCAGCGTCAGCCTGCCCCCCTTTCGGGGCCCGGGCCGGGGCGGCCCTGCCCTCGACGCGATCCCCAGCGCCGCCAGCAGGCCGCGAAGGCGGCTTCGGATAAGCTGTTGCGATGCTTGAAGGCCCGACCAGGCCGCGGAGGAGGCACACCCGGGGCCCGGGACCCGGGACGGGTGGCGTCCACGCCGGCAGGTCCTTCACTTCAGCGTCGGTGGCGGAGACGGCTGACTCCACGGCGGGCCCGGCTGAGCGGCAGGCGGGGGGGGCCCTGAACCGCGGCGTCGTCGCCGTCACTGCGACAGGTCGACTGCTTTGCGAAAAGCGGGGGCCCGCCGTTTTAGCTCGCCCCACGGTATTACCACTATAAATATTAGGTGGCCCTGCGGCAAAGAAAGACGTCAACGGCGGAGGGCGGGGCCTTTGGTGGGCGGACCCCCTCGAGGAGGGGGCGATGCAGGCGCTGTCCTTGGTTAGCTGGGTGAAGTTGGAAGGGCAAAGACAGGTGGTTTTGAGAGTTCTATTTGGCCAGCTTTTAAGGCGGAGGCAGCCACTTACCGAATCCTCCCTCCGCACTTTTTGTACCACCCTTGCAAGAAGACCTTCAGGTCGGCGGCTGGTTGGCGCCGCTGCTGCTGTTGCTGGCCCCCAGGCGACATCATCCGGACATGGCGTGGTAGTGGGCCCAGGGGAGGTGGGCCCGCTCCGCGTCACCACCGACTTGAACTTTTTTCCGCCGATGGCGTTGAAGGCCACCTCCTAGTAAAAGAAAAAGGGAAAGAAAAAAACAAACGTCTTGTAACCGAGACCTTCCCGAGCTGAAGTTTGTTGTTTTACCTCTTGTCCGGGCACCAGCTTAGGTGAACACAAGGGATTATTCGCGTGGAATGGGGGGGGGAGAGAGGATTGCGTCATCGCGCGAGCACTCAGGCGAGCGTACTTGACAGCTCCAGCGCCCTCGGCGTCATTCTGCGCCCGACCCCTTGCGTCATAACCGAGGGTTGGCGTTGTCACAGGCGCCGAGCGCGTCGCCGCTTCACCGAGGAGCGACAGTGCTGGAGGGGGGCCGGTAGAAGGCCCCGGCAGACGACGCGCCGGCGCAGACCTCGCCAGCGGAGGGTGCTCGAAGACAGGCAATCATGTCGACGGCGGGGTCGGTGACCTTGGGGGGGGTGTGGGGGGAGGCTTTCTCGATCGTCAAGGTGGGAAAAGGGTCGAAAAGGGATCGAAGTAGGTGGGTGGGGGGAGGAAAGCCACCAGGATAGGTTGTCCTCCGCGTCAAAGATTGAGGACATTGTTCAAACAAGCGTTGTTTGGGTGTCCTTGAAGGGAAGGGTTAACGGGTTTCGGACCACTTGGGATCGGTGATCACCCATGGTCATGAATGTTCCAGGGGGAAGGGAAAGATCTTCGCTAGAAAGCGGCGGCGAAGGCAGAAGAGAACAACAAATGAGCGCTCATTTTGTTGGCACACGACAGATTTATGGGGTTGGTCAGCGATGGGTGTCCTCTTTCTCCACGCGATGGGCACCCGAAAAAATGTCGTGACGTAACTTTGGTTTTGCTGCACTGCGCGCCAGCACGAGGCTACTTTCTCCAGTGGTGGGACCGCGACTATTTCACACAGCCTGCCCACGGGGGCACTGGACACTTTGCCACTCAGCCGATACACCGCTCGAACCACGAGTCGGGGCACTGATATCACGTTTCAAAAAATTGTGTGGAAAAGGCAGGAAACTGGCGTAATCGTATACTGATAACGTTTTTTTCAACTAAAAATAGAAATAACTAGCCCCACGCAGGTGAGGAGCACATCACCTAAAAAGTGTTATTAAAAAGAATCTAGCCCGCGGTACACTTTACTTCTGCGCTGCTGCTGCTGTGTGCGTTTTTTTGTCTTAGGTACAGACAAAGCCCACCAGTAAATGGTGGGCCGCGAGAAGGACCACCGTTTTAGTGCAGGCTCAAAAAGGGCCAAGGTGATCGACGTGCCGCGGAGTAGGCGAGCAGCAGCAGCGGTGGGCGGCTAGCCAAATAGGCGACTTGAAAAGGGGAAATGACGCCCGCACGGTGGGCGTTGTCATACCGCTGGAAAGATCCCCCGGTACGAGCTGTTTTGGGGGAAAAGAAAAAAAGGTTAGGGAAAAAGGTTTAAATTGCAAATTCAGGCAGTACCGAAGAAGAGTGGTTTTGTCTTAAAGGTTTGTTTGTTTTTGTCATCCACCGAACAGCAGCCCAGTCCCTCAGACGGCCCCACAAATGGAGCCAGCGGCGAAAAGGCGGTAAAGTTAGCAGCGAGGCACCGCTCAGTGGCACAGCTCGCGAACTCCCGAAACCCCATGTCTGTTCTTTTCAGCTTCAGCTGAGCATGATCATCAGCTGATTGGCCAGTGTTGTCCATCATGTTCTTTTTATTTATGATCATCAGTTCTTTGGTTTTTTAAAGCACAAAAACTGTTTGAAAAGATTGTTTACCCAAGCAGACCGTTAATCCTTTTTCCCCAACAACTTCAATGAGAGGTATCACCAAGGGCGACACCACTATTCCCGTTTCTCGAAAAACAGGTGAAAGTGCCAATGGGTGGCCAACTTTGCATTTGTTTACCTTTTTTGTTCCCCACTGACATGTTTGCTCTTTATGCCTCTGTTGTTATTCGCCAAACAACAAAAACCTTGCCCGCCGCTGCCAGACACCAGTTTGTTTGAACTCTGCTGAACTGCAGTGCTGCGAACATTAGCAAGAATTCTCTAGAATGGAATCATCACTTGATTTACAAAGTTTTTTTCCACCCATGTAACCTAGAACTATTCGCTTATTTACCCATCACAAATCGGCTCAAAGTGACAAGTGAGAACATTCAGGGGTGATACATCAGTCCTCGCGGATGTTCCCCCACCGCTGGAATCAGCAGACAAAAAAAAGAGCGAGGTCGTTTCCGAGGAAGGGGTCCGAAAAAGTGTCGAAAGGAAAGTCATCCTCACATTTCGATACAGTACAAGTTTGCGTGGGGGGAAATTTCCCTTTGCCGATTTTTTTTTGCAGGATTACATTATCAGCAGCAGCAGCAGCAGTGCAACCATCCTCTCCCCCCTTTCTCATCCCGTCACTGGACTTCCTCTCCTTTTGTTGCTGCTGATCTGATTGTCCATCTCTCTCTTTGCTCCAGTCAACATCGAGTATAAAAGCCCCGGCCAGCGACGAGGGAGAATTCATCAGCAGTTCACTTCAACCACTGAACCAGCAAACCATGAACCGAACTTTGGCTCTTCTCTTTGCGCTCTTTGTCCTCGTGGTGGCCTTCCCCGCCACCGGCGTCGACGCCCAGTGGGGCGGTACGTGATGATGGCATTTCCCCCCCTCTTCTTAAGTGCTTACTAATTCTTCCGATCTTCACTTTTTCATTTCTTTATCATCAGGGGCTGGGGACGTGGGTGGACGAGGGGAGGGGCGGCTAATCGGAAGTGAACGTTACGCCCCCTCTTTCTTATTGTTCATCTTCTTGCGTGGTTGTGGATTTCCCTTCAGCGGAACTCAATTTTCAGTTTCGGTTCATTTCTCCGAATGACAGTTCAAAAATGGTTGCCGGCTGTCATAGGCCTTCGCCCTTCAGTTTTTCTCACTGCATCATCGCTTGCGCGCTTTTTGGGATTGCACAATTCATTTCTGTATTTCTTCTTTGTTTACTAATCCCTGTTTTTTGCCTTCTTTCGGGGGGGGGGCGTGGTGTGGGGAAGACTTTTGATATTTCCCTGTAATCTTCCGCGAATGCGCTTTTTTGTCCTAATTTCGTTTTTCTCCGGCCCTCTAGTGGCAAAAGTTTCTACTGTGGGTGCTAGTTTTGGTCGTAGGATATAAGGAAAACAAGATGGGATATGAATTTTTACCATTCACTAACCTTTTCCCTTTTTCCGACCTTTAGCGGGAGGCTGGGTGGACGTGGCGGATGGATGGGGATGGCGGGGTTAGAGAGAGAGACGAACTCCATTCCCCCTTCTTTCCCAAACTCCTTCTTCCTTCCTTTGAACTCTCTTGCTCTACTGGCTTCCTCCACTTCCTACACTAGAACTACACTCCCTTTGATCGCAACGATTTGTCATCTGCACACCTTTCATGTCTTTTCTAGCCGCCCATTGACTTTTAAATTTCCCTTTCTTCTTTTGATTGTTAAACACCACCACCACAACCAAACCAACACACAGCTGTTGTTGTACCACCTTCTTCTCAATAAAACAAATTTTTTGGCCAAAAAGCAACCTTGATTTTTGCTGTTGAACAATCTTTTCAACCCTTTATTATCTTTTCCCTAGGTAATCAAGTGTAAAGCAGCAGCAGCAGCAGCCGCTGATTGCAGAAGTGGTAGTGTTTGTACAAAGAGAGAGAAAAGTGTTTGTCAAAGTGTCAAAGTGTTCAAGCGTGATGTGAAAGGTCTGGTGAAAGGAAAACAAAAATGAGGTTCAAAATGCTGTACAGATAAAAGATGATATTCGCACTAGAGTGGGAAAGAGGGGTAGGGGAATCGAGTAAGAGCAACAATGTTTCAAAAGAGAAAGAGAGAGAGAGAGAAAGAGCTAGAACATTGTGAGGAAATTGACTACCGGGAGAATAATAACCATAGCGAGTTGAGAGGAGATCCTTCCTTCAATAATAATTCTGGGAGAATTGGCATTATATTGCCCCACACCACACGACATTACTACTATCCGTGTCCATTAGTTTGGCTGGTAGGAGTAGTCTCCGAGGAGTTGTTGCCATTTGGATGAGGCGTTTTCAGTGGGAGTCGCACTGCTGAAGTGGTGGAAGTGGTGGTCGGTGAAGAGTAGGAAAGAGGTAGAGAAGAAAGGATGATAAAGAGATGGAGGAGGCAGAGGAGGCTGCCGTCTCCTGCCGAATGCGAGGAATGAGGATCGGGTGGGAGTGCCGCCGCCGCCGCCGCCCCTAGTCCTTTGTTGACTGAGATCTGCTGGCACTACCACCACTAAAACCTCTTCTGCTTCCCCCCCAAAGGCGAGGACCAAGGGGGAGAACAGCGAGTAGGAGTAGGGCGAAAGTGGAGAGCCTGCCCGGTGGTTGCTGCTGATGCCGCCTGAAATCGAATTGCACTCCGGCAAGAAGAGGCCTTCCAGTGAGGAGAGGCGCAGCTGGCCACTGTCCGCTGATCGACATGAGCGCTGAAGCTGCGGGTTGGTCGAGTTTTGGGTGGGGTCGTTCAGGCGTCAACGGCGGGCCCACCTGCTCCGGGACTAGAGAATTTCCGGGGGAGATCATCTCGCGGGAGTGATCCACTTCCTCGAGGCCCCCGAACAGTGCCCTCCGGGCTCTGACGGAGATGGGTAGAGGGAAGATGGTGGCTTTGAGGACTGTTTCCCATGGTCAGCAGAGGGCAAGCTGGCTGTAGTCGTCCACTGGATCGCTTCCGATTGACGAGAGACCCCTTTGGGCTCGACTTAGCTTCGACCACTCGAAGAAAGGTGAGACTGCGCCCGGAGGGGAGGAATAAGAGGAGCGCGCTCCTCGAGGAACGATGAGGGAAGGTCGTCCAGTCGCGCCGATCAGGTCGGCGCTGCCCGAGAAGTTTCCGGGCTGTTCCTCTTTTCTTTGGGGTGCCTTTGTTTGGGCAGCTCTGTCGTCGTTGTCGTCGTCGTTGGTTGATCTGATCGTCGTTCTTCGGGAACAGCCTCTCCGGGTTGGAGGAGTTTGGCAAGCACTTTTTGGGTTCTGTGAAAATATAGTTAGAGTAGAATTATAGAAAAGGAATATGCAGCAGGCTCACTTACTGATGTCTCGGTGATGAAGCCAGCCATAAAGCCAATCTCATCGTAGACCTCCTCCAGGTTTCGCCTGCACTTCTTTGCCGGGCTTTTGCTCTCATTCTCCTTCTCAGTGATGAGTTTTCTGGCCTTGTCTTTTTTTTACTCACAGACGCAGCCGCCGGTGGAGACTTTTGGAGCACTGCTGAGGGAGAGGCAATGCAGGAACGTAGCCTTCTTCCCCCACTTGTCAGCCTTCTTTGTTCGTTCCCTTCTTTTGACCTCCTTGGCTAAGATTCATGGCCCGATGTTGACAGATGTTGGTATTTTGTCGGTGTCTTGTCGTCAGTGTCATTGTCAGCAGAACTGCCGTCCATAAGATCTTCAGGCGTCTCTTTAATCTCGTCGCTGGTGAGCAATCAACTTCGGGGGCCGACTTTCCTAGCTGCCGCCCGTTTCTATTTGGTGAATTTTGTCCTGAACTTCGTTAGTTGCCATTTTCGGCAACGGTTTTGATGGTGGTGGTTGGATGATTGGTTTGGGTTTGGGGGTTGCTGCTGCCTCTTAACGACTGGTCCCCGGGAGGATGAAGAATGTGATCAGGGGAGGATGCCACACTTTACTTGGGAGAAAGAGAGGCTTGTGCACGGTGCTGTGTGCTCTCTTTCCCTCTTCGCTTTCTTTCCCCAAGGGGCCTTTTTTCTCTTCGCCTAATTTAAACCCTCGAATGGGCCAGCATGGCAGCAGGTGTGGGAAGAGGGAAGGAGGAGGTGAGGAAGAGCTGCGGAGCTAGGAGACCCCTCTGATGTAGGTCTGTTTGTTGCCGGGAAATGAAATGAATCAGTTCAATAAAAGCTGTCATTGAGGAGTGAGAAGCACTCCCGCAGCTGTGAAGAAGAACAAAACAGAAGGCGAAGCGAATTTGAAGGGAAGGCAAACGGGCAGCGAAAAAATGAAGGCCAAACGGGGGGCACTGCACGCAGCCAGCCAGCCCACAAAACAAGCTGGCCACACCCGTCCGAGATGACGTTGGGGCAGCGGGGAGAAAAAGGCGCCACAAAAACACAGAGGCACTTTTGGTAGAGAAACCAAATTGCTGCTGCAGCAAACTTAGGCAACAACTTCTACTTTTTTACTTTACTTGTAGTCTTCGTATAATTTTTACAAAGTCACGGGATCAAGGTGATTAGGTTATGATTGGGTTGTGCATATGATAAAAGCGGGGGGGGGGAATAAGAAAACGTGAATAGTGAAAACGGGGTAAACAGAGGGGGGTGGTGGGGGGAGAAACGGCGGTACAATTTGAAGGTAGAGAGATTTGGAGCGGGTGGGTAGTAGAATTAAAGATTAAACGAATACTGGGGGGTAAAGGGAAAGGGAAAATGCTACGGATACTAAAATTAAATTGAGCGAGAAGAAACCCACTGGGGGGTTTAGAAAGGGAGGTAGTGGTGGTAAAGGGGGAAGAAAAGTGTGTGAATGCAATACGGGTTGACTACTACTACTATACTGTCCGCGACGAGTTTCGGGGTGACCCGCTGGCTGGCCGCCCGGCGGGGGTCTGCTGTTTGGTCCAGGTCGCTCTGGTAACGACCCGGGTGGAGGAGGCCTCAAAGGGGGCAGAATAACCCCTTCGCCTTGCGGGCGGCCGAGGGCCGAGGGCTGGGCGGGCTTTGGCAGGAACAGCAGCCTGGCTCCTTTTTTTTTCCCCCTACTCCTCCACCCCTCTTTCTTAGACTTCTTCGCCCTCGTTTGGGCCTTCTTAAGACCCTGGGGCCACCACTTCCTCCTCTCTTCTCGTCCCAAGGGACACCAGCAGCCTCGTGTCTTCCCCCTGATTTCGCCTTTCTCCCTGCTCGTCGTAAATGGAAAGGCTTTTTGCTGGCACTTCTTCTTCGATTTACTCCTCTCCTCCTCTTCTCCTCCCCCAAACGACGGAGACGGAGCAGTGGACGCGCAGCGGCTCGCCGAGTTCGTTAGTTTTGGTCGCTGGCCGTGCTTTGGTGCGCCTTATTGGGCTTGACGCTCTTTTCTCGCCGCCTTCGCCGGCTGCGTTTGGGCACGGGGGCCCGTTCACCTCTCAATGGTCTCGAGGAAGGCTCGCGCTTCGACGACGTCCTTTAAAGTAGGCGGTTCGAGGGGGGCTGCCGCCCTTGCTTGCGCGGCGACAGCGCTCGAGCGTGGGCATAATGCCTGAGAAGTGCGGGCCCCCCGGGGCGGGCCGAGCTCGGGACGACCAGCCGGCTTGGTCCGTGTCCCTGCTCGTCCATTCGAGCACTTCGAACCTCCTTGGTCGGCTTTGGTGGTGATAAAAGAAAAAAGAAAAATTTAAAAGTAAAAAAGAAGCCCACTCGATTTTAACAAAGCCGGCCGACCCCCGGTTCACCCGGAACCACCTTCCGGCGACCACCTCCCCGGGGGCTTGGTCTTCCTCTCTCCTCTTGACTTCCTCCTGACCTCTCGTGACTCTTTTCTTTCGTTCTTTTCTTTTAAATTCCTTCTCTTTTCTTTCCTCTTTTTTCAATCTTTCTCTTTTCCTCTTCTTTTAAAATCCCTCTTTTTTCTCTTCCTCTTCCCCTTTGTCCTTCGGGGGGCTCCCGGCGAGAGTCGGGGTATAGTAGGCAGGGGCTTTTTCGGGACTTTTGCAGACTTTTTGCAGATTTGCTGTGGTGGTGTAGTGGGGGTATTGGGGTTTGGGAGTGGTATAGTTTTTTCCCCTCCTCCTCCTTGTCCTCCCTATGACCAACTTTCTCATTTTGGCCCTCTTTTCTTTTCTTTTTCCCAAAAAAAAACTCCCCCACCTCGTCTCCTTTCCTCTCTTTTCCTTTTCTCATCACACGTCCGGGAAATTTGGGCCAACCTCCCGCACTCGCTTAGAGGGGCCGAACGAGGGGCGTGTCAAGATGCGTCTCGTAATCTCGTGGTTGTAAACCCTTCAAAATGTGATTTCCTTTTTCCCCCCACACTTTAGAAGCAGCTCTGTGGGGGCCCCGGGGTGTTGGTGATGGTGGTGAGGTATGGCTGGCCTACCTCATCTTATAATCTTTCGCTTTAGCCGCGAGATGGGGAAAGGTAAGTCGGCGGAAAACGTCGAAAGGGGCGTAAACTTTGGGAGGTCTTCGGCGTGAGCGGCAGCAGCAACCGCGGAGACTGCAGCAGATCGTCCTGGGGAAAACGTCGTTCTCGTCCACGGCGTGTCCTGTCCTGGGCGTCCAAGCTGCTCGTCAGCGGCTTTCCCCTCAAAGAGTTCGTGGGAACGGACAATCGATTCCTCGAGGTGAGGCCCTTCTGGTTCGGAGAAGAGGAGCGGGTTGAACTGCCACTGAGCGCTGTCGTTTGAGAGCGTGCTGGGTGCGCGGAAGTATAGGACAACCGAAGGCCAGCCTGGCGTTGATTACTAACATGATGATGATGATGCTGAAGATGTGATGCTTGTTGTTGCAGGATGGAGGGCTCCTCAAGCGACACAGATGCGGGCGTTCGGCAGCTCGGGTGGGGCGGGTGTCTCCGACGATGCCCCACCCACTGGGACCGAATTGGACTATTGTTCTCTCATCCTCCTTATCCGCCGCCGGTAAAATCTGACTGCCGCTGTTGTTGTGGGGTGGTTGTGATTCCGAGGTAGTGGCCTTCGCGATAAGGAGTCAGTAGGCTGTGGGATCCACTAACACGAAGTGGATGCTCTTCTTTCCGTCCTCCTCCTCCTCCTCAACAGCGCATCTGCTGCTGCTGCTGTTGTGGAATTCTTTTGGGCTCTTCAGCGACACAGATGAGGGCGTTTTGGGCAGGCAGCGGTGTTGCTGGTTCTCCAAACGACGTTTCAACAAACTGAGTGAAGCGGACTGTTCTTCTCTCCTCTGCCACAGGTAAAGTTGCTTGCTGTTCTGTGTTGAGTCCATCTTGCAGCAGTGCCGTCTCAATAAAGACGCAGTTCAGCTGGTGATCATTCTCCTCAACGGTGGGACCAGGTCACTGTGGCTGAGGGGGTTCTCGGGAGTTCTCGTTCCACGGCGGTCCGTTGTCCGCTGGGTTCTCCTCCTCAAAAGAGATTAGTGGAAAGCCACTCGCTGATCTGAAGGTCACACCTTCTGGTTCGGAGAGGAGTGAACTTACATTGGGCGGCGCTGTTGCTGGCTACTGTCGTCTTTGCAGAGTCTTAGGCAGCCGAGGAGCAGACGTGGGCCTACTTTTAACTACCACTGCTGATGCTGAGCTGGAGATTGATGTAGGTCGCGTTGAGAGGATTGTTTGGCTCCTTCAGCCGACACAGAAGTGGGGCGTTTGCAGTGAGCATTATCGGAGGTGGTTGGTGGTGTTTGCTCGCGACGACGTTCCACCAACTGAGGAGTGGACGCTGTTAGCCTCCTCCTCCTCCTCCGCCACCACCGGTAAATCTGCTGAAGCTGTTGTGTTGTAGTCTCCAAAGCAATGGCCACCTCGATAAAGGTCAGTCATGCCGATGCGAGACTCCTCACGGTAAAGACAGGACTTCGCTGGGGAGCAGGTCATCGTGGCCGATCTGCGGCGTTATCTCCTTCCGTCCACGGCGTGTCCAGTTGTTCGTCAGTTGGGCTCTCACCCATCAAAGGTTTGTAGAGCAAAACACTCTCTCCTTGAGGTTCATCGCTGCCCTCTGTTCGGAGAGGCAGCTGAACTGTACACGGGCAGCTGTCTGCTGGTTAAACCGGGGTCTTCGCGGCAGTCTTCAGAGACGCCGAGGAGCACCCGAAGCAGCAGTGGGCCTTACTTTTTTACTTTCGCTGCTGATGCGATTTGCCTGGGCTGTTGGGCTCTTCAGGACACAAATGGGGCGTCGGCAGTTCAGTGGTGGTGCTGGTGTTCAGCGACGTTTACACCACTGAATGAGTGGACGGGGTTTCCCCTCATCGCCGCCGGTAAAAAAATGTTTTGATGTTGTGTTGGTTGTTGTTGTTTTCGAAGCAGTGGCCGTTCGATAAACAGAGGAGCAGAGACTCAGTCAGCCGATGTGAGATTCCTCCAAGGGGTGGACAGGCTTCATTGATGACACGGTATTGTGGCTGAGGGCGGTTCGGGCGTTCTCCTCAGAGCGCTTCTCATGACGAGTCGGTGGCGTCTGCAAAACAAAGATAAAAGATAAGCAATGAGAAAACCAGCACAAGGTAAATGGCCCCATGAGAAAAAGGAGAGAACTCACTCAAAGACGGCCGTATGATCAGCTTGTTGTGGTTGTCATTGGGCTGGATCCGGCCGTTCTCTGCCTTTCTCGTCAACGGCGTTCGGTCCAGTTGTTCGCTTGGCTTTCTCCCATCAAAGAGCTTAGCAGAGCAAAACACTCTCTTTCCATCCCGGGGGAGGACCATCACCCTTCTGTTCGGAGATGCAAGCTGAGATTACAGTGGGCAGCTGTCTGCTGGCTAAGCCGGTCGTCTTGCAGCAGTCTTCAGAGCACGCCGAGGAAAGCAGCAGCAGCAGCAATGGGCGTACTTTTTACTTTCGCTGCTGATTTTGCGAAAACTGTTTGGCTCTTCATCGCGCAAGTTTGGGCGTTGGCAGTCAACGGTGGTTGGTCTGTCTGCTCCCACCACTGAGGGAAGGTAGACTGGTGTCTTCGTCCTTCCGCCTAGAAAGCTGTTTCTGCTGGTGATGTTGTTGGTTTCCATTTCGATAAAGGACGCAGTCAGGTGTGGGAGACTGCTCACGACGGTGACCAGGTCATTGTGGCTGAGGGCGTTCCGTCACGACGTTGTCCAGTTGTTCGCGGGGTCTTCTCCATCAAAGAGCTTCGTGGGAACGTAGACTGCTTCCTCGAGGTGAGGCCTTCTGTTAGGAGAAGCGGTGGAATGCAACACTGAGCGGCTGTCTTTTGGCCCGCTGAACCGATGAGAGTGGTGCTGGCCGGTGTGGTGGTGGTCGTTTGCGGCGGTTCTTCTAGCAACACCGAGGAATACGAGAGGGCGTACCTGTACTTTCAGTGCTGATGCCTGCTGCAGATCCATGCGTTGCAGGATGGGATGGCTTCTTCAGCGACACAAATGCTGGCTTCGACAGTCATCGGTGGTGGTGGTTGCTGAGGCGTGTCAGCGATGGCCTCCACCATGGACGAAGTGGCGGGACTGTTCTTCTGCTCCTCTTTCTCCTCTCCGCGGCCAACCCGGTAAAGTCGTTCTGCTGTTGTTATTCCGCAACAGTGGCCGCCTCGATGAAGGAGTCAGCCAGCTGTTGGTAGCACCGACGCCGCCTCAAAGGTGAAGACACCGACTCAATGCTGACCCGGTCATTGTGGTTCTGAGGGCGTACTCGGCGTTCATCTCGAGCACCTCTCAGTGACGATTACGGTGGCGGTCTGTAACAAAATACAAAAGCGAAAGCAGTTACAAACCAGCAAGATACATTCTGAGAAACTCACCAAAGGACGGCCGTATGATGAGCTGTTGCCGTGGTTGTCGCCTTCCTCCGCCTTCGAGCCGGGACGAAGCACCTGCAGGTGCCCCTTCTCACCTTGGGCGCGTGAATGCGAAATGTCGTCAGTGAGGTGCTGCCGAAGGTAAAGGGCAGCTGCTTCACCTAACAGCGGGCCGAGCGTGCCGTCGCCTTCGAGAGTGGTGAACTTGAAGAAACTAGACGGCCGACGTGGTCATATTGACGGCGGTTGTTGCAGCTATGTAATGATATGATGATGAACTGAGAGATGATGATGAGACAGGTGTCGATGATCAACAGATGCTAGAGATTCTGGAACAGGGCCTCCGACACCACCACTCGAGGAGATGATGATGGAGAGAATCAGCGAGAGAAAAAAGGCTTTGAAGAAAAGCGGGCGATTCAAAGACAGATAGAACAGAAATTCGGTCAGAAATCAAGCATTTGTGTTGTTGCTGTCGTTGCAACAACCGCAGCGCTTGGCGGCAAAACACAGACTGAGGGGAAGGGGCCAAAGGCAGACCAGAGCGCGCGCGCGCGGGTGCACGAAGAAACGTCGCGAATAGCAGACACGTTGGTGTGCGTGAGAGAGAGAGAGAGAGGAGAGAGAGACAAACACGCGCACGCACACAAAACTGTTTTCAAACGACTTTTTTTCAACGGCAACAGACAGGGCCGCCGCCGCGCTGCGGGCCGTCGATGATGCAAGTTCTATGAACTCTTCAATTCCTCATCGTATTCTGCATTCGAGCGCTGACCTTTTTCGTTCTCTCTTTTTCTTTCAGTTTTTTACCATTTTTAGAAATGCACAAAACAACAAATTCAACAATGTTCGTGCCACGGAAGCTTCCTTGTGTTGAAGCAGACGGGCAAACAAATAGTTGTCGTCAGTGTGTCTTGATGATGATGACGATGGAAATTGTTTGGGGGAGTAGGAAGACATCTTCACTCTGCGCTGTCAATGTTCCTGCTGCCCCACTTCCTCGTAAGGCTTCTCTTCATTCCTTTAGCATAGGACAGGCCAATTTTTCTAGTGCACAGAAAAAGCAGGGAGCAGTTTCACTCAGAGTCAGAATTCAATCTCTTTTCAGCTATTCGAACTGCAGTCATTTCATCATTTCTATAGAATAGCACCAATGTCAAGACTCAGTCCTAATGTTCACTGCTCTGGTGGCTGCTGTCCGTGGCAACCACACCGTCTCTGGCAGTGGATGCGCGGGCGGGCTGCGCCGCCAGCCTGGGGCGGTCCTCGCGGTGTGGGGCAGCTCCTGTCGTTCGAGGTGGACATTCCGCGAAGCTGGCCTCAGAGGGATAGCTATGATGATGATGATGATGATTAGGCTTGCTGAGGTTTCAAAAGAAAGCACCATGTAACAAACTGGCCAAAATAAAATTCTCTTTTTTGTAGTTCGAGCTTGGCGTGAGGTTTATCAAGCTGATGTTGTTGTTGTTGTTGAACTCTCCCCTCCTATCTCACTCTCCTCGCCCTTGACGTCCCAGAAGAGGCAGTACTTGCGCAGGACTCGATCCTCACTCCTCCTCCGCCAGACAGTGCGATCTGCCCGCCGTCTGTCAGCCGCTCCAACGGGGTGGGCGGCGTCGACGGTGCTCCACCGCTGACCGGCGAGCGGAGCCATCGCGTACGGAGCACCGCTCCAATGGGCCGCCATCTCCACCATTCGTGAACTCCACACCGCCTGGCGCGAGCCGCAGAGTGAGAGGCGAAAGGTGATCCACGAGGAGGTGGAGGAGGAGGAAGAGGAGGTATTTAGAGGCGGCGAATAGGAGACGGCCATGAAAAGGACCGGCGGCCGGAGAGCCGTTGACACCGCGCAGGCGGAACGCATGGCGTTCAGCCCCGCAGGTAAAGTTGCGTCAGGACGGCGAAGAAGCTCCGAGGCGGCCGGTCGCCGGAAGAGGAGAAGACCACGCGGTGGACAGCGACAGACGCAGTAGAGGCGCGGCCATGCCGGCCTACTCGCAGCTTCGATTTAGCGGCACTCATCGCTGACCAGCGAGTAGGCGGTTAGGAGTGGTGGAGTGGCGGCTGGTAGTAGAAGGGTTACCTGGGGTGAGCAAAAAAAGAAAAACAAAAGTTTGGGTTTTCGAAATGAGCTAAAAAAACTTTTCTTTGCTCTACCTCTTTTGTACCTCATTTCCGCCCTCAGCTCTCCAGCAGCGTCCGGTTGCACACGAGATTACTCGTAGACGGCGACGATTGCGGAGCAGAGCGTCGCACACTGGGCCGCCGCCGGAGCAGCCTGGCGGAAGGCGGATCGAAATCAGCGGCAAATGGCCTCCACCATGCCGCTTCCCGCAGGAGATATACGCGAGAGCGGTCCCGTCGCGGTCGCCCATCATAAACCAGCCACCGCCCGCAGCAGGGTGGGCCCTAGGCGGCGGAGGACAGTCGCGTAGACGGGCGTCCACGCGTCCGGCGTTGAACCAGCCATGGTGCAGCGTTCGGATGAGCATCGAGAGGGCGAAGAAGGGCCACCACATGGGAAGGCCTCATCCTCTGAAAGTACCTTATGAAGCGCATCCTCTGCCCGAGAAGCTCGCAGCCCGGCGAGGGTGCCGTTTTGAATCCGTCGCCCATCAGGTCCGCGCCCGTTTTTTTGTTGGCCACCGTTCCAGAAGGGCTGCTGCGAAGAGGGGGGGGCGGAAGGGCGAAGCCGCCGCGCCGGGCCCAGTGAGCATCGGACCGCGCCGGGGGATTGTCGTCGAGGAAGGCGTGGCGAGCCGCCGACTCCGAAGCCGCCCACAGCATCGCAGCGCGTCAGGTCGCATCGCCTACCTTGTGGTCTTGCCTTGTCTTGTGGTCCTTGCATTGCCAGGTCGCTGACTCGAAGCCCGGTGGTAAAGGCAGCAACTTCTCCAGTGTGGTCGCCGATCCGCGTCAGGCCCTTCAGGTAGAAGACCGCTACAGGAGCGCCTGCAGAGCGGCCGCAGTCTGCGCATGCTGCGGTGAAAGTGGCCTGCTGGTGCTCTACGCCACCAGACGAGGCACGAAAGGTTGATGCTTCGTGTTTGAGCCTCCTTCATCCGCTTCATCCCTAAACTTCTCCAACTGGGCATAAAGATGAAGAGATCCTCAAAGATGACCTCTCTGCTATATACTTCTGCATCCCTTTATCTTCACGGCTGCCAGCAGTCGGAACGTAGGCAAAAGCGTAGTTGCCGCCATAGGCCGCCCTGGCTGGACAGCTGGATTGCGGGGCAGCACCGGGGAAGGTCCTTCCAAACCTTCTACTTCTCCATTACCATCGACCAAATTTACCCGATTATCACCGGCGCGTAGTGACGGCCGCGTTACCGGCATGGGCTGAAGTTCTTCTTCTCCTTCTGGTCTGTCCACTGCACCCCGCCTCAGTTATCCATTTCCTCGTTCGACGATTGAAGGTCATCACACCGGTGGAGGACGATTAGGATTAGGAGAAGGATTATGGCCGCCTGACAGATCGTCGGGCCGATTATCTGCGGTTGGCCATGGAGGCGAGCCAGGCAATCGAGTCCTCCAGGTCGGTAGGAATGTCGCCAGACGGAGCGACTGGCAAAAATTGCGGAGTTGTCGATGGTTGTGTTTGTTGGCACCACCGATTATCTTGGGAATGTGGAGGCGTGAAGAGGGGTAGATAGTGGTAGGAGAGGCTGACAGTGAGAGGAAAGAACCAGGCCGCCCACAACCGCCGAGCCAAAAACAGAAGCGTGCGGGAAGGCATAGAAAAACTATATAAACTGTGGCCAACTTTTTTTTGTTTATCAAACAAAGCAATTTGGAAGTTGAAGCCATCCTTTTTTGCCAGGTGAAGCCTATAACCTTTCAAGCGTTTTGTGTTCATTTTTAGTTCATTTGTTCCATTTAATTATTATGCTTTTAGATAGAAAGTGGGAAACAGAAAAGAAACAGCTTTCTATTGAAAATTTCCTCATCCAAGGTCAAAACCTCCACCGGCCTCCACATCGCACACTCCCTCATTCCTCCCTTCTTCTGAAACTTGGAACGATCTTCCGACTGAGTTATCTCATGGACTCTGAGGCTGACGGATGCTGCGTGCTGATCACCCCATTTTCACCAATTCCTTTTCTCACCACCTCAACACTGAGTCAAATTGAAAGAGGAGGACGGCCGAGGGAAGGACCAGGTGACAACCAGGTGGGGCAGTATGACCAGCGTCTTATTCGGAGGGCGGCGGGGAGAGACAGCTATGGTCGTCTGGATGCAGATGAGCAGCAGGTTAGACGAGCGAGGCGAGAAGCTGCAGGCGGCACGCCAGCGGCCGAAGGCTCCACGCGATGCGAAGGCGAAGAGAATGGCAATGGAGAGGAAAATTGACAGGAGGGGAGGGCGCTTCGAAAATGTTGCGTTTCCAGGAGGGATGGTGGTGTGCAGGTGAGGAGAGCTTAGGCTGCTCACCGCGGTCGTGGTCATGTTTGTTGCTGATAACTGTGCGGTGAACACTGCTCGAGTTGGTCAGGTGCTAAGAAGCGACTGTTCCTAAATGACTGCTCGCTCCTGTTTACTGATTCTGTGTGTAACAGTGAGATGCGAAATGGAGAGATGACGGGTACGGTTACGAAGCCGACTTCATAAGCGCCCCATCCCGGATAAGCAGGAAGAAGACGGTCTTCAGCAAGCTTAGTCTTGTGCCTGCTGCCGGTGCTGATAGGAGTTGAGAGTTGGGTCACCGACCCCGTGTCCCGGTGGTAGGAATCAGAGTGTTGGAGTCGTTGTAATCGTTTTCCGTTTTTAGTGTTGCAAATTGGGTAAGAAGACAAGAAGATGATGTGCAGCGAGGATGGAGGTCAGAGAGAGACAGGTGATCCAGAGAGAGAGAGTGTTTTCAAGAGAAAGGATTTTTTATTGAATGCATCGTTTGAATCAGATCGTTCTTTTTTTCTTCTTATTTTTTTATTCCATCTTCTGCTCTGCTTTGTGATCTGGTAAACAAGTCGGAAGTTTTGCTCTACTTTTTCATTGCTGTGTTGTGTGTGTCATTGGCCTAGTTCAAGGCCAGCAAATAACCAGACATCGCGAATAACGTCACTCGAGAAGATTTATGGTCCTCTACTTGTACTACTTTATTATCAAAAAAGAATTCCTTTTCTTTACATTGAGATTTTGCATTTTTTTTCTAATAAAAAATCAAAAACACAAAAAAAAACTTCTTTTGCACTGCTAAAGTCGCTCAAATACCGCCAAAAAGAGTAATGAAACTTAACTGAAGAAAAAAACGAAATAATTCTCTTTCACATTTTGGACAACCCGGAGTACTAATCACAATAGGAGCAGTGTTTTTAAAAAAAGCAGCAAAGCACAGGATTGAACACAGGAATCCCCCAAACAAAGCACGTACAAGGCTCAATTCCACACCCGACACATGGCCAATGTGGACACAGTGACAATGTACGTACAACTCGACTGTGCTGTGCTATAAAAACCACTGAGGGAAACAACAACCACCCGCTCTACAATTGATATTTTGTTGTTTCCTGTGCATTCTTTCAATCAGCTCAATGCCACAACAACGGCGTGATAGTAGTGCCCCCCCCCAAGCGATCATTAACCATGGTTTACTCAAACATGTTTCACTGGACGGACTGGAAATGCGTCGTTCGTCGTCGTGAGGTTCAGGTGGTTCTGTACATGCCGCTACGAGGTGATAGGCGGCAACTCGGAGTGATGCTCGACATTGTAGTCCCATCTTTTGCACAGACAGCCGCAGCAGCAGCCAGCAGCAGCAGCGGCATTCAAGTCTCACTTTGATCTGATGATAGCAGACTCAAAAAGAGGGTTGAAAAGTATATAAAGCCAGCTGTGGGCAGAAGCAGCAAAGTCATCACCAGTTTTTACAGTTTTCAAAAACTCGAAAACAACAACCTGAAACAGCTGAGGAAGATGAACCGGCGAGCATTTTGGATTTCGCCCCGTCGTCCTGATCCTCGGCCTGTCCACGGTCGACCTGGTCTCAGACAGGGGGTAAGGAAAATATGAGTTAATGAAAGTCAAAGCTGTTGTTTCAAACCTTTTTTTAACCGACATTGTTGCTTTCACGGATAATCAGCGGGGCGCTGGGACGAGGATGGGTAAGCTTGGAATGATCTTTAAGAGAGGACGCTAATAATTTTACGGTTTGTCCCCCAATTTCTAGGCTGGGGGGTGACGCTGCGGCGGGGTACGGGTCGAAGATAATTCACCAAATGTGCAAAGTAACTGTGACTCAAACCAAAAACTAGTCCCATTTTGTAAGTAGGTTTTGTCGGGGAAATTTTTTGAGACCCGAGTGGGGCACGGGAGAGAAGAAGGCTGGGTGAGGATGTAATGTTTATAAAAGTATGGGGGAAATGGGGTGGGGAAAAGTATGGGCGCGGGTCAAAATGTAATAAAAAGGGGGACGGGCAGGGTATGGATAGATGGGGTAAAACCGATATGAAGGCGCCCGACGAGGATCTCCTGGCACGCAAAGGTGTTGAGTCAGCAGCAAGCCTATGTAGTCGCTCTAACAGCGGGGGGCGTTAGTTTCTGGGTTGGGGCGAATGGATATGCTCACCGGTTGACGTGGCCCCTTTTCACTGCGGAGAAGCAGCACGCTGTTTGGTCAGTGTTTGTAGGGATACAAGTTTCTAGCCCCCCCCTCGTCAAGGGAAACACAAGGAAAATTCCCTTGAGAAAAATTGATTCCGCCAAAATAATAACCCATTGCTTTCCGTGTTCCCGACGTCAAAAACACGTCCACCAGTACTCAGTAGTTTTTGTGCAAAGATGGTCTACGTAGGGGCAAACTCAAGTTATGGGCAATTTTTTAAAAATAAAATTCCAAGCATTGTTCCATAGGACGGTGCATTTTACAGGGTTATGGAAAATGCCTTAATTTATTTCAGAAAAAGTTGTAAACTGGGTTGCCCCTAAACTTAGGGACCCGATATTTGGCACAAAAATAATGAGTACCTCCTGTACCAAAAGGTAATAGTCTGGGTTAAATACTATTACTTTGCACGTTTGGTGTTTTATTTTTGTTTTGCGATGGGTTAACCGTCTCTTTCTGTTGTTACAGTGGTGGAGGGTGGAATGGCGGCGGATGGAAAACGGTGGAGGTGGCGGGGATTTGGGGCCGAAGATGGGGCGGGGGTGGGTCAGTTACGTCCACTTAAACTTCTTCACAATATTAACTTCTTTTTTTCTTTACCATGATCTCAGGGGGGGCGGGGGGGGGGGAACGCGGAGGTTTACGGGGGTTTAGAAGCTGAGGCCAGAAAAGCCAAAAAGTGCAGTCCTGCTGACCCCACCGTTAAAAAACGCAGCGCAGCAACAACAAACAAAAAACTCACTACGTTCTTTCCGCTCTGGGGGAATGTTCGGCACCTTCCTATTTTTTTTCACCCACCTCTTTTTCTCATTTTGTTACTGTATATCCCCTCTTTTTTGCTGTTAATGACACAGAATAAATAAAAGTCTTTTGGGGGATGTTGCTGGCCCCGGGTCATAGTCAAGTGGGTGGTTATTGGGATTCGTTTGTGGGGTTGGGAATATTTGGTGGGGTTGGTGGTTTTGAAAGTAAATTGTTCCTAAAGGGAACTCAGCAGTAAGGGGAACCAGACCGCCAAAACCCAGTGAAACCAGCCGTAGACGAGGCAGGCAGGGGAAAGGGCCATCGGGGCCGAGATTAGCGTTATTTTGATGTAGTCATGTTTGGGGGGGGGTTTTGGTTGAGGGTGGTAAAAAAAAAGGGTGCAAAAAAACAAACAAACAGATGTCAAAAAAAAAACTAACTCGAAAAAAAGGGGCAAAAAATGTAAAGAGGAGAAATCTAAAAATAAAAAGAAAAAAAAAGAGAGACAAATCTTATCATTAACCCCTTTTCATGGCGAATCGTGGGTGTCGTGTCGTCGTTGCCTCTGCTTTTAGTTTATTTCAGCTAGTTTGTAAATAAGAAAAAAAGAAAGAAGACAAAAAGGGAACCTTTTTGTTGGGCGGAAAATTTAAAAAAGGGGAAAATCAGATTTTCGTCAATTGAGATCGGAGACTCGCTGATATGATGGTGGGGGGCCCCCTTGGTTTCTTGTTTTTAAAACCTCCTCCCCCTTTCCCTCCTCTTCCCGAGGTTGTAGAAGGACGCACCGCCCACCAGTCGATCCCCACTACCCTTCATCATTTTCCCCTCATAGCCCCCACCTCATCAGCCCACTCAATGGAGCCCGGGAAACCGGAAGTGGGTGGCCGGCGGTTTTGGACTGAAGAGCCCCCTCCCAGTGGCAGCTGTCACACTACCTGCACCAGGTAAGGAAATTAAAGGGGAGCGCTGAAGAGCTGGGGCGGAATTTGTTTTGGACTTGAGGAGGGGGGGGAAGTTTTAAAAAAAGGGAGCAGTTTCGGTGAAGAGCTTGGGTTTCATTTCCCAGGCGTACTCCGGAGGGGGGGTCCCCCGTCAGTCGGTGCAGCACAAAGTAGGCCTCCCCCAGCGGGTGGGGCTGAAGCCGATTGGAATCGAGATGAAAAAAAAAAATCGTTGACGAAACCCCACAAATTTTCTATCAAAAAAAAAACCTCCCTGAAACAAAGTGCTCTCCTTTTTGGGAAAAACCGGTGAATGATCCTACCATTGGGCCCGAAGGGAAAAATGATCCGTGACCCAAAAAATTTCCTTCCCCCTTTCCGCCGCCCGATGACGGGGTTTTCCACCAGTGAGGCGCCCAGGGCGGCCTCTTTCGGGAGCGTTCCCCCTCCCCCGCCCTCATATTCTCGTAAAATGCTCGTCAGCGCCGGAAGGTGCCCTCCACGCCCGCCCCCCCAGGGCCAGCGTCGGCCTAGGTTGAAACTGGTGTGGGTGCATGAGGGTTTGGGGAAAAAGTCGTTTTTTCTTTTTTTTTTTTGGGGTTTAAATCAAAAAAAGCTTTTAACGAAAGGAAAAAATGGGGGTTTCCTTTCTGATGAAAGGGAAAATCTCGTTTGGGTTTAAAAACACAGAAAAAAGTGCCAAATATTTACCTTTAGTCAGATTGAGTGTGATAAAGTCAAACAGCCGCCCCCAGCCCCCCAACCTGAAGTGAGGTGCGGGGCGCCTGCAGGTGCCCCGCCAGCGGGACGGGCCGCCAGGGGGCCGACATCCGCTTCTGCTCCCTTATTTAAAAACCGCCCAAACCCCTTTTTCGAAAAACTAAAAAATTTTGGGTCCCCAAAAATTTTGACCGGCAGCGGCAGGAGAAGTCCTAAGGGCGGCGGGTGTTTGGTATCACCATCACTCTGATTCTAAACCCGAACGGCCAATCAGAATGTAGTTAAAGACGCCCTCGAAGGCTTTGACCAGCGGCGGTAGGCTCGAGTGGGGGGGGACTTTGGGAGGTATTTGAAAACCGGGTAGTGGGCGAGAATCTGCGGGCTCAGGAGGATTTGGGGGAAAAGGAGGAGGGAGGCGCTTTCGTAGGAGCTGCAGAAAACAAAAAAAAAATTTTGGGTTAAAAGGATAACATCAAAATGATTTAACTTCAAAATAGAAGAACTACCAAATCCTCCCCCCCACGGGTAGTGCGCTCAACCAGCGGCACCAGTCTCGGGGTGGCCACCGAAAAAGCCCCTGGTTACCTATCATCATCCTCATCTTCTCCTCCTCCAGCGCAGAAGCAGAGAGCAGTGAAGCGAGGTACTCGTTGACTAGGTCCACGGCTGCAAACATATGCAATTTTCATGGGTCGGCTCCATCAGACCCCCTTTTAGCAGAGGCTGACAATGGTCTGTTTGGCGGCGGCAAACTGATTGTCCAGTGCATTACCTTCAGCGTGGTGAGGGGGGCAAAGGTGACCCGCAGGTCGGCGGGGCCGGGAAAGTTTTTGGGGGTTGTTTTTGTTGTTTTTTTGGGGGTTTTAAAGTTAGGGAGGGCCCCCACATTTGGGCCCGGATTCGAAACAAACTGCGACGGTAGGGGGCGGGGCCCTTTTGATGTTTTTTTTTAGCTTGGGGGAGGAGGGGGAAAGGAGGGGAAATTCATCCAACGAAGGGGGTTTTTTGGGGAAAAGGGAAGGTAAACAAGTGGGAGAGGGGGGGGGAAGCGGAAGGAGAGGCCGCTGCGGAGCTGTTTTTTGGGGTGGAGCTTAGCTTTGCACGGGGGGAAGTCTCCCCTGTTGACGTGTATTCTCTAAAATTTTTCCCCCCTTTTTTTTTGGGGGCGGGGTCGGTGGGGGTTGATGGTGGGTGATAAATGTGATTTTTCCCCAAAAAGGTTTTTGGGGTTTGGACGAAGCAGCGGGGGCTGTTGGTTTGTGCTTTCTTTCCCCCCAAAAAACCGCCGACTCCCCTCTGCCCCACATGATCCAAGAAAACGGTAAAGTGATGGGCCCGGGTTTCCCCAAAACCCGTTTTTAACTGGGAAAAAAAAAAGTGGGGGGTTTTTTATTTTTCCCCTTTTTTGGGGGTTTGGGGGTATGGGGGGTTTTTGGGTGGTGGTGGGGGTGGGGGTTTTCACGGGTTCCATTGTTTTTAAAGGGTTTTGTTTATTGAGGGGGACCCCCTTTTTTTTTGGCCCAAAGGTTTAGGAGCAGAGCAGAGAGGGGGGCCCAAATTTTTCCAGTTTAGGAAGAGCACGGGTTTTAAAAGTTTACTTTCCCCTTTTTTTTCCCTTTCCCCCCATGAAGTATTTTTTTTGGGGGAAAAATTTTTTTTAAAAAACAATTTTGGGGAAAAAAAGGGAAAAAGGGGGAAAAAGGGGGACCTTTGGGGGCGAAGGGGTGGGGGTAAAAGGGGATAACATGAGGAAATTTTGGGGAAAAGGGCACGAAAAAAAAACAGAAAACAAAAAGGGGAGCAGGGAGAATGTGCAGCACTTCATTAGATCACTCGCAAGGAAAAACACAAAAATCAAAAAGCATTTTAAATGCGAACTTAAAATTTAAACCTCAAAAGGGGGCCAAACCACCCACCACCTTTGGACTTTGGGGAATACCAGTCGTCCTTCTTTCTTCCATTCCCCTTCGCTCTTTTCGGGTTTTTTTGGAAAAACAGGAGGAAAATTTTTTTTCAAAATTCCCGGGAAAAAAGGGCCCCATTGGCGCTTTCTTTCCCGATACTGGGGCGGGGTGATAAAAATTATGAACAAAAAAGAACGTCCACAAAGAAAAAAAAGGGGGGTGAACCCCTCTTCACCCCCTACCGACGGCAGTTCATCGAAAACAGGCCCGGCCGAAGCGGGGGGCCGCCTATCGAGAGAAGCGGGGCGCCGAGTGCCCCGTCCATTTTTCAAAAAAGGGGCCAAACCCTTTTCCGGCCTTTTTTGGGCCCACTCGGGTGGAACATCGTCGCCCCGTGCCCACTGGGGGAGGGCCCTTGAAGGGGGGGGTTTTGACCCAGGGACGGGGGGATTCCCAAATCCCCTAAATATGGCGTTTTTTAAAAGTGGGGTGATAATAAAGGTGATGGGGGTTAAGGGTTCAGCCTGCTCCAGCCAAAAAAAACCAGCACCATTTGGTCAGCCCACATCGGACGCTGCTCTCTGTCCCGCCCTAAACCGGCGAGACCTCTTCCCCCAAAAGGCCACCCAGATTGACGGCCAGCTTAGCCCAGAGGAGCCCCGGGGCCTCTGACAAAAGTAGCTTTCATAGGGCCCGTGGAGAAGACCGCCAAGATCATCCTCAAATTCGAAGAACTGCAAAAAGGGAAAAGAAGAAGAAGGACGCCAAAGCCTTTTTCTGAATGGGCACATCAGGTCTGAGTCCCGGAAACCTGAGCGCGCTGACCGGTGATCGCCGATATCGAACCCGAGCCCCCGAGCGGGAAAAAAGGAGATAAAAGGCAGAAGGTGGAAGGGGAAAAAGGAAAAAGAAGGTCCATAAAAAGGGAAAAACCGATTTTGGCGTCAAGGAGGACAATCACCTGATGGCAAAAGGTACACTTTTTGGTTGTTTTTGTTGTTTTTTTTTTTGTTTTACCTTTCTCTCAAATTTTAATTTTATTTTCCCACCACCACAGTCAAGTCCTTCCTGCAAAGCAATGGCCGTGATGAGCCCTCCCGGGGAGGACTTTCTCCGCGTCTTCATTCACCTCCTCCCCCAACATTCGCACCTTCCCGGAGCTCAATGTGACGTACATCGTGGGGACGGGTTTGCCCCCCCTTTTCCCATCTTTAAAATTCCTCCCCCCCAAAACCATTTCATCATCATCGCCGTTCCCGCAAGTACCGCCACTACCCAGACTGCAGCCTGGGGGGGGATTTTTCGCCCTGGCGGCAAAGGCGGCGGCCTTTTAAATCACCGCCTTCAAATAGAAATCACCCCCAAAAAACCCCAAACCATCATCTCCCATCCAATCCCCCGGAAACATGGCCGACCTGGCGGACCGCCTCAACCAAAGAGCTGCCACACCGTCGCCCGCCAGACGGCCACCGGCTTCCCTCCGTACGCCTTCTACGTTGAGGACCAAAGTGGTGGTAGTGGTGTGTGTCAACAAAAGAAGGAGAGAAAGGAAGCTAACCTTTCCACAGCCCAGGGAGCTCCCGCCTTCGATCGTAAAAACCTCGCCCCGGAGCTGGCGGAGGCGTACTTCCCCCCTTTTCCCCAAAACCACCAGGCGGGAAAAGGTGGCGCCAGTACCGCCTGGGAGCTGGTGCAGGCCATTCACCGCCACTGTCGAGTGGTGATAGGCAATGGCAATGGAGCCGCCTACTCGGCCCTGGTGGACGCACCAAGGCGCCGCCGGTTGAAGCGGGACGTCCAGACGCCCTTTTCTTTCTGGGAGCCACACCTAAAAGTACCTCTACCTGACCTTTTTTCGATGATGAGGAGAGATGGATGCTAAAAAAATAGCCTTCCTCTGAGCAGCTGGCTCTTCAACGCCGTGGGGGACAGCCGCTGCCGATTGCAGGGCGCAATGCCGCCTACCTACAATGATCGCCGCCCTCCCCACAAACATCATACTATTACGAACTTTGTTTTTTTTTAGCCTAAAAAGAATAAATCTCACGCCCCATTCGATTACCGGAAGTAGTAGTCGAAGAAGCCGTAAACTGGCCCCACGGCGGACTGCGGTCAGGGCGCTAGGCGGGCCCAAAAACAGAAAACGGGGGTAGACGAGGACGATTGGCCCGGGAGGAGAATGTCCCACCAAAGGGGCGACCTGGGTTCAAACGACCAACCGGCACGGGCCAAAAAGGCCACAGGGGTGGGCGGCGAAGAGGGCGGCCAGGGGGGCGAGCAGGAGGATGGGGTGAACTGATGATGTGGATGATATCAAAAAAAATCGGGTTAAAAAATTTAAATTTCGGTTTTTAACCCTTAACCTCTCGAATCCCCCCAAAAGGTTCGGGCACGCAAATTTCAGAAAAGAAAGGAGGGCAAGGTACCAAAAAGGGGGGGAAGGGCCAGGAAAAAGGGGGAAGCCACAGAACCCCCAAGTTTTGGGGGTCAAAGGGCCCCAAAAAATGGGGAAGGGAATTGAATAAAAAAAAGGGGTGTTTGCCCGGGGGTTTTTTTTCCGGCGGAAGGGGAAAAAAGGCCGGTTTTCCTCCGCCTGCTTGTATTATCGCATTACCTTTTAATCCATTTTTACATCAATCCTGTTTTTCCCATAAAAGGGGGGAGGGGGGGAGAAAGAGGATACACCAACAAAAAGGGGATTTTATTTTTGAAATAAAATCAACAACAACAACAAAAAGATGTTCAGGAGGGGGCGACGGATCGACAAAACCATCGTCGTCGTCGCTCCCCCCCTTTTCCCCCCTCGTTTCTTTTCTTTTTTGTCGTAGTTTTTGTTTGTCCATAGTCTTCTGCTTCTGCATCTTCAGGCTACGACTGCTGACCAGGGTTGTTGACTTTTCCCGAGGACTTCTGCTGCCCTTTGATGGCCCGTCCTGGGGGCCCGTCTCCGCGTCCTCGAGCGCGTCCGCCAAAGGGGGACCGAGGAAAAGGCAAGCCCCAGTGGCGGGATGAGGCGGGGGCCGGAAAACCTGGGGCCGGGACAGCCCAGGCTGGGGGAAAGGGGCCGGTGCCGGGAAGGCGGGCCCTTTGGGGTAAGGAAGAGGGGGGGGCCAGGCCGGCCTGGAAGAGGATGAAAAAGGAGGGGGCGGTGAGGACGGGGAAAAAAAACCTAAAAGGAAAGAAGGGTGAAAAATGAAACAAAATAGGAAATGGGGAAACGCCCCGCAACAACCAAAAGATGGCACCCGGTTCAAAAGTGGAGATGACTCGCCAGACGCCGTGAGATTTGGGCCGGGTTGTAAAGGGCAGCACCCCAAAACGGGGCCGGGCCCGCTTCTTGGGTTTTTGGCCGGTTCGGGAAAAGGGAGAGTCATTCCCAAAAAGGAAAAAAAGGTACTGCACTTCTTTTAAAAAAACTAAAAGTTGTCTTTCACGGAAAGAAGCTGCTGGACAGCAAACTCAAAGTGTTTTGACGCTGTGGTTTTTGCTGCTGGAAACCAACAACAATTTTTTTGGCTTTGTGGTATTTTTTTTGCAGCCGACAAAAAACCCAATTATATTTGGTTTTTGGTTTCAAAAGAAGCCTTTTTTTTTAAAAAAGTTGAAAAAAAAAAAAATTTTTTTTTTCCCAAAGTTTAAAAAAGCATTTTTGGAAAAAACAAATTTAAAAAAAGGTTTTTTGGTAAAAAATTGCACAAAAAAATAAAATCCTTCTAAACCCTTTTAAAAATCAGGAAAAAAAGGGGGCCTGGGGAAGCCCCGATGGCCCGGCGGCGGTGAAGCCCCAAAAAGCATTCCCTCGGCCTTTTTTAGGCCCCCGGGGTTTATTAGCGCAGTTTCCGGGCGCCTTCATGTCCCCTTTTGGGTGGTTTTCCCCCTTATGCGGGGCCATTTGGGGCCCCCGCACAGCAGGGTTTGGGTTTTGAAGGGCGGTTTTCCCCGGGGCAGACAGGGTGGGGTTTTTGGGCCCCAGGAAAAAGGCCGGTTAAAGGGGGGGGGGTTTTCCCGGGGGTGGGGTCGGGGAAAACCCCGGTGCCCCAACACCATTTTTTTCCCTTCCCTGAAAAGGGCGGAAAAGGGGAAAAAAGTGGGGGGTGGGGGTGCAAAGAAAGGGACAAATGGCCCTTTGCATAAATTGGGAAAAAAAAATGGGGTTTAACTTTAAAAAAAAAAACCTTGTAACTTTGGGGGACTGTTTTAATAAAAAAATGCATAAAGGGTGACTAAACCGAAAAAATCCCGGGATTTTTCCCCTCTTTATTTTTTTAAATTTTCCCCGATTTTTTCCTTTGCAAAATTTGAATTTTACCCTGTGTTTTTTGGGGGATAAATAAATAAAGATGTTTGGGGTTTTGGGGACGCTTGTATAAAGAAACGATAAAAAAAAAAAGGGGTTTTTGTAGGGGGTTTTTTAGGGGGTTTTTGAAAACGTGATTAAAAAAATTTAAAAATTTATTATTTTTTTTTTTTTTTCTTTTTATTTTTTTTTTATTGGCAAATTCCCGAAAAAAATTTCCCCAAAAACAGGATTTTTTTTTACTACGACAGAAAGGTGTTTTGGGTTTATTTGGGCTTATATCTAAAATTTTTATTTTTTTTTAAGAAAAGTAATTTTTTTTGTTTTGCATTTGTGCAATAAAAAATAAAACGGTTGTAAAAAAAAACCCCCGTACGGGAAAACCCCCCAATGAAAGGGAAAGTGTGGGTTTGTGGCTTAGCTCCCCGGGGAAATTTAAAAACCGGCTATTTTTTTTTTTTTTTTTCCCCCTTTTACAAGCAAATACAATTAGCTAGATTTTCCTTTTCCCCCGATTCAGAAATTTTTTTGGGAAACTCTTTTTCCAAAGGTTTAACAAAGCTTTTTCGAATATGTTTTCCTACAAAAAAGTCGTAATCTAGGGGAAAAAAAGTGGTAAAACTTTTAAAAAAAAAAAACCCCGGGTAATTCCTAAAACCCTTTTTTTTTTTAAAAAAAAAATTTAAAAAAAAAAGGGAAATACAAAGAAAATAAAAACAAAACAAAGCCCCCCTTCCCCCCCCCCCCCCGGGGTTTTTATAAATGAGGGGGGGGGGGAGGGCCCCTTTGGGGGCGTCGGTCAGTTTCCCCGGGCCCGTCTTCCCGGGATCTTCAAACCCGGGGTTTTGGGGAAGGGGCAGCTTCCGCGTTTCCCTTTAACCTTTTTTGGGTGATTGGGGGGGGGCGCGGCAGGTTCCCCCCTTTCCCGCTGGGTCGAACCCCCGGGGTCCGCCGGGGGGGTTTCCCCAAAGGGGAACCCCAGCAGCGGGTAGCCAAGGTGATTTTGTGCGGCCCTCCCTTTGGAGCCCCTAAAAGGCGTACGTGATTTTGGGTTTTTGTCAAAATTGGGTTTCCCCCCCCCCGGGACGGAGAGGGGGGAAAAACCCCCCCCGGGGGCCCAGGCGGGCCCCGGAAGCCCCGCCCCGTAAAAGGTGAGTAAGGGAAAGGGGGTGATTGGGAAGGATTGGTGGGTGGGGGAGAAAAGGGGTTAAAAGGGTGGTGGTTTTTGGAGGGGAAGGGGGGGGGGGGGGGATGAGGTGGGGGAATATGATTGTTTTCCCCCCTTTTTATTTTTTTATCTTTGTTTTTTAAAAAAATTTTTAAAAAAAAACTTGCCCCAAAAAAAAACAAAAAAAGGTGAAAAAAAAGTCAAAAAGTAAAGGGAAAAAAGGGGGTTTTTAAAAACCATTTTTTTGCCCCCCAAAAAAAAACCGGTTTTTTGGGGAGTCAGTGGGGCCACGCGTTTTTCAAAAAGGGACGGCTGTGGGCCCTTTGTCACGAGCTGTCAATTAAAAATATCCCCCCGGGGAGAGGAAAAAAGTGCACGGGACAGGGATGAGGGGCCCTACCCCATGCGAGGGGGCCCCTTTCCCCCCGTGCTTCTTTTTTATATCGGCAGGAAATGGCAGGGTTTTTCCCCCCAAAAAGGAAGGGGGGCAAAATCTCTGTCCTAACGAAACAAAAAAAACGATAGAAAAAAATCATTTTCAGGCAGGGAGAGCAAAAAAAAAATTATTCCTTTTCCCTTCTTCGTTTTTTGCCTCTCTTAAAACAAAACACACAAAAACTCAGCGGAAACTTTATTCAAATTATTTGTGCTGCGTGGTCTTTTTTCATCACCGCGGCGGAATCATCATTTCATCGGGCTTTTGTCCATACTCACTGAAAGCTAAATCTCCCCTTCAATCAATTACGTAAAAATCATTTTGCATTTTCTTTTTTTCCTTTTTCACTTTTTTCTGAAAATTTTTTCTAAACAGTTTTGGGCATTAGGGGGGACTTTTTGCGAAAAGAAAAAAAAAGCAAGGAAAAGCAAGAATCGCCAATAAACTTTGGAAAATGCACACCCACAATCGAGCCAGCCACCAAAGCAGAGCCCAATGAGTGAAAGCAAAAAAAAAAGGAAAAAATTTCCCAAAACAGTAGCAGCGAGGGAACAGCAAATGACCCGCTTCAGCGCGGGTTGGGGCAACTACCTCCTCTTTCCCCTTTCCCCGTCTGCTACGGGAAAAATTTAAAGGGTTCCTCGGCCCAAAAACCCCCTATTTTTTCCTTGCCCAGCCTTTTCCCTTTTTTTTCCTTTTCCCTGCCTGCAGTGTTTTCTGTCAGCAAAGCAGCACCCACTCGCCACGCTGGGCGCCCCCCTCCGTTTCCATGGGGTCGACCTTTGGGCCCTTCCCAAAGGGAAAAAGGAAAAAAGGGAAAAAAAATGACTAAGGGAAAGGGCCCCCCCCACCCAACCCAAACCAAGCTAGCCAGCGTTTGGGGGCGAAATTAACGCGTTTGGCCCTTCACTTGGCCAGCACCCCAAGGCAGCAGCAGCAGACCTTTGTTCATAAAGCCCTAATGAAGGCAAACCGGGCCAGACCCAAAAAAAGGGGGCCCCCAAAAAAGAAGGGGCCCAAAGAAAGCAACCCCCGGCCCCACGCCCACAAATCATTTGCCACGACCAGAGCGGCGAAAAGGAAAAAAGGAAAAACGAAAAAAAAAAGTAGGGAACTAAAGGGCCCAACGACAAAAGCCCAAACAAAAATAAAAAAACAGGGAAATTTGCCAATGCGGGGGAATTCCCCTAGAACAGCACAGAACAGCAAACCCCAGTGGCTTAAAAAAAAACAATCGTAAATTAATCATCATCATTGCAATGGCTGGAAAATTGGTAGAACCCCCCGGAAAAATTTTTCCCTTTTGGCATGGTGGTAATAGTCAAGGGTTTTCCGGGGGAAAAAAAACCCCACACCACTACCACCCAGCAGCTCACAAGGGGGAAAAAGGGGGGAAAAAAAAAAACCCAAAAATCAAATAAATTTGGGACAAATGGCCCAAATTTACTATACTAATGTTAGAAAAAGGGAAAAAGGTGGTGGTCCCTTTTCCCCTCTCATTTTGCCCCTTTTTTCGGAGTGGAAACCTTCCCCCAAAAGGCAAGTGGTTTTTCCGTGATGGCCGTTTCCCTCCCGCCACAGGGGAACTGGGAAATTTGTACGGGGTTTTTAGGGGAAATAAAAGGGGGAAAGCCATCAGAACCAGAAGCAGCAGCAGCAGCAAATGAGCAGCGGGTTTAAAAAGGGGCCAATTGACGAAATCGCCCCTTTCCCCGGCCCTCCCCTAGGATCTCCCCAGTGCCAACGAAAACGGAACAAACCCAAGAGGCGGGCTGCTGCTGTCGGTGTCAGGCAATCATTATCGATCTCGGGGCACGGCCCCAACCCACTTCTCTCTCCCCCTTCTCTCTTTTCCCCTTTTTCCCCTCTCTCTCCCTTTTCCCTTCCTCAATCCCCCCCACAATAAACCCGTAAATGCTAACCCCAGGGGTAAAGGTGGGGTGGTGGTTGAGTAGGGGAAAATTTAAAAAGGGTAAGCCGGGGGGTAAGGCAAAAAAAGAAAAAAAAAAAAAAAAGTGCTGCTGCTTTTGGGGGAAATCTTTTCGGGGAAGGGCCCAAAAATTCGCACAACAAAAAACCCCAAGTTCAAGTGCACAGAAGCTGCTTTTTGCTGTTCGAAAAACACACTCGTCGTGCTCATCACACTGGCCAGCAAGGCAACGCCGTTCCGTCATCAGCACACCCCCCCGATGTATCACTAAAGGGGCCCAATTTTTCCCGACCCGCAGATGGGAAATGATGAGGCCCAAAAGGGACACCCCAGCAGAAGGTATTATTTTCAGAATAGTTTTAGTAAAAGGGCGCAAAAAAGAGAGGGGGAAGGAGGAAGGGGGAAAGGGAGGAAAAGGGGAAAAAAGAGGAGAGACAAAGCAAAAAAGATGAAGAGGGTTTTTGGTGTGTGGGGGGTGTTGTGTGGTTTCTGTTTTTTGTTTTTTAGTGGTAGTGGAAAAGAAGGGGGAAAAAGTGATAGAAAAGCAAACAGGAATAGGAGAAAAAGAGAGAAAAGAGGGGGGAGTATATAGGCATATATTCTGAGTGGGTGTTTTTGGTAAAAGAGCGTTGCGGGCTGCTGCTGGTTGGAAAAAGAGGTGTTTGGTGTATGCTCGTTGTGACGGTTGTGAAAACACCCCCAAAGTAAACCCAAAGGAGGCCCCGTCAGCGGCGGCTGTTGCCAAGTTCCAAAGGTGGGCGCTGCTGCCGGTGCTGCTGGGGCGGCCTTTTTGTTGAGGATATTTAAGATGGGGAAACTTGAGAAAAAAGAGAGAGGAAAAAAGGGGGAAAAAGAGAAGATACATGGTGGCTTATGAAAAAAGAGAGGGTGGGGTAGAAAAATTTTAGAGAAAAAAGGTAGAGGAAAGTGGGTGTGCGAAGAGGAGAGGAGAGAGGAGTAGAAGGAGAGAGTAAAATTTGGGGGAAAAGTGGTGGGGGGTCCACGGGCTGAATCTTCCGAGTGGGCGTGGTGTGTGTGTGGGGGGGGGGGGGCTAGGGCTGAAAAAAGCAAAAGCCTTTTCGTAGGTACGTAAATCGTCCAACAGAACCCTTTCACCCCCCCTCACCAAACCAGCACCAAAAGCTCTAGAAACTGTCCCCGAGAGGCAGTCCCCGCCGCCTCCTCCGCCGCTTTTGCTGCGGGCCGCCCCCAACCCCCCGCTGCCCTCGCCGCCGCTGAAGTGCGCTTCGCCCCTGGCTCGAGTGGCGGGGGGGCGCGAGATCGAGATGGGCGTTTGCCCAGAATCATGTTCGGATTGGCCGGGCGCCGCCGGTAGTCGTACTCGCCCTCAAAGGTAACAAACCCGAAGCCCTTGCTCGGGCCGTCCTGCATGATCATATACGGAGAGGAGGGGGGGGGGGAAAATTAGATTATAGCGAAAAATATGTAAACAACTTCAACAACAAAACTGTGCCCCAGTGCCCCTAAAGAGAGGGAAATTTGTCCTTCCCTTTTTCCCTTTTTTTGAAACCTTAAAATAAAGAAAGAAGCAGTACACGAACCTTTGCCGACAACCCCGAGGGTAGTACGCCCCAAAGGCCGACACCCAGAATTTGGGTCGTCAATTTTCCGCCGAGAGTTTGCCCACAAAGATGGAAAAGTCCACGCGATTGGCCACCCCCGCCGCCGCCGCCCCCCAGAGCCCCCCGGTCGGGCCCCCTTGTTGGGTTTGGCAGGCTTCAGGAAAAAAAACGGGCCTTTTGGGGGTTTTGGATAAATAAAAAAAAGGGGGTAAAAAAAGGAGAACGTTAGTAAAAAAAGGGATTAAAAAATAGGGGTAAAGGGAAAAAATTTGAAAGAAGCAAAAAAGGGTAGGAGGTGGGGATCTGGCAAAAGAGAAAGATGGCAAAAGGGGGAAATATTTTGAAGGGGAGGGGAAAAAAAAGAGTAAATGATTCAGCAAATTTGGTTGTGTGGCATAAACAACAAAATGTCTATGGCTAGCAATTGCCACACAGGGGCTGCTGAGCGAGCAGACAAGAGTTTTCTTAGAAAGTTGAAGAAAAAAGTATGTTTAAAATATGGTCTTGGAATGAGGGGAAAAGTATTGACAAATTTTGAATGAGAAATAAAAAAAAAAAAGGAAAAAAAAAATGGAAAAAAAGGTATAAATACATAATCGTTATTTGGTAATTTTTGCCTTTCAGGTCACGAAGGGGCCCTTCTGAGCCGTGACTCGGTCATCAAAAGTTACAAAACCATAGCCAAGTGGCAATCTAAAAATGAGGAGGGGAGAGAGGGGAAAAGGACAGTGAGCAAAGAGAGGGGGAAAAAATGGTTGAAAAAAGTAAATATAAAAGGCAAACCCCACAAATATTAACAAGAGAATTGATGTTTACCCGGGAAAAAAAACACACTGATGAAGGGGCCCTGTAAAGGGAAAAGGTATTCAAAGTATTAAAAATTTTTTAATTTTAAAGTATTGTTTCCCTTTGTCAATGGGGAAAAACGTGTGCAGGTGACGAGGTTTCCCTGCTCAGGTAAACGTTGTGTGACACGTATAAAAGGAAAAGTGTGAAAATTTGGTAAAGATATAAAAATCAGAACATAAAAAACTCTAAAGCCTCTTAAAAGAGCGTTTCAGGGGCAGTTCAAGTTTTTGAGCTTTAGAAAAAAAAAACCCCGGCCCATGTAGGCTAAAAGGAGAATGAGAGAGCTCTCAGCCCCCTTTACGCTTTTGGCCGCTTAACCCGGCCCGGGCCCAAAACTCACTCGCTAAAACCCCAAAATAAAAAGCGCGTACGTAAAGAACTGTCAAAACGGAACAATCTGAAAAACCCCCAAGTCCGCACTTACCCAGTGTTGGGTTGCGGATGATTTTGATGTTGCTCACTTGGCCCGCCCCCCGGGTTTTTGAAGGCGAAATGAATGAACTGCTCGTCCATGGTCTCGTCAATTAAATGAAAAAGAAAAAGGGGAAAAAAGGTGATGATATGACAAAAAAGAACATGGCACTTACTTTTCCCCATCCACGTGTGTTCCCGTTGGACCCGCTGCCATTCTGGTAGCCTCCACCCCCCCGCCGCTCCGTTTGGTACCCACGGGACCCCACCCCCGCCGCCCACCCTTTTGGCTGCCATTGAAAGGAGCCCCCCCGCCGCCCGCCGCCCGGGTTTCCAGCCCCGGGACGCCCATGCCGCCGTCACAGACCCGGGAAAGGCCATAGCTGCCACCACCACCACCCCCCGCCGTGGTCCCCCGGGAAAGGGGTGATCGGTGGGGCCGGCCCCCGTACGGTGCTTCATTTTGGGGTGTTTTCGAGTGGGGGAAATTTCGAGTAGTAAGCCTCTGTCCCCGCTCTGTTTGATTCGGTTATACGCCACCCTGCCGGGTGGGACGTTTCCCGAGCTTGACGGGGGTTGCTGGAGGAGGGGAAAAAAAAAAAAGGAAAAGGGGGGGGGAGGGGTAGTCCTTCTCGGGGATCTGGATCGAAGCAACGCAGGGGGTTTTTCCGGGGAGAAAAGCCCAGATCTCCCAAAAGGGGCCCCTGAAGTGAAGGGGGAAAAGGAGCGAAAAAAAGAGAGAAGCGAAGGCATGAGGGGGAGAGAGAGTCGTGGCTCGAGTTGTGCTGTGGTTGTGGGGTGTTTGTCTGGGGGGACAGCAGCGACACACTGGGGCCGCGTTTGGGTCGCCCGCCGGCGAAAGCGAAGCGGGCCGGACAGTGGGGGCAGGCCACCACCTATCCCGCCTGCTTTCGGGCACTTTTCTGTGGGGCAAAAGAAACCGCTCTGAAGAGAAAACACAGCGGGGCAGCGGCGCCGCCGGCCGCCGTTTCGACTGCGGTCGCTTCTGCCGCTGCTGCTGGCGGCAAACTCAGGCGGGAAAAAAAAAAAAAAGTTTTCGTGTGTTTTGAGTACCCAAAGAAGAATGGATCAATTCTTTTTTTTTCCAGTTTTTCCTATTTCTCCTGTGAATTGTGAAATGGCTACGTCCAAACATTTAAAGGGTTTTAAAGGGGGGGGGGGAGGGGGAAAAATGTGGAAAAGGGGGTTGTGAGGGAATAGGGGGAATTTTTTGTTACATACATTTATAGTTGGGCAAAAAGGGCAGGAAATAAGAGGGGGGGGAAAAAAAAAAAACGTAAAGCTAAGCTGCGGGGATTGCGCAGAAGTTGAGAGGTTGTAGGCGCTTTAAAGGGGCCGCGGCGCAGTTGTTGTTGGAAAGTGGAGTTTTGGAAATCGGGAGGTGGTGTTACCACTGCCGGGAGCGGGCAATGCAGAATTATAAATTTCCCTTTTCGCTAAATGAAAAACAAAAATTAGGTAAAAACCATTAGAAAAAAAAATTGGGAATTCCCTTTCCGGTTTGGGGGGCCCCTTTTTTTAGTTTTTCCATGGGGGCAATCTCGCTCGCTGCGACAAACTTTGACGTTTTGGAGACTTCTCTGCTGCTGCTGCGGGGAAGTGCTCTTGGGAGATTTTGCCAAAGGTTGGGGTGAAAACATGCTCGGGGGGTGGGGGTGGGGAGGAGGGGGGAGGCGAAAAAGAAGGTCTAAAAAGGTTTATGGTGGTCTACCGGTGGTGAAAGGCGCAGCTTCCCCCTCCCCTCTGAGCCGTAAAAGGCGCAGCTTCCTGGGTTTCACTCCTTACAATTCCGTCCCCACGTTGCTATTTGGGTGACGAAATGGAGCCCCAGGGGAAAAGGGGAAACATCTCCAGTTGGAGGAGGAGGGGGAGGGTGAGAAGCTGAAGATGTTTACTTTTGGGGGCTGTGAAGTCCCCGAGTCGAAGGACCCCGGGAAAATGCTGCTGGGGCTGGTCTGGCGGGTCCTTGGGGTGTGGTGGTGGGGGTGGGGTTTCCCCACAAAGCCGTTCAAGGCCGCGGCCCCCTCCTTGGGGCGATTTTCTCCAGCAGGGCGTTCCCTCGGCCATGGCCGTTGAAAAACTCCACCTTTGGGCGGTCCTCTCCCACGGCCGCCTGCGCCTCGCCGCCCCTCCACTCCCCTTCGGGCGGCCAATCTCCCCGTGGACCATCGAAGCGGCCCCCCCGGGCGGGGCATGCTCTCGGAGCCCGGTAGAATACGTCCGAAGAAGGGGCGCCCGGTGGCCGCCCCCCGGTCCGCATTTCCGGTAGACAAAAGGCGGCGTTGAAGGCGGGGCGGTCAGGGCAGGGGCCATGGTGTGAAGAAAGGAACGGTTTTCCAAAATCGCTACAGGGGCGGAAGGCAGGCGACGAACTGCGGTGGGGGCCCGCTCGCTGAGTATAGAATCGTCAAAGGTGTTTAGTCTTCATCTTAGACGATGTGTCTTCTTCTTTTTCTTCTTTGCTTTGTGTTGTGAGAGGGGTGGGCCCTTGTCGACGGCCGAACGAGCCCAGGTACGAAAAGGCTAGAGGGGTCTCAAGTGGTGTTCTTTTAAAAAAGGGAAAGGTAAGGGGAGGGGGGAAGAGGAAGGAGAAGAGGGGTTTACCCTTGAAGAAGATTTTTGGGAAAAGAAGTGAAATCGAGGGGCGCAAAATTTGGGCGGCTGCTTTGCCAGCCGCCAGAAAAAAGTACTAAAAATGGCTTCTGTTTTTGCTCGCTGCCGCTGCTTTTGGCGCGCAAGTGTGCCCTCTCCTTCTTTTTCTTTTGTTGAAAAAGGTGCAAGTTATGTCGCATTGCAGCTGAGTCAAGTGCAACTGCTGTTTTTTTTTGCTAAATTCTAATTTTTTATTTTTTATCTAACTTTTGTCGCCCTTTTTTTCCCAACCCCCCGCAGATCTAGTTGGATTCTTCGATGAGACAAAAAAATGGAAACGATGTTTTTTACGCTTTGTTCTGGAAACAGTGCTCAAACAGCTGATGACATAACAGCTATCTTTTTTGTTGATGCAGGAAAATCCGCTCCAATCTGAAGAGAACGGCGTTGTCCCATCGTCGCCCACAATGGTGTGACAATCAGCCATCAGCCATTACTGTCACAGTTGATAACTCATTTGAAGACGATAGAGGCGATGGTGATGTCTTTTGATCCCCCAATGACAGGGGCCCTTTCCCTTCTTATTGGAGCGCCTTGAAGAGGCGAGAAAATTGCTATCCGAATCGTGTTTCCAGTTTGGACGTGATGCTCTGATGAAAAGTTATTAATGACTGCTTCCCTGCCTCTGCAAACCCTTCCCCAGACTTGCGAAATGTGACATCACATCGAGCGTCCGCACGCGCGCTAGGAAAAACAAACTATCCTGTTGTTTTTACCATTTCTCCTTTTTCTTCGTTTTCTCCATCTTCGCCCTTGAATCATCGCCCTCTCTCACACATCATCAACACAAACACAAGAGAGCCTTTTTGTCTCATTCCCCTTCCCCTCCCCGTTTTCCGAAATCCCGTGTTTTTAGTTTTTTTCACCTGATCGTTGCCCCTCTTCCTTTTGCTCTTTTAAAGGTATCGAAGACTTTCATTTCCCCAGTTGGGTGATGGCCTTCTTAAATGCAAACCACTTACAATGAACTTCACTGTTCAGCACAGCCAAACAGTAACGATTTCAGGGTGTGTACCCTCTTCTAATTAATCTCATTCCCTTTTTTCTTTGCCTACAAAAGGTAAAAGGGGAGGGGAGGGGGAAAAGAGCCCTGAAGCACTATTTTAAAGTTGTCGATTGAACTTAAAACCAAAATCAAAGAGCCCCCGTCGTTCAATAAGCTCTTCCCCAAATTCGAAGTCACCAAAAAAGGGCCCTGGGCAACTGTCGTTGATTCCATGAGCCATTACAACCACCCCCAAATTTGGGTACTTCTGCCCCCCCAGCTTCCTCACTAAAGTGTGTCCTACTGGAGAAAGGGTGAGTAATTCTCTCAAGATCAACTCGTGAGCGAACGAGACGAAGAAAGGGCAGCACAAGAAAGAGAGATGAGAGGGGAAAAACAATGACAAGCGCTTGAAAAATATCAAGACCCACCCAGCAGCAGCAGCTCATCGCTGGCTACCGTCAGCCTTGACAGACGACAAACGGCAAATGTGATGGTCAGTTTCACCTTCACTCGGGCTGTTTCTACTACTTGGGGTTTACTGAGATTTGGTGCTGATCTGCACATTTCCCAAATGGCACGCAATGCTGAGCACAGGAGTGAGCAATGACACGAATCGCACGTACGACAGTCATCATCATCTACATTAGTACAGGAAAGGGGGGCAGGCATTCAGCTCGATTTGGCTGAACACAAGTGGTCGACATTTGCAAAAGAAAACACATCGACGACGACGATTGCTTCTTATCCCCATTGTGGGGGAGAATTATGTTATTGTCACCCATCATCGCTGCGGGAAGAAGTGCCTGCCTCCCTGCTCTCTCTCTAGCCACGATTTTATGGCCTTTTGATGGCGGGCCCGAAATGAAAAAAATGAGAATGATAAAAGGTCCTTCCCCATTGAAGATCGGATTTTTTTTTGCGGCTGCTGCTGCTGCTGTTGGTGTGGGGGGTTGGTGTAATTGATCGTCAAAATATTGATTATATTTTGTTTTCTCAAATTTACCCAAAGTCTACTCTCCCAGGAGGGCTTAATTCCCAAATCAGCTAAAAGTTTCCATTTGCATCTTTAGTGTTTAGTTTTCGCTAAACATCGAAAAAGTGAAGAAGTGATTGGAAAACCCCCAGACGGGTGGCAAAGGACACAGCCCGACAAACAGTTTTTGTTTGTTGGGCTCCGCTGTCTGAAAATTTCTGCTAATTTCTGAGCACACATAACATAACACATAACATAACTGTCTGCGTCGCCTTTCATTTCTTCCCTCCTTCTCCTCCTCCTCCTTTTTCTTGACCACTAATTACTTTTGCCATCCACTCTGTTTTCCTTGAACATCATCACTGAGTTTTAACTTGATCATCACCCCCACCACACACTGTCATCGGCAATGTCCCCGTTCTTTTTTCTGCCCTCTCCCCCGTTTAAATAACATCAATCAATGCCAAAGAGTTTTTCCCCTTTCCCCTCTTCCCCAAAAAGTCGATCCGATTACGTGTTCTTCAGCTGCGTTCTTTTCATTCAGGAAATCGAAACACAAACACGTCAGTGAGAGACCATCATCAGCGGTGCCATTGATCGCTAAAACCTTTTTCACTAACTCCTCACCTTTCTTTTCTTTTAGCTGCTGCTGCTGCTGCTGCTGTCCACAAGCCGATCCCGGCGGCGGTGAATAAAAAACACTGAAAATAGCATCAACACACTGAACACTCTTGAAGAGAGAGAGGGAGAGTTTGTTTACCTCGAGCCATGTCCTGCACACCGTGACTCGTGTCTCATGTGTGTGTGTGTGTGGTTTTTCTGATACAACAACAAGTACTCGGTGGTGGTGGTGGTCTTCACCAACCAACAACATCACAAGCTGCTGCTGCTGCTAAAGAGAGAGATGATACCTCGACGATTGTGCTGTGCTGTGCTGTGCTGTACATCAAAAAGTGTCTCTAAGTCGTGATCTGCAGAAAGAACACACTGCACCAGCAGCATTGCTGCTCCCACCGAACGACTCACACTCAAACACACTCAAACACACACACACACACTGCACAAAGTCAAAGTTGCAGAAGGACCTTCAAAAGGACTTTCAAGTGAGTGAGTGCGCCTGCTGTTCTTTCTCTCTAACTTTGAATCTTTCTCTTTCACTCTCTCAATATTTCCACTACAACGGACAGCATTGAAAAGAGAGAGAGAGAGAGAGAGAGCTGGAGGAGAGAGAAATCGAAAGAGAAAGCCTTCACTAGCTTTTCAACTTTACTTCCTTGGACAGTGGCTGTGGAGTGCAACACATTGGCAAGCACATGGACAGCAGCAGCACAATGGTACGGCGGCTGAAGGGGAGAGAAGAAAGGTACGGCGATTGGACAGAAATAGCAAACACTGCAGAGAACAGTCCGCGACGACAAGAAGTGTCTGTTTGTTTGCCTGCCTACCTGCTGAACAACAAACAGACAGGTAAAGTAGTGAACTTCAGTGAAGTCCTCTCATGGCGGTCCCCACACACAGCAGGAGCAACAAAACGACGCGCTTTGTCGCTTCCGACAACAACAAGCAGCAGCAGTTTGAATTGGCAGTTAACTTTGGGTTTTTACCTCGGACGGGCACAAACTCAGTAAACGGCAGGGTACAACCTCTGCAGACAGCAGCAGCGAATTCTCTTCCTCATTTCTCCCAACATATTACACTACAAACTGCAACCTCTCCTTCTCTCTCATCAGCCAACGGTCACCTCTTTCACCGTTTTTCTTCACTCAGCTCACTTTACTGCTCCTCCTGCTACCTGTTCCTCTTTGCTAAGTAGAAGCCTAAGCTGAAGCTTAGGAAGAAGCTGAAGAAGAAGAAGAAGTAGACAGTAGGCAGTCGAGCAAGTGGTTACTGCTGCTTCTGCCGCTGCCGCTGCCGCTGCTCAATTATCCGTTGACCGTTGAGGCACAGGAACATCTCATTCCACTTCCACTTCTTCTTCAGCATCGTCTCGTCTCTGCACTCTGATCATCACCTTGACTGGCGCCTGGCTGACTGTGCTCAACGGTGTGATCCTCTCTCCTCTTTCCTCATCGCCCTTTTTCAGACCTCACTTTCGACAATTCTGCTCTCTCTGTGTGTTTCCCTCTCTCTTCACTCTCCCACCGCTACGACTGTCGCTGCCTCCTGCATCACACACCGTTGACCACTCAACAACCACCACCACCGCCACAACAACATCATCAACATCATTTCAGCTGATTGACCGATTACCATCTCCAGTGTGTGTGTGTGTGTGAGTGAGAGAAAGAGAGGATGCAGCCACTGCCACTGACATTTGTTTACCACCGATGCTGGTGCTCATGTTCTGCTTCTTCTTCTGCCCATCTTCCCAACGAACTACCACCACCACCACGAGAGTAGCCAGCAACAACAGCAACCGTCGCAGCATTCTTTGGGCGATTTAATTACAACATCGCCATCGCCTTTTTATATTTTTATTATCTATTGCTACGAGTGTTTGCGCTTTTTTTTGCACCACTGTCGCCGCTGTGTGACCTTCAGCTGGGGAATTTTCCCCCTCTGCACAATATCTTCAGAGAGTACCACCGCCGCCACTGCCATCATTTCCACCTTCTTTACTTCTTTGTTTGAGGTTCTTTTTCCTTTCCTTTCTGTCTGTCTGTCTGTCAGTTGGGGTGTCGTGTTATTGCATCCAAGGCGAGAGGCTGCCAGGGTGGACACAATCCTTTGTGGAATTCTTTGGGTTAGCTGTGTCTGTCTGTGTGTGTGTGTGTGTTCAATCAGTGTCCAGTGAGCACGCTTTCTGACTGCTTTCCCACTTCAACACGTACAACAGTCAGTCATATCAGAGTTTCATCACAAAGCGACGAACACCTATTACTACTGCCTCTATTGTTTGATCTTTGCTGCCAGCCTGCCACCTCTTCTAATTTTTTTGTTCGCCCATTTGATTTGTTTTTTGCAGTTTTGCCCCCCCCCCTCTACCTTCGATCTTAGGTGGTGGTCTTGCTCAATCCCCTTCTCCCGGCAATAAAAAGTACAAAGTGTCAACTGTCGCCGACCAGCTCTGTCTGTCCTCACAAAGTATTGTGCAAGTAAACACAATCAGCACTGCTCTTTCTTCTTCTTCGTGACTTGAGCTTTTTCTTCTTTTCTTCTTCTTCTTCTCTACCGACTTACTAATATGTTATGACATTATTGTGATTTACATTTGAGCACCACCGCCGCCAACACAACAGAAGCCGTCACAAGTTTTTTCGCCTACCTTTTCAACTCCTGTGTAATATCTCCCACCACCACCACCACCAAGAGTGCACTTCACAATTCTGATTGTGCAAAGAAAAATTTAGACATCAGGCAGTAGAACCTGTTGTGTCAACACACATTAAACAGCAAAAAGGAAGAAGAAGACAGTGGTGTGAATGACAGTGTCTCTATCTGATTGACGAACACCTGCTGCTGTTGCTGCTGCTAATAATAAAGCACAACATTATTGGCAACATCGATAAAAAAACATTTGTGGCGAAAATAGTGTTGTGCCCTGTTTTGTATTTTCTCTTCTCGCACCTCTGCCAAAAACAGCTTCTACAACAGCTTAATTACTACCAGTCAATAATAATTAGTGGGAGAAGAAGAAGAAGAGGCAGTGAAAAGAAGTCTCTCCATCAGCAGCAATTCCTCACCATCATGCCGATGTACGACGTCAATCAGAAGAAGAAAGTCAACTACTATGGCGTCTTTACGCTCTGGGCTGCGGTAAGTGGTCAAAGATGTGATGGTCAAGTTGAACTTTTTTTATCTTATTTTAATTAAAACTTCTTTTTGATTGCAGATTCTCATTCTCGCCTCGTACTTTGTCCTCTACACGAGGGCTGCGGCGAGGTGGGCAGCACCGAGGTGAGGTCATCCTCGCCGCCACCTTCGTCCTCGGCATTCTCCTCTTTCTCCTCAGCTTCTGCAACATCGCCGTGAGGCTCTTCCACCGAAAGTGCTTCTTCTATCTGGTGAGTTGTATTTGTGGAGAGGGGAGTTAGTTACTTTGTATAATTTGCTGGAAGATGTAGTCGCTGAAATTGAGTGTCCTTTTGACAGATTTTTGATGAGATCGATTGAGATGATTAACAGGTGACAGGTGACATGGTTTGCTCAGAGTCTAGCGATAATGGTTACCTCTTTTTCTGCAGCAGCATTGACATTTCATTGATTATCATTTTTTTGTGCTCTCAATTGCTGTCATTAATTTTTTTCTGCTTGTAAAGCCAAGGTCGTCTGCCACAGCCCCAGCAAAAAAAGAAGAATGAAAATGTGCTTTTTCATTCATTTTTTAGCTGTTTTGTTTTTCTTCTTTAGTGATGTCATTTTTCCAGATTTATTAGTGTTGTTAGTTGTTACTCAACCACCTGTTGTTGCTGCTGCTGCTGTTACGTGTGGTCTCTCGGCAATGTGTTCCCAACTAAAGACAGAGGAAAATACCTTAGGGTTTTGGTTTTTCTTTCTTCTTCTCTCAATTTGTCCTCAGTGCTCGAGGTAGTGTGACAATATCTCACGACGATTGTTTGTTTCTGTTGTTGTTGTTGGGCACAGCACAGCCAAACAATCAATGATTTTCGCCAGTGGGAAAGAAAGCCCTTTCAGGACAGACACCTTTAATCAAACATCGCGGTCTTATGTCATACAGTCGCGCCTAATCTGCCATTGTCATCGGATGTAAGTGTGTGTGTGTGATGTGAGTGTATTTCTGTCATTGTCCCACACCACACCACCACCACCACCTCTTAATCGATTGTTTTTCCACTTGTTCCTTCTCAATAGCAGTTTTTTCCACTATTTTCTCCCTCCCTCTCTCTCTCTCTCTCTCTCTCCCTTTCCCTCTCTTACGTCTAATTATGTCAATTCATTGGCCATCGATCGTCACTGCAGTCAGTCAGTCAGTCAGTTTGGAAGGAGAAGGAGAAAGAGGAGGAGGGAGCCATTTGACGGCAGTAGGCAAGGTATTACTGAAGTAGAGTAGTAGTAGTAGGCGCCATTGACATCATTTGTACTCTATCAGTGTTTGTGCTCTATGTCAACAATGTGAGGAGAGAGAGAGAGAGGAGAGAGAGAGAGGGAGAGAGAGGAGAGGAGTAGGGGCAAGTTGAAAGTGAGGAAGGACAGAAAGGGAACAGTTTCGTAGACTCACTTTTTACGGAAGTGCAAACTATTTAACCTCTAAATTTTCTAATTTCTAATTTTCGATTCTATTTTTCTCTCCCCCCAGATCGTCCTCCACCTGCTCCTCCTCTCCCTGGCCCTCCTCTACGCCGCCTACCAGACGCTGGTTGGGGGCAAGTGCGAGCGGACGCTCTACTACGAGCGAAACTATTCACTCTGCTCAATAGCAGTAATAGTAATAATAGCAGTGGCACAACGGCAGCAACATCACCACGCCGACCTGCCCGTCGTCGGCCACCACGAGATCATCCGGAAGACCTTCCAGTCGATGAACAGCCGCCGCTCCGACCACTACGCCGTCTCCGCGGTGCTCGATCTCATCGCCAGTCTGCTCTTTGCCGGCAGCGCCTACGCCTTCAGGCATCGCATCTGAAGGAGGAGGAGAACGAGGAGAAGGAGTTTTTAACAAACAAACCAATTTTTTCTGTTGTCCACCGGTCTTTCATCCTCTTCTGCACCACCTCTTCTACTGAATCACTCGTACTGGTCATTCTTCTAACACTTGCACACTTCCTTCCTTTCTTCTTTTCCCCTTTTCTCTCCACCGTTTCTCATCTATCTACCTTTTCTTTCAAGCCAGCTTTTACAAAAAGTACTTTTTGGGCTTTAAGCGCTTCTTTTTCTTCTTCTTCCTTTTTCTTCTTCTGTTGATACTTCTTGAACTGTAAATATAAAGATGAATCTTGTTTGACGATTTTTTGCTGCTTTTGAATTTCAGCGTTTTGTTTGGCTGTCGAGAGGTGGCGCAGCGTACGGAAATTTAAAGTTCGCATTTTTTCCTGTCGGTTGTTTTTTTTTGTTTGTTTGATCTCGCACGTTGCACTCGGTGGGCCTTTTATTTGGTTTTTTTTGGTGAATTTGGTGAAACCCGATTCCGACTTTGCACATACCTCCAAACTATCACCACCATCCCCGGAATGGCTCGAAAAACGGCAGCTGCTGCTGCTGCTGCTGTTACTTCAGAGGGCATTGAAAATATTCCACCAAAGCTAAGGCAAATGCAAAGGCAACGGCAAAACCTGCGGCCGCCGCCGGCGTCAAAAAGAAGGCGGTCAATCGTGCTCCCAGCAAAAAAGCCCTCAACGAAGAAGGTGGCCAAGATCTTCTACGAGTTCCGGTACTGCAACCGCACCTACAGTGGCTTCTACACTACGGAGTTCATGGAAATGCGTCAAGGTCTGCGTCATGAGCTGAGCTTCCCGCCGAAGCCGCTGCTCACGAGCGCGAAAAAAGAACTTGGGAGGCGAAGGCCAGCGAGGGGGAGGGGACTCAATGGTGCTGAAGACGGGCGAAGAAGCCCGCTCAGGCCAAGAAGGCCAAGGATGTTCAGCCGACCCAAAAGGAAGAATCGAAGCCGATTGACCCGTTTCGAAGAGCCGGACAACTTTTACGATTGGAATGATGATGATGTGCTGTTGTGGTGGTTTGGGCTGGTCTGGTCCTAGTTCGTCCTGCTTTCATCCAAAGAACCCCAAAAAAATCTCAAAAAAAATCGGTTCGAAGCTGCCGCCCAAAACAATTCGGTCCAAGAAGCTGGACTTCTTCCTGGTGATCTCCCTCTCGATCGAAGCCGATGAAGTGGGCCGGCCTCGGTGATACAGGAAGTACCGGACCCAAAGCTGGCAATGAGTTCTTCCACTGGAAGCAGCAGTCTTTAGGTGCGGGAAAAGAGCTCCGTGGAGTTCCAGTGAAGGGCGGAAAGGCAAAACAACAACAAGCCCCGCCAACAACAAGCCGCCGCCGCTTACCCCGATGATCGAGCTCATTCGGGTTAAAATTTGGTTTTTTTTCCCCTGAGCTGTCCAAATTGCAATTTTTGGTCCCATTTTGGGAGCTTTTTATACTTTTTCCTTTTGTCTTACTATAGGAAAAAAATTAAAAAGCCACCCCCTACCCTTCTCACTTTAAAGTGATCCTCCTTAAAACTACTGCTGATAAAAAAGGGACGTTTCCGTTCTGAAATTTTAATTTTGCTCAAAGTTTAATTTGTGAATTTTCCTCTTTGAAAATTAGAAACAGCGGAACTGGGGAAAAAAAACTCACATCTCGTACTAAAGTGCTCGGACACTCGCCCCCCTTGAGTTATTTTGTTATGTGGGGGAGAAAAATTTTATAAAAAAAAAAAAAGTGAAAAAAAATGCCCCACCCGACGAGATAATGATGACGTCAATAATGTGGTAATTAGGGGGTGTGCTGCTGGGGGCATCGTTTGGGCCGGCCCACTCTTTTTCTTTCTTCTTCCTTTAAAGAGGGGCATCGGGTAGGGGAGGTAGGAAAAATGTAGAAAAAAAGGTGTTTAATTACCCTTTCCTTAAAGAAAAATGATGGCCCAAAAACCTTTCTTAACTAAAAACTTTTTACCCTCTATTTTTGGAAAAAAAAGGGTCTATTTTTAAAAACGTGAGTTTAAGCCCGTAGAAGGGGGCAACTTTTTAAAATTTCAAATTTAGAATTTTTTAAATTTTTTTTTAAAATTACCCCGCACCCCCACAAAACCTTTGTTTTTTTCCCCCCTTTCTTTTTTATTTCTTTTTAATGTTTTTTCATTGTTGCCGATAAAAAAAAGCCCGGGCTATTTTTTCTAGAAAGGGGTTTTACATCGTCATCCTGCACAGTTAAAAGACCCTTCCAGAATTGAGGGAAGTCCTCCTCCTCTCCTCCCCCACCCTCTTTCCTCCTCTGTTTTCCCTTTTTCCCCTTTTTCCCAGACATCAACAGAAAAAGTACTGCCATTACAAACTTTTGAGCACGGGAATGACGGAAAAAGTGGTCCCAATGTTTTCCCCTTTCTTTTTTCTTGTGTCAGGCGACAGAGAAATGGATTGAAGGATTTTGTTTTGGGAGGGCCCAAAAACCCCCAAGCTAACCAAACCATCATCAAAAACCAGCAACCGTATCAAAAAGAAGGGGGGGGGAATCCCTAAAAGGCGGGGGAGGAAGACTTCAGCTTTGGGGCGGTTTTTGGACGACCGATTTTTGAGCTTTTATTTTGGTATTTGGGGCTTTTGTGTTTTAAAAACGCGGCGCTTTAAAAAAATGGTCTTCCAGAAGGGGTCGTCTTGGGCTTAACACCCCTGTTGGGGACCTCTTCATTTTTGGACACCTGGGTTTTATGAACCCTGCTTTTTCACCTGTTTGAGGTATTGAAAAAGGGAAGGGTTTTGATGTAGACGATGATACCGAAAAAAATGCAAAATGTCTTACTCTTGTGACCCACCCCCACACCTATCCTATTTCCCCCAAAAACTTGGCTTCTTTCGCTGAACTTTTCAAGGAAATTTTTGGGTTTTTCTTTTATTGGTCTAAATTGGTTTTTTGCTGAAAAGATGTGTTTTTTTTCTTGCGGGAAAAAAAGTTGCCTTTTTTTGTTTTTTTTTCCTCAATTTTTTGACTGCTGTGGGGTTTTAGCTTGCTGTTTGAAATGCCGTCGTCCTTCTTCGGGGGTAACTCTTCTCAGGGAATTTGTTGGCAGATTGTTCACAGTTTTTCAGGAAAAAAATGTGAATAAAATTTAAGAAGAAAAAGCTACAGTGGGGGGAAAGTTGAAAAAAATAAAAAATCATAAACAGTCTAAGGGGGTAACTGGGTCGGTAATTAAAAATTATTTTTTTTCTCCCAAACCCGGCAAGACTTTTTAGTGCCCGGGGGTTTCACTGCGTTTTCCCACTTTTTTCAATGGGGGTTTCCCGCCATTTTTTCCATCTTCACTGTGTTCTTTATTTCAGATGTTTGTCAGGGTTTTGTTTGTTTCACTCTGAAATCTTTTGCCCCTTTAAATTAAAAAAGAGGGTCTTGGTGTTTGCTGAAAAAAAGAGCAGTGGGAAAAATACGTAAAAAACGTCTCATTGCTTGTACGTTTCGTCGTGTGGGGAATGTGGGGGCAAAACCCGGCAAATTCCCGGCAACTTTTTTTCTTTTTTCTTTTTTTTCGCCCCCGTTTTTTGTTTTATATCGCTGACCAAAAAAAAAAGACGATGAAGGGTGATACTGAAAAATTTTTTTTTTGGAGAAACCAAATCGAAATAAGTTAGCGGACTTGATGACTGTCTTTCTGCTTACCTCATTTCGTAAGCAACTATTTTTGTTTCGCTACTCCGAACTAACCCCTCTTCAAGTCTTGTCGTTGCTTCAACTGTTATGTCACTGTGAGCAGCAGCTCAATCATCATCAATTGTCACCGGTGGACTCACCACCACACCACCACCAACATTATCACCTGGCCGACCTTGTAGTGCTTTGAGCACCAAAAAGAGAGAGCGAGAGAGCCCATCTTCAACCGACGAGTTGTTGATGTGTGCGTTAATTGAGGAAACTGCTGCACCTGTGTCTTTTCTTAGTTGTTGACTTGTGTCTCTGTATTCCTCTATTTTGGCCTCTCCTCTTCTTCCCTCGTACATCATCGATGAACCTTTTTGATTAGGCTGCTGCTGCCTGCACTGTCTCCTCTTTCCTCTCTCCTCTTGTCTTTGCAGCAGCAGCAGCAGCAGCAGCAGTGTCGATAGAACTCAGACAGTGCGAAAGACAGCGAGAGATTAGCATCATCATCAGCAGCAGCAGCAGCATTGCGCCAGCAGGAGCATCGTCGCCAACGATGCGTGCCCAACACACTCACATTCACTAACTCACAGGCCAAGTTTGACGGCCACCAAGTTTTGGCGGCAGCAGCAGCAGCAGACGACTACCCAAACACAGTGACTGACTAGCTGGCGTCTCTGGTGATCATACCAGTGATCATACACCAGCAGTGTTTCCAGTGGGTATATAAACACACTTCTCATTAGGTGCAGCCTCCATTCGATCATCATCATTGTCTCCTGCTCTCTTCCTTTCCCTTCGATTTTGTCGGTGTCAACAATTTTGTTGCTCTGCCATTGTTCCTGTTTTTCTTCTCTTCTCTCTCTCTCTCTCTCTCTCTCTCTCGCCTGAAGCTTCTGGTGCTTTCTGGTTCTAGTGTAGTGCACTGTTTCTCGCTTTGATCTTTTTCCTTCTTCGGTGAGTGTTTTTTGTTGTTTTTGACAACTTGTCAGCGACCTTTGATCTTCTAAATGTTCTAAATGGCTGTTTTTCCTCTAGATCTTCTTCCCACCTCCTCTTCTCACCATGTCCGCCGACGCCATCGCCCGTCTCCGCGCCCAATTCGAGGCTGAACTAAAAAGCAACGGCGACCTCTACCACCCGATCGACATTGAGCGCGTCCGCACCGAGGACTGGCAGGTGAAACGCTTCCTGCTGGATCAGGCGGACGGCAACGAGGACGCCGCCTTCCAGGCGCTCATCAAGGCCCTCCAGTGGAAGAAGTCCTTTGGCGTGCACGACCGCACCGACCAGTACTTCCCCAAGGAGGTCTGGGAGCAGAATGCGGTGGAGATCTACGGCAAGGACAAACAGGGCCGGGTGATTCAGTGGGAGGCGGTGAGGAATCAGGTACGGTCTTCTCTTTTCATCGATCTTTTTTTCCTCCTTTTCTAACCCTGAACCTTTGTTGTTTACCTTCTCTTCTTTCCTTCAGCGAGTCTGGAAGGAGACGGCCCTGCTGGCGAAGCACTTCGTCGCCCACTGCATCGAACGGGTGGACCGGGCCGCCGGCGAGACCGGCTTCATCCTCATCACCGACAGCAACGGCGGCGGCCTCGCCAACGTCGACATGGACATCATGAAGTTCAAGATCGCCACCATCGACCTCTACCCGCAGGCGCTGAAGGGCCTGTACGTGGTGGACCTTCCCTGGCTGCTGAACGCCATCATGAAGATGATCGTCGCGCTGATGAGCGAGAAACTGCGCTCCGTGGTCCACTACGTCAAGGGCTCGGAGCTGGCGGAGGTAATGGACGAGCAGTTCATTCCGGTGGAGCTGAAGGGCGGGCGGGACAAGCACGCCTTTCCCGCCGACCTGCAGTCTTTTGAGGCACGAGGGCCGGCGCTGGGCCTCGATGAGAAGACGGTGGACACCTTCTACAAGACGATGAAGCTGCCCCGGCCGGGTAAGGCCTAGGCCTAGGTGCTAGTCATTCAGCCATTCCTTCCTGCTCTGTACAAAAGATGTGTGCTGTATTCTTATTCTAGTGCATGGCTTCTATTTATTTTCTACGCTCAATCTTATTCCCCCGCTTTTATTTTATTACCGCCTGCCTTCTATTCCTTTTATTCCCAATCATGTGATGCAATAAAATCAAATGAAAAAACTTCCGATCAGTTTTGAGTTCCGCTTTTTTCGATTTTGAACATCGATTGTGGGCATCGCCGCCTGCTGACGACTGACATCGATGGCAGTACAATCGTCTGCTGCAGCTGTTGATTTTTTTCGCTGTCGGATTTTGTGTTGTTTTGATTTTTTTTTATTTGCTGTCGCCGGGCTGGCCACTGCTGGTGTTGACGTGGATTCTTTCTTTTGTGGATCACCTTTTGTAGTGCACTAAAGACACTCAAAGAGTGAAACTACATTTTCAACGGACTCTGAACTACAGCAGCAAGGGTCTCAAGAAGAAGAAGAAGAAAACTGTCGTTTTTGTTTGCTTGTGTTTTTGTTATCTTTTCTTGTGCCACGTTCTGGTTTGTCAACAGAAGTCGAAATAAACGTTTACCACTGATCTTGGCATCTTTATCTCTGGACAAGGTATGTTTTTGTGTTGGATTGTACGATTACTGTAATTTACTTGTATCGAGTTTAGCTGTTTGTTGATTGATCTGCTGCTGTTGTTTTGACATGTGGCAAAACGCTTTCCAGCGTAGTGTGATTCGCTGTCAAAAGGTGTCGCATCGGTAGCTGTCATTTGTGGATTTTTCAAAAACTGATCAAAGTTTTTGGCATTTTTGGCATTGACACTTTTAGATTTTAAACGCACATCTTTAACGATAAAACTATCCACGTTAAAGCGTAATTTAAATTAGTCCAATCTTTATTAATGATAGTTGCAGGCAAAATACTTTGCACTTGACGCAGTACAGCGGATTTTTTATTTGCAATTTCCTTCCTTCCTTTCTTCAATGCCCTTCGCTCGGCTCCTTGATAAAGCTTTCTTTCTTTATTAGAGTTTGTTTGATTATCACAGAAACACTTTAGCGAACAACTAGTATTACATTTCAATGAGACAGGGGTGTGATAAAACTGCGAGGGCAAGCGACGCTTTCACTTTGTCCGTTATCAACTTCTACTTCTGCTGACTGTCAGCGAGAGAGCAAACACATTTCTGTTTCGAAATTCGAATGCGCCAACAAAGTCATCATCGTACTCATTTAAACCACACGTTTCTATTTACACTTTGCTAAGTCTCCTCAACATCTTTGATCATGTTCAGGACCCTCTCATCGAACTGCAGCTCCTCAAGGCGCTCCCGCAGCGGCACCAACCCCGGCGGGTAGTAGTCCTTGGTCCTCTGGCCCTTGAGCGCCTGGGGAATGTACTGCCCCTCGACAATGGCCGCCAGCTCCTCGATGCTGATAAGTGCACTAGCGCCTTGAGGCGGGCGGCGTCAGCGCCATCACTAGCTTCATGATGGAGTTGAGGATCCAGGGGAGGTTGACGCAGTAGACCGCCCGCGGCCCCAGCGGGTAGTGCTCCAGAATGTCGATGGTGAAGCGGGCGTTCTCGAGGTCGACGTTGGCGAGGCTGCCGCCGGCCGCGTCGGAGACGATGATGAACCCCGCTCGCCGGCCATCGCGTCCACCCCGCTCGTTGATGTGGGCAATGTACTGCAGGGTCAGCTGCCGCACTCGAGGTTGCTTGAACTTGACCAGCCGGCGGATGGCGCCCCAGTGCACCAGGCGACCGAGGTGATCCCTGCCCACGATCTGCGCCCCCGACATCAGCCACCACTCCCGGGGGAAGTAGGCGTCGGTGCGGTCGTGCACGCCGAAGCTCTTCTTCCACTGAAGAGCCTTCAGAAGGGCCTGGAAGGCGGCCTGCTCGCTTTCCGGATGATACAGAAGGAACCGCTTTACCTGCCAGTCCTCGGTGCGGACGCGGTCAATGTCCACGGGGTGGTAGAGGTCGGGGTTTTTTGTGAGCTCAACTTCAAAGAGGGCTCGAAGACGGCTGATAGCTTCCGCTAGGTTAGGCTCTCCGGCTCGGTGTTGCCGTTTTGTTTGGCCATTTCGGTGGTTCGAAGTTTGAGGTTTTGTAGTGGTGGTGATTCGACACGAGAACTCTGACAGCTGAATGCTGACGATGATGTGCGTTGTGATGAGACACTGTGATTGTGGTGGTGGTCAGTGGTTGCTTCTTTGCACAAAAACACACTCGATCCTTGATGTGAATGGGTTTTTAGTGAGGATGGGAGAGGTATGTGCAACCTCTTCTGCTGCTGCTTCTGCAACAGACGATGCAATGATGAGTACTGTTTTGCTGTGTTTACTCTGTACAGCAGTTCTAACACTTGCTGCTGCTGCTGCTGCTGCTGCAAAAGGGATGACTTCTTCTTCACTGTTTTTTCCTGCGTTTTTTGTGCACGGGGCTCTTTTTCTTGATTTCTATCGCCCAACGGTACTCCCCCTCCTCCTCTTTTTCCCCTTTTTGGCCTACCCCCCGGATTAGTGGCCGTTTTTTTGATTTGGGATCGAAATCGTTAGTTGGTGAAAGGGGAGGAGGAGGAAAAGGGGAAAGGGGGGGCAGATAATGCAATGAGGGTTGTTGCACTGTTTTTTTTGTTTTTTGAAAATCGAGGGAAAGTAAATTTTTTGATGCGTTTTTGGCGCTCTCACAGGGGGTCGGCGATTGTCACCGCGTTGCCAAGTTTTTGCTCTCTCCTCCCCCTTTTTACTACCTCTCTTTACCCCTTTTTACTATCATGCGCGCATCCTGGGATGAGGGCACGACTGCAGCAACTCTATTGTATATAAAAGGAAGAAGAGAGAGAGAGAGAGAGAGAGAGAAGAGGAGAGAGAGATTCCCAAACCATGCCTCGGTTCGCTGAGCTATAGAGATGATATGGCTGCTTTGTTGCGTTCTTTGTTGTTTTTTTTTCGGCCTTTTCCACTAAACCCAAAATTGTTATTTAGGGAGTGTGTAAAGGAGGAAAAGTTTTTTTTTTTGTTTTGGCTGTTTTTTTGACTGCTGTTGCTGGGTTACCTGTCCCCGATATAAACTTGTGTCTGGTATACTTGTTTTGCGATTTCTCTTGTGGTTGTTCTTTTGGAGCGTTCAAAGTTTGTGAAAGAGTTGAAATTTTGGTTGGGGTATTTTTTTTTTTTTTTTTTGGTTGTATAACAGCAACGGGGCGGGTTTTTTTTTATTTTGCGGGAAACCTTTTACCAGGGAAAAATGCTACCGGCAATGAATTTTTTTTTTAAAACCCTTTCGGATTAAAAAGTTAAAATACAAACCACTTGCCCAACCCCCACTTTTTTCAGTTGTTTGTGTTGGGAATTTTGCGTGTTCCAAATTTTTAAAAAATTTTTATCCTTTGTTTTTTGAAGTTCATAAAAAAAAATTTTTAGAAATAACAATAAATAGCCCCCAATTTTTCATCTTTTTGCTAAGATGTTTTTTTATGTTGATACTGGAAGAATGATGTTTGGGTTTTGACATTAGCAAATCATTTACCACTCTTCCCCTCATGCTTGTTTCCCACTTTTTCACTTTTTTCCCCCAACTCCTTTAAACTTTTTTTTCCACACCTTTGGGACACCTGTCCCCCCAATTTGAAACCCGTAAAGTCTCCAAAAGGCCTCCTCCAGGCGTGCTCTCGTAGCATCGCCCACGCCCAGATCCCCGGGGGGAGGTTCTGCAAACCGCCGTCCCCCGCCCGACTGGAATTTGGGCGGGGTCAGTCCCCCCGGTCCCTCTCCGGCGCCGCCCCCCCCGCCAAGTGCAACCTCGCGCGGAGGGCGCGGGGTGACGAAGGTCACAGGGGCGATCAGGATTTTAGCACGGGCATTGCCGATGTACTTTTCCCCTTACTGGGGGTTTTGGACGGATCCCTGGAAAACTGGTTAAATTCCCCCGGTCGACTTTTGCGAGGCCGCCCCCGGCCGCTCGGGAGATACAAAGCCGCCCCGCCGGGCCCCCGGGTCCCCCCGCTCCGGGACTTGGCGACAAAATGGGGGGGCACCGGCATCGCTTAAATACCCTTTTTGGGGGTGCTCCCCCACTCACCAGCCCCCCTTTGGGGGCCGGCCGGCTATTTCGATGTCTTTGAGCGCCACAGCCCCGCCGGGTATAGGATCGCCCCGGTCGTGCACCCCAAAAGGACCCTTCCAGCAGGCCTTTAGGGCCTTTGGAAGCCTGCTCTTCCCTTTTTTCCAGGAGAAGCTTTTACCTGCCTCCTCGTGCACGCGTTCTTCCACGGGTGAAGGGGGGGGCGGGGGCGTTCACCTCAAATTGGCTGAAGAGGGGCGTTTGTTGGGGGTGGGGGTGGGGTGGGGGTTTGGGGGTTTTGGTGGTGGTGGAATATAAAGTTTTATTCGAGAAAAAGATATGGGTTAAATAGGTAAATAAGTGTCATCTCGTGAGGAAGTGCTTTTTGCTGTTTTTTAAATCTGAAGATTATGACTCCCTTTTTGTTCAGAGTTGTTTTTTTTGGATTGTCATGTGTTTGGTCTGTCTGGCCTGCCAAAAATGCCGTACCACTTTGTGTTTGGAAATTTTAGCATCGCTGAAATTCTCTTGTGCATCTTAAAAGCTGCTGCTGTGCGGGAAACCCTTTTTCTGGCTCTTGCTCTCTCTCTGTTCAACCCCTTCTTGATGTCTCCCCCTCTTTCTTGGAGTTTTGCCATACGATTTTTCACCCTTTGCGATGTTTGAAAGCACCTCGTTTTTTTTTCTTATCGCTTATTGGGTGCTGCTGCATTTTGTTATTTTTTTGCTTTTTTCAACTTTTTGTCGCTGTTTTTGATAAAAAAAATGCTCCTGTTTTTGATAGTTTTTTCCTAAAAAAACCCCAAATTTTTTAAAAACCTTTTTTCTTGTATTTTTCAGAAGCACCGCAGCCAGCATTGGCCACTGTTCCCCCTTCATTTTCCAAACGCCTAGTGCGAGCAAACACACAAAAAACCCACACCACACCCTTCCAGCAAAGCACTTTAGCATCAAAAAGAAAACTTGCTTTCAGCTCTTTCCCCCTTCAAGGTGATCATTTTCCTTTTTCTTCACTTTCCCCCCCTTGTTGCTTTTTCTCGTGTTAAACCCCCTCCTCACCCCCTGAACCCTCACGCTACCTTGGGCTGCCTTTCCCACTGTTTCCCTCACTCACTGCTAAGACGCAACACCCGGCGGTGACCTCTTTGAGCCCGTCCCTGCCGCCTGCCTCCCGGGGCAATGACGTGATGGTGAGGGATGCAAACACAGGTTACGAAAGGGCCACTGATTTTTGTGTGAATGTTGGGGGGGGAAAGCAAGGGTTTTGAGTTTTTAGGGGCAGCGCAGCAAAAGCTTTTTTGGTATAAAAAAAACTGCACCCTGTAAGTAAATTTTGCCTGTTTGTGCTGTCGATTGCTCGCCCATTGAATCCTGCCTTACGCCGTTCGGATTGTGCCCCTTGTCTTTGCCTTTCTCTTTCTTTTGTCTCGACGGCTGCTGCTCCTTTGCCCGGGAGTGCTCGGTGCTCTTCCCGTTCTCTAGCTTTCGAAGGGGCTTTAGCACTCGAAATGCTCCGCCCTTATCCGGGCATGATTTTGGTGGGGGTGGTGAAAAGGCGTGCAGTCCTTCAATTTGCTGGCCCCCTTCTTTTTTTATGCCTCCCAAACCTATCATCTATTTTTTTTTTATCATATCATTTTCAAAGCCACTGTATCTTAGTTTGATTTTTTGCAAAAACTTGGCAATTTTTTTTATTATTTTTGTTATTTTGTGTTTTATTAGCTTTCCTAAAAACTTTTTTTTTTTTGGGGTTTCGCTGATTTTGATTGCGGGTTTGTGTTTTTTTGTTTCAGTCCCCCCTTTGTCGTCCCCCCTTTGGGCCCCGCTCGACCTTTTCCTCCTTTTTTTTTTTTCCCTTTATCTTTTGTTGCTTCTGGTTCCCCTCTTCTCATACTCAGTCCCTCCCGCTCCTCCAATTGTTCTCCGGAATCGTCTCCAGCTGCTCCCTCTGAGGCCTCTCCTTTGAATGCTCTCAATGGACACACCCCCCTGGAAAATGGTCCCCCTTCGACGGCCGCCCCGACGGGAATCGCTCCGGGGGGGCGCCTCGGCACTGGGGGGCGGGATGACGTCAAAACCCCTTTCATCCTCCCGCATAAAGGCATCATCACCCAGAATGGCGCGATGATCCAGGGGTTCGCGTGCATCGCCCGCACTGCCGCGGATGGCGCCATCAGCTCCATCTGAATTTCCCAAATCGCGGTCCCGCTCCAAACTCGCCTGTTTATGTGGCCGATGAAAACCAACCTTTTTCCCCAATAACCCTCCACCCTCCAGGGGTGGGGGGGCGAACGCTTCGAGAGCAGGCTGTCTCCGGATGATTTTGGTGTTTTTGAACGCGGCCCATTTAGAAAAGGGGACCCGCCCGTCGCGCCCCACTGCTCGGTAATTGACTCCCAAAAATCCCCGGGAATACTGGGTCGGGCCTCGGCAGCCGAAGGCTTTTTCCATTGCAGCGTTTTAGAAGGCTTGGGAAAACCACCTCCCCATTTTTGGGTTTCCGTCTCTCCTCTTCAGAAGGGACCGTTTTACCTGCCCTCCTCGGGGCGGGGCCGGGCATGTCCACGGGGTGGTAAAGGGAGGTTTGGGGTTACCTCGAAGGGGCCCAAACGGGCGATGGCTTTCCGCGCATGGGTCTATGTGGTTTGATGAGGATTTTTTTTTTAGTAGATAGATGAGCTTGTTGTGTTGTGGGGGGGGTTCTAGTAAGGGGTCCCACACTAACTGGTTACCTGGCTGGGGTTTTTTTTTTTATCTGGGCAGAAAGGACCACCCCTCTGTCACGCGACTGTTGTCAGGTGGTAGTGTCATATGCTGAGGATAGGAGGGATGAGGGATGAGGAAGCTTTCTCTGCTTCGTTTGTCGCTCACACATATACCCACCAATGCCTGGCCCCAACCCAAACTCAAAATGGTCGTCGGGGGGGCGATTACTCTTTAAGGCTGCGCTGCTGCTGTGCAAGTGTCTACTGTCACCACACCACCCACCATCTCCACTGTACAAACACTCGGGGGGCTTTTGATGCGGAGATTGAGGGGGGCCCCCTTTCCTTTTCCCCTTTTTCCCCCTCCTCTTATCAATGCCATCTTTTTGCCCGTCTTTTCACTGATGCCGTTACGGCTCGTATCAAAGCGGCCGGCTGCGCTGGGGGGAATTTAGAACTTGTGTGGGGTGGCTTTTTTTTTAAACGCTATTTGAAGAAAAAAAGTCGAGGCAAAAAAGGGTGTATTTCGAGTACATTTTTTGCACTCGAAGGCGGCTGCTTCTGCCCTTTTTGGGGGAAATGAGTTAGTGTGGTGTGGATTGAAAGTAAAATTCCTAATATTACTCTTATTGGGTGCATTGTATTCTCAAAATTCTCACAAAACACTGAATAAAATTCAAATCAAATTTTTTCACACTAATCTCCCACCCGGGGAAACTTGGCCTTGTAGAATGGGCCCACAAACTTCGCCTCCAGCCCACTTCCCCGCCTCTGCTCCGTGAAAAGCAGCCCCCGGCGCCCTCTCCTTCCCTGGGCCCCTTGATGAAGGGGAAACACCTCGGTCGTGTCCCTCGGCCTTGGCGGGACTGCAAAACGGGCCCCGCCTTTACTCGGGGTCATACTGAGAGTTAACGATGGGTTGATCCCACTACTTAACCCTTTAAGGGCCGGAGCCCGGGGGGTGCTTTCCAAATTCATCTTAAATGCTCCAGGCTGCTGTCGGGTTCCAACGCTGCTGCCGGCGGTGTCGCCCACGAAACACCCCCCTTTTTCGTTTTCCCTTTTTTTTCTGGTTCTCCAAAAAAAAAAGGGAAGTCGGTCCGCCTTCCCATGAGTACACAACTGGCGCATCCAGGGGGGTCTCCTTGAAATGCGCTGGTCACGATGGCCCCCCACGCCCCGGTTCCCGGGCCCGGGCGCGGCCCTGATCTCCTTTCCCGGGCATGGCCCAGACCTCGAGGGGAAAGCCTGGTCAGCGGCGTCAGCCGAACTCTTCTTCCTTGGGGCTTTTTTTAGAGGCCCGGAACGGAAACCCCCCTCGTTTTCCGGGTTTTTTCGCTTCAAACAAATACGCTTTAAAACCGCCATCCTCGTGCGGACGGTTCAATGTCGTCGGTGGGAAAATCGGGATTTTTGGTTTTCGCCTCAATTGGGGTCGAGACGGCGTGGCCTCTGCGGACATGGGTTTTGATCAATGGGGGTTTTAAAAAGGATAAAAAGGCTTTGGATGATGTTTTCTTTGGTGCCCGCTGCTGCTCTGCTTTTTGAGCAATGTTGAAATTTTTTGGGGACGAAAACAGACAGGGTGGCGGTGTGTCAGCTGGCGGTCTCTTTTTTACTGAAAACCCCTGAAGCAAACGCTCTCGCAAAAGACCTCAAAAGCCAAAAAAATTCTATTCTGAATCACTGGCAGCATTTTAAAGATGAATGGCTGCAAGTCCTCATTACCTACTGTTGGCCTTTGCTATATGAAAATTGCTTGGAGGGTAAATGGTGGTGCCGACTGGGAGGGGGCGCTTCCCCCGGGAAAAAATTTCCCGAGGAACTGTTTAGACAAACGCCGGCGTGTGTTGTTTTTACGTTGTAATAATGCTAAATCAAAGAGGGGTCTGTCTTCAATTTTGAGTGTTCTTTCTCATTTTCACTCTCCCTCCTCTCTCATGGAAACTAATTGAGCGTGATTTGTGCTGGCATTTTCTTCGCGACCTTTACAAAAGAAGCAAAGAACCATTGATTTTTATTATTCAGAGGAATGCTCCCCACCAAAGGTCCATTGGCCTTTACGTACACTCTCATTTCACAACGGAATAATTAGGGAGGGACGGGAAAAAAGCAAACAGCACAAATGAACACTAACAAACTTTTTTCTTTATTGCAGAATATTTAAACTTTAAAAAAAGGGCTTACGTATAGTTGTAAAAAGGAAAGGGGCACCTGTGGGCTTGAGAAACGAAATGAGTAAAACCCCGGTGTTACTATATAAATATTTTTTGGGGGTTGGAGAAACTCAGATACCCTGATTCGATGGCCCCTTTTTGGCCCAAAGAGATTTTTTGGGGTTCTAGTCCTGGGAGAAAAAAGGGGGAGACCCAAAAGGGGTTATGGGAAAAAAAAGGTAAAAAAGAAATAAAAAAGGAAGAGAGAATTAGAGCATGTGCACAGGCTAAGAAGGAGAATTTGGGGTCGCGCTAAAGGAAGGAGGATTATTTTGCTATTGGTGCTAGTCGGCCCCTCAGGCCTCCTCATCACAGTTCGGGGTCTCACCCCGGGCGTGTCGAGGGCGGGGCGATTCCGCCGTTTGGGGTGGATGTATCCAGCCTCGGTCATGAGGAACTGGGGAAGATGAGCCGGCTTTCTGGGGGCCCCCCCCCCCCGGGGGTGCTCACCGCCTCGTCGTGGGGATCGCCCTCGAAGGACTTTCCACGGGGTAGCCACCGCTCGACTTGGCGGGCCCTTCTTTTTTGAAATCGACTTTTCCTTCTTCGGGGCCATTCTTCTTCTTCTTCTCTTTCTCTGCTGCGGGGTTCCTGGGCCTTTCCCCATGAATCTTTGGTTTCTTCATCTTCTTCTTTTTCGCCTCCCTTCCTCCTCGGCCTCGTCCTTTCCTCCACCACCACCTCCTCTTCTTCCTCCGAGCTGGCTGGCGATTTGCGTTTCAGCCCCTTGCTCTTATCAGCCTCAGAAAAGTGGAGTGGAGGAAAGGGGATGCAGCTCACGCCACTGGGCGAGGATGGTCGATCGGGAGGTTCTGCTCCGGCTCCCAGGTGTTGTGGACGTCAGAGTAGCCGTGCCACTTGATGTAGAACGGGCGCAGCGGACGGCCACCGCCATTCTTGCCATTCTTGCGGCCCTTCGGGGTGACCAGGCGCTCGGCGACGATGTACTCCGCCGTGAAGATGTCATCCTCGGCTGGGCTCTGCTTGCGCGGCTTACCCGGCTTCTTCGGCGGTTTGCTGCTGCTCTTGGCCGAGGTCTTCTTGCTCTCTTTGTTGCTCACTGTTTGGTGGTTGGAAAAAGGTAGAATTCAGGGGGAATTAGAGGGATTGCAACAGATTGCAGCAGAATTGCATGTCGATTACTTACTTTTCTTGTTCTTGTTGTTCTGCTGTCTTTTTTGTCATGGGACAAAGTCGAAGGAAGAAGAAGGAAGAAGAATTTGGAATGGAAAATGGAAGAAGTGTACCCAGTTCTACCAAGTAGAAATTGAAAGTGAAATGTCAAGGCGCGATGAAATGAGATGAGTATGTGTGTAGTAATCTCAAACAAAATGGAAGAAAGCAAAAGATGAGCTGGAAAGCGCGTCTTCTCTTCACCTGCTCTTCAGCCTAACTGATTCTATTTTTTGTCGCTTGTCGCCAGCTCATTTGTTGTTTGTCATCAACGTTTTGTGTGCGTGCGCGAGACCGTTCGGCGCGCACACGTGCCGCCGGCACCACGGTGCTTTTTGCCAAAACTATGCCGGGAAGGCTTACAAAAGTTTCCGGAAAGTTTTTTCTAATCATTTGTTTCATTTTCTTCTTTTCTTATCGTCTTCATTCAGCCAGAGAATGCCTCTACTCCCGAAGACCAAAGGCGGAGATGACGGAGGTAGATCACGGAGGATGAACAGCCCAGCGAACGGCAGCAGCAGCAGCAGCAGCAGCTACCAAAGCAGTCTCCAGCGACTGGCCGACTACCGAGAGAAGCTCTTCTGTGAACTGACGCCACCGCCGTCGTCGTCGGGTGAAGCAGAAGATCATCAACAACAGAAGCAGCAGCAGAAGTACGCCCAGTTTGTGGCCCACTTCCAGGAGACCATCACCGAGGCGAAGGCCAATCTGGAGCTGCTGAAGGCTCAGCAGCAAAAGTCAGCCAAGGACGGAGGTCTGAGCAGCCTTGGCAGTCTGATCAGTGGCGACCACAACGACCTCCTTCTGCCGCGGCTGATCTCCAGCGAGCAGCTCCTAGGGCTGTACCGCCTGCTGAAGCAGGTGGCCGACCAGTCGGCGTCGCTGGGCCCGCTACATGACGCCCTTCGCCTGGAGCACAGACAGAAACAGCTGCCCATTGACGGGCTGCTGGGCGGCGTGGCCAGCCTTCGTCGGGCCTACCTCCAGATGGTCAGCTGTCTGAATGTGCTCATTCGAGGGGGGAATATCAACAACAGCAACAACAACAACAGCAACATCTTCTCCTCTTCAATAAAAAAACTCCATTTCCCTCTCCTCTTCTTCTTCTGAATACCGGTGTTCCAGTATTTTGAGCATGCAGGCGCGGCACCCCGGCGGCCCCTTTCCGGGAGCTTTCCTCCCCTTTTGAGGCGGCCAGTGGGCCCACCGCGCCCTGGTCCCCGAACGGAGGAGAAACACGGGGAAGCTGAGGCCCGGGAGCCTTCTGGGTCCTTCAAAAGCAAAAGGAGGGCTGAAGGGAACAGCGGCGGCTCTTGTGGAGCTCTTCGCGCCCTTCTGGAGCTGCAAAGGGGCAGTTTAAGGGCGGCCTGGGGGGAGGGCGTGACGACACGCAGCTTTCCCCGGGAAAATCGCTGCCCACTTTGGAGATCTTCAGTCGGCAGTCAAGGTGAAGGGCGATGAAAAGAGGGGCCTGGCACCCCCCTTCCTCCTTACCTCCCTCACGATGGCCGTGCCGCTATCAAGCTTTTCAACTAACTTTCTCACCGACAAGAAGCTGAACGATTAAAAAGTAAGAAAACCCCCCCTTTTTTTTTAGTTTACACCAAATTTTACCTTGTTCCCCTTTCTATTTCCCACCCGATGGTACCTCTGCCGGTGGGATGGATCCCCCGAATGAGCCCTTTCTCACCGTACCGTCGCCCATTCTGGGGGATATTTTGGCGGGCGGAGAACGTCAAAGGGGAAAGGTGAACCCCCCCCCTTACTTTTCCCAATTTCGAAAACAGCTGAGCCTCGTCTTTTTTGTTTTTCCCAGTCCAGCTGACCTGACCTGCTGGGCTGGTAAAGGCAACCCGCCACGAGTGGCCCCCTCCTGGCCCTGGGGGAGGACGAACCCCCCTCTTCGCACCCCCTCGACAGGTGATCATTTAAACAAGAGGGTAAACTACCTGGTGCCGGGCATTTTTCGAGGCGGGGCCCCTCGCTAAACCCCATGGCGGTGCTCTTCAACGGGAGGAGGCGCTCTTTCGGTTTTCCTCCGCCTGGAGAAGGCCCCCTGAATGAGCTTTTCGACTGTCTTCCCCGGGGGAACCTCCTGGAGGGGCCCCTCGGCGGGGAAAAACGCCATTGGAGGGTCCCCTTCAGATCCTCTCTTAAAAACCAGCCCTCATTATCGTCTGCGGGGCCCGGCCGACCCTTCTCCTCCCCCTCCCCATGACCGCTCGCCTCATTCCGTCATCGGACCGCCTGCGCACATTCACTCTAACACCTCTGCTTCTCCTCCCCCGCCGGGGTGCCGCTACGAGGAGCGTGCCCTTAGGCAAGTTCTATCCCCCCAAACCTTCCACCCCCCCCCCCCCACAAACCCACAACAGCCAAAAAACTTTTTCCCCCCCAACCAATTCATGCAGACGTGACGGGAAGGGCCCAAGACCTCGTTTCTCGCCCACCGCTCGACGCTGCGCCATATCGGGAATCTTTGAGCGCACGAGAATAACATCATCGCCGAGGGGATGGACATTATGAGTAAAAGAAGTTAAGTAGGTGGCTTTGTTGGTGGGGGTAACGCTTTTTGGTAACCCCCCTTTTTTCACCCCATTTTTTTCACACAGTGGCACGGCATAAATTGAACATCGGTAAGATGACCAACCCCAACCCAACAGCCCCCGTGTCGTGAGCATAAAGGGCGGGGCCCCCGGTTACCCATCAGCATGCAGCTGGCCCCCTCAAGCGGGCCCCCCACCGACCCTTCCACACTTCCTCTACGACGTCGCGGAGAAGGTGCCGCCCTTTTTTTGAGCGCACTCCTCGGACTCTTCAACCCCAGGGCGCCCGCCAGTGCAGTACGACATCGGAAGGGCCTGTGGCCATCTTTGCGCTCTCCTCAAAACCCCGGTACACCTTCTAAAGGTATAAAAAAGCTGTTCGAAAATAGGAAAATCTTCTCAAAACCATTGTTACTTTTCATAGGCTTACCGACCCCTGCTCCGCTCAATGCAGCCCCGCCCGCCGCCCCCGGAGACCTCTACAAAAGGGCTCTGAACCTCACACAGCAGCAGCAGAAACCCCACAGTGAGGCCCCCCTCCAAAGGGGTTAAAGCGGGCGCGCAGCGGCAAGCTCTCTACTCCCCCAAGCCGCGACGCCTACCACGCGAGGAAGGGGTTTGAAATTTTTAAAAGGGGGAAGTGTATAAATTCTTTTGACTTTTTTTACATCCTTTTTGGGTTAAAAGTGGAGAGTTTCCGATGTTGTAATAAAAAAAACCCGGGTCTTTTTAAAACCTTTACTTTGCTACTCACCCCGGGAGAGCCGGGGGAAATTTTGGGGGTTTTTAAAACTTAAGCTCTTTTTAAATTACCGCGGGCAGGCTGGTCGGATTTTTTTGCCTTTCCGGGACAACCGCAAGGGCCCAGGGTTCCCCTTTTTATTTTCCGGGTTTTTCTAAACACGAAAAAAAAAACGGGCGATTTTTGCCCATTTTCAAGAGGCGAGGGGTTGGCTTCCCCGGGGGGGAAAAACTGGAAACCCCCTTTTTAATGATTAATTCTGGCAATTTTTTAAATGAGGGGTTCTTAGGCGGGGGAAACGTCGTAAAGAGCTAAAAGGGTTGCTTTAAATAAAAGCTAAAGACTTGGCGCACAGTTTGTGTGTAAAATAAATTTTTTTTTAAAAAAAGGGTTTTTTTGTTTAAATATATTTTTAAAATTTTTTTTAATCTACTTTTACTATACCAAAACTTGTCCAAAAACTAATTTTTTTGACAAAAGATTGTGCCCAAAGGTCTTTAGCTTTTATTAAAGGGAAAAGTTTCTCTTGTACGAGCCCCAAAGCCCGAGAAAAACGCTTTTTTTAAAAAATTTGGGCAAAAATTTTGATCATTAAAATGCGAGAGTTTCCGATTTTTGGCCCCCCCTGGGGGAACGCCACCAGCGTCCCCCATCTTAAAAGGGTGGGGGTCAAAAAATCGCCCGTGAATTTATTTTTTCTCTTTGGTTAAAGAAAACTAAAAAATAAACTTTGGGAACCCCTAGCGCCATCTTGTTTTCGTCATCTAAACTTTGAAAATTTTTAATTAACTTTAAAATTAAATTGACCATTTTCCCCGGGCCGAGCAAAAATTTTTTCAGATTTGGAGCCTCTCCGGAGTACTTAGTTGCAAAAAATTTTTTTCCGATTTTCAAAATCTGAAGGCTATAGCCTTACAATTTGGCCTTTTTGGGGCCAAAAATCTACCCCCCCGTTTTAGGGGGTCCATTCGACGCGGGAACTTTAGTGGGGGGTGTCCCTGCGCAAGCGAAAACTTTCGATAGCTCGAGTATTTTCCCGGGAGATATCCGCATTTGAAGGTTCCCTTTTGGGTTTTATTTTTGGGCTTTTGCATCTAAGATGGCACCCCTGACAGCGGGGGTCAGCAGACTGTCGGGCGGGGCGGGCCGCCGCTATCGCTGGCGCCACAGCCCCGGCCTCATTTCCCGGGAAACAGACACCGACGAGGACGGCCCTTTGCCGCCGCCCCCGCGGGTTGATACGCCCGCGGGCGCTTTTTTGTTGTGATGGCGAAGATCATCACAAGTTTCGCCGAAAAAATGGTAAGCCCTAAGTTTTTGGGTTTTTGTTTTATTCCGTTCCAAAACTTCCTTTTTTTTTCCTTTGCACCCAAACCCCGGGGCCTCTCTCACTCTCTTGCCCTTCGGATGGCGCCCGCATCCGCCGTTTGTTGTTGTTGCGAAGAAAGAAGACCCATCTCAAGTCTCACCGACAAGGGAAAAAAAGTCCTTGGGAACCCATAGCTTGTTTGTTTTGGTTTCCCTAACTTTTGCTCTTTCCCTTTTTCCAGTCACCATGACCTCTCTCAATCTCGCGCCCTTCAAAGGGCCCACCCACGCCCTCACACAGGGCTGAAGATAAAATCACACCATCATCACCAGAGCATCAGGGGTTCTATGCTGAGCTCTTCTATTTTTCTTCTTTCCTTTCCTTTTCTGGGCAGCAACCCATGGCCAGCGTGATTAGCACCTGGCCATTCAACCTTTAGCCTTTTCCAGCGAGCCCCAGGACCGACGACGACCCGGATGGATGGCGACCAGGATGGAGGACGACCAGAACCGACGATGGACGAGGACCGAGGACGAACGGGATGGACGACCGGGATGGATGGCCAACGAGGACCGACGACGACGAAAACGAAGACCGAAGACCGAAGACGAAGACTGAAGACTGAAGACCGACGACGACGGGGCGAAGAGGCAGGTCAACAGGACGGTTGACCTGCCGAAGAGGCAGTCGACACTGGCGGTCGATCTGCTGAAGAGGTGGGGAACACCAGCCATAAATGGTGCGCAGCTAGTGCTTGGAGCGTCTCGACCGCTCTTTCCTCCTTGCACATTTGCTGGGTAATCAAAAGATCAGGTCCCTCAAGATATTACTGTCCCTCCTCGGACGTGGGGGGACCGAAAGGACGGTCGACAAGGACGGTCGACTGTCTGAAGACGGCGAAGCGGATGGTAAGTAGAGGGACAGGGGAAGGCCATGGGTTGCTGCCTCTTTCTTTCCCTTTCTTTCCTTTTTTTGTATTTTTTATTCAACCAATAAAAAACTTTTCAAATTGTACTTCAAACATGTCTTTATTCATTCTCAATCATCATACAATACAAAGGTTTTACAAATAGAAACTAAGTCCTCGGCTTTAACAGCCAAGGACTGCTGGTGATGATGATGATGACGATGATGCTTTGGCGGCGATGCCATCCTCGACTTGCGCTATTGCGTCCATCTTCAGTGCCTTCGATCCATCCTCGAAGTCAACTGCTGTTGTCTGCTGTCCTCTTCAGTTGTCGTCCTCAAGTAAAGTTGACTTCTGATGATGAAGGGATGACGATGACCAGCGTGGCCATCAGCTCGACTGTTGCGGGAAGAAGAGAAGAGAGCGCTAGAAGATGGTGAAGGCCTGACCAGACTGAGAGGTGACAAACCTGCAAAAAAAACAACGGTTACCAAAGTATCGAGAACTGAATCACAACAAACACCCTGAGTACTTATCTGAAGGGGAAGAGTCCTGGCTGCTGGGGAGCCGGTGGGAGCGAAAGAGAAGAAGAGGATGTAGATGATGATGAGGGTGATCTAAGAGAAGAGGAGGGCTGGTCCTGGTGGCAGGGGCAGCCGATGTCTTTGGTGATGTCTTCGGCGGCGGGTGCAAGCCATGCCGGTGGCAAAAACAGCAGCGGGCAGAGAGGCAGACACGTCTGCTCTCCTCGGCGTCCACCAGGCAAGTGAAGAGTGGCTACCGCATGAGCAAGTCAGGGCAGCAGCATCAACGCCGTACAGCACCAACGTGACACTGTCTGCTGATATCAAAAGATACCAAAATGGGAACTTCAAATGCGGATATCTCGGAAAGTACTTGAGATATCAAAGTTTCGTTCGCGCAGGGACTCTTTACTAAGCGTCCTGCGTCGAATGAGACCATAAAATGAGGAGGTCAGATTTTTGGCCAAATCGGCCAAATCTGTAAGGCTATAGCCTTGCAGATTTTGAAAATCTGGCCAAAAAAAATTTATTGCAGATTCTTAAAGTACTCGATGAGAGAACTCCAAATCTGAAAAAGTTTTTGCTCTGAGACGACGGGAACATGGTAAATTTTCCCAATTTTAAAAGTTAAATAAAAAATATTTCCATAATTCCGGGGGTTGGCCGCTGCAAAATGTGAGGCGCCACCATCACAGTCTAAAAATTTGGGTGAAAAATTGCCAAAAAAATCCCCTAAAATCGCCCTGTGCTGGTTGCTTTTGCTTGGCAGTGACAAAAGTAGTGCTGGGCCCCCTAGAGCCCTTTGGGGAGTCCACACACACGAGAAAACTGGGGTTAGGGTCAGAAGGAGGGGACAACAGCCACGAGGAAAGCCCCGGGGGCCGGGAACGGGAGGGGAATGGCAAGGGATCTCAGGGACGCCCCGCGTGTTTGTTTGCTGTGCAGTCATTCAAAGTCACCTGCAGTCACCTTCTGGGCACACACTCGCCACACTTGTGCTCCTTAAAGCGATCGTGTTCGGAAAAGGGGAACCCCTGAAGGCCCTAAACTGCCTTCAGCTGCCAAAAAGGGCCCGTCCCCCCTTCTCTCTCCCTTCACCTTCTCCCACCCCCTTTGGGAAACACGGGGCCTCCTCCATTTTCCGGGCTGCTCCCCTCCCCCAAAGCCTCGTCAAAAAGCCTGCGCCCCCCCCGTTCCTCACCTTGCTGCCCCTTCCTCTCCCTCACCGAGCCCCCCAGTTCACCGAGGAAGTCTTGCGGGTCTCCGCCGAGCCGACCGCCGCCCAAACTAAAAGCCCCCCGTCGGTGTCCCTTTTGAGGAAAACCCCACATTCTATTTTTTAACGCTAAAAACCCGGACGCTTCTTCTGCGCGTCATCACGCCCCCGGCTTCCCCGTGGTCGTTCGGGCCGGGTGGAAAAGTGGCGCCTCAGTAACCCCTGCGTCCGAACTGGCCTCTCTGCTGCTCCCCAAACGGCCCCCTCCTTTCAGACAGGGGGGCCGAAACACAACAAAGCTGTTAAAACGGATAGCCCAAATGTTTCGCAAATTAGCGGCCTGAAAGCTGCAGTCAGGGGGGAGGAGGGTTCGGTCCAGGGTTCAGCCCACTTTTGGGGAAAATAGAGGAAAAAAAACCCCTAAGTGGAGTAACCCCGGTGGATTTAGTGACTTCCAAGATGGCTTGGGTTGGCATTAGATGATTAAAAAGCCGCTGAATAGGAAAAGGGGGGGTCAGATCAGGCGACCCCCAAAGTAAAGTAAAGGGGTTGTGTATTTGGCAGGTTGAGGGGGGTTTAACATTTTTAATAATGTTTTATTCCTTTTTTTTCCCCTTTCCCCTCCACATTTCTCAGTAACTGTGTTAAAATGATCATTGGTAAAGATTTGAAAAAAAGAACACTTTCTAATCCCGCCTGTCACCCTACCTCCCAATTGAAACCACCTTGTCATTTTAGAACTAAAAGGGGACTTATTTTTCTGGACCGTTTAAAGTAGAGGGGTTTTTTGTAAAGTGGAATTTGAGTAGGCGGCAACAAAAAAGATGAAAAACTTTTTGTACCCAAGTGAAGCAGCGCGGGAACCGGAACGGTATCTCATGCTACCCCCCCCAATTTGAAAATTCCCAAATTTTAAAAATTTGTTTTCAGCCTTTTTCGACTAAAATTTTAAAGAATTTATCGTAAGTTGAAAACCGTTGGTTTTTGAAATAAGGTGCAAAATAACCATCAAACCCCTTTTTTTTTTGCAGTTTTAAATTTTTTCCATAATTTTTTGTCTGAACGGGATCGTCTTTCTCCCCGGGTGCACTTCTCCTCGTTTTTCTCTTCCAGTCAGTCTAAAAAAATTTATTTGTTCGACATTTTTTAAGCCCCCACGTTTTCCCCCGATTCCTCCTGGCGGCACACGCCTACCTTCAGCTCTTTTACAGAGTCCCCCGGCCCTTTTGCTGGCAACACCCTGGTTTTGGTGAACTTTTTAATGCCCTAGGCGGTTTCTCCTTTGGCCACACCTTTCTGTGGCCGATTTTTGGGCCCGTGTCTGCCCTGATATACCTTTTTGGTCACAGGGGGAAAAGGGTAGTCCCCCATTTTGTTTCCGGGGCCCCGGGCCCAAGGTTCTTACATCAGCCACCGGCGGGTGGAGGAGCTCCCGATCGCTCCTAAAAAAAAAAAAAATTTTTTCCCTGTACAATTCAAAAAAGCATAAAAACCCCATGATGTTTACAATGCGTCACTCCCGTTCCCATGATTTCCCCTTTTTTCTACTTCTCACAGTATGGGGGACACGTCCTTCCCTTGGGGGGTGAAAATCCTAAAAAAAACATCTTTCTAAAGACGACATTTCGTAAGCATTCAACCGATCCGGGGAAAAAAACCTGCAATTGGAAACTGACCTGCTCCCCCTCTCCCCTTTTCCGAGATTGGGTTTCCCCCCCAAGGTGCTCTCTCTGGCCCCCAAACCTCTGTGCACTTGAGACGGAGGTCGGGTACTACCTGCGGGGCCCTACCAGCATGGCAACTGTGCTCTGATCAAAAAACGGGCCCTTTCACAAAATAATCCGGGGGGGAATTGGGAAAAATTGGTACTGCTTGATAGCTTTGCTGCTCCTTGATTTTTGTTCCCCATGTTAATTTTTATGTCTAGCAATTTTTTTTCTTTTGGGGTTTTTTTGGGTTTAAAAATTACCCTATCAGAAAAAACTTTTTTTCTATTCAAAAAAAAAAAAATTGCTTTTTAACGTTTTTGTGAATTTGGGTTTGTTGGTGTGGGGCTTACTTGTTTGTTCTCCCCAAAAAATTAAACACACTGGCCAAATAATGCAGCAGCCAAGCAAGCAAAGTGCACCCAAAAAGCGCCTCGGTTGTGGGGCCCAGCGACTGACTGCTCGGAGTTATTTTGGGGTGTAGTTGGAGTTTTTGTTGACAATTCTGTCTTTATTTTTTCGTACTTGCTCTCAAAAAAAAAAAAATGCTACAGCGTCAGCATTGTCAGATTGAACTTTTTCGATGTTGCACACGCGGCTAAAAGAGGAACTTTCTTTTTGCAGCAAACCCTTTTTCTTTTTTTTCGATTTTTGAACTTTTCTCAACTGTTTTCACTCTTTTAAAAAATCATCTCAGCAACAGCCTTTTTAGTAGTGTGATTCTTGAAAACGGGGTTTCCAACACTAAAGGCAATATTTTGATTGTTTCCCTTTGGGCCGGCGCATTTAAAAGAGAAGGACGCCGTCCCAAGAGTCTTCTGGTCCTCAAGTCAAGAAGGACAAGGAAAAGGAGGACAAAAAGCCAAAGAAGAGACGACCACCAAAGAGAGCAAAGTAAAAGTGGAGTCGTCCAAAGAGGCGAAAAGCGAGAGAAAGCCGATGGAAAGGAGGGCTCTCAAACAGAGCCACGCAAACAGGTGAAAACCGACCCAAAGGAGAAAAAAGGAGGGTAAAGAGCGAGTAGGGAAGGAAAACGGCGGTAAAGTGCCAAAAGAAGAACCTAAGGAGTCTAAGGAGCTGAAAAAGGAAGAACAGAAGGAGACGCAAGCTAAAGGCGGCGCAAGCTTTCTTAGTTTCCTTTTCGGAGGTGGTGGTGGTGGTGGTGGTGCTGCCAGCAAGGCCGAGCCCAAGGAGCAGCCTAAAAGTAGAGGAAGAAGAGGCCAAATCGGAGCAATCTAAACGACGCTCAAAGAGAGCAAACCAGAAGAAAAGATCGAGAAGAGGAGACTGAAGAACTGCCCGGTCGACAGGCAAGCAAAGTGTCGAAGAAGAAGGTTGAGGGTGAAAAGAAAGAGAGCAAGCCATTCAGCAAAGATGCTGCTCCCAAGGAGCCCAAAAGTGGAGCCAAAATTGAGCGCACGCCAAACAAAACCGAGGCCACGAAAAAGGAAGACAAGAAGAAGGAGGCCAACAAGGACGGTAGCAAAGGAAGCGGCAAGGTGAACAACAACACAACGCTGAACAGTTGAAAAGCAGGAAGTAGCTAAAGAAGCGAAAAAACAGGCTGAAAAACAGTCCAAGGAGCTCAAAGCACCCGAACGGAAGCCTAGCTCTGCGTGGGTGAAGCCGATTCGAAAGAGGGTGGAAAGGAAGCTCCGCCAAAGAGAGCAAAGCCAAAGTCGAATCGAAACAACCGCCGCCGGGAAAAGGGCATCGAGGGCTAAAGAACGAAGAAGGACGCGCCGCCCCCGCCGAGGAAAAAGAACCAGAGCTTCGAAAAGCCGCTAGTAAGGTGAAGGCTGAAGAGCCAAGGACCAAGGCAAAGCAGAACACCCAAGGAGAATTCCAAAGAAGGCGGCAAACCACCGGTGCGCTCGCAGACGTTGACCAGGAGACGCGAAAGTTTGTGTAAACAAAGTAAACAACAAAAATCATAGTTTAAAACTTTTTTTACTACCTTTTCCCGGTCGGTAGACGCCATGGGCGCCAAGAGCCACGACGAGATGATCCGCAGCCACGACTACGGAAGCTGAAGGAGGAGCTGCTCGGGCGGAAGGCGCTCTTCAAGGACGAGGCCTTTCCGCATGAGAAGCACGGCGAGTATTCACCCAGGGGCGGCGGGCCGGCAAGGAGGTGAAGTGGCTCCGTCCGCACGACATCTGCCCGGAGCCGCACTTCATCGAGGGCGGCGCCCGAAGCTGGACATTGCCCAGGGGAAGCTCAGCGACTGCTGGTTCATTGGTAATCAGTGCGGTTTTCTTTTGTTTATGGTTAGATTCAGCTCTGATTTCGAACCTCCACTTTTTTTTCAACTCTAGCCGCCGTCTCCACGATGACCTCGCGGAAGAGCCTCTTTGAGAAGTTCGTCCCGCTGCAGTCCTTCACGAAGGACTACGCCGGCATCTTTCACTTTCGCTTCTACCTGTACGGGGAGGTAGGTGTGGTGAAGTGAAGAAGCCTCTTTTTATTATTCCAAAAACCTTATCAAATCCTTTTGTTCACCCCACCCTCGCAGTGGATCGACGTCGTCATCGACGACTACCTGCCCACCGTGGACGGCGCCCTGGTGCTCGGCCACTCCGCCTCGAAGAACGAATTCTGGCTGGCGCTGCTGGAGAAGGCGTACGCCAAGAAGAACGGCGGCTTTGAGACGCTGAACTTCGGCAACGCCAGCGAGGCCTTCGTCGACTTCACCGGCGGCGTCGCGGAGATCTTCACCTTCCCCACCGCCAGCGAGGTGCCCGCCAATCTCTTCGCCATCCTCTACCGCTACTACCTGCGAAACTCCCTCGTCTGCACGTACATCAGCCGAAAAGATGGGAAGGTGGAGGACGAGCTAACGAACGGCCTCATTCTGAAGCACGAGTACGCCCTCACCGGCATGTGCCGCCTCTGGTACAAGGGCAAGCTGGTCCGCCTGGTTCGCCTTCGAAATCCCTGGGGCAAGTGCAGTGGCGCGGCCCCTGGGCGGACGGCTCCGTCGAGTGGGCCTCCGTGACGGCCGAGGTGAAGGAGAAGATTGGCCTGAAGAAGTTCGACGACGGCGAGTTCTGGATGCCCTACACCCACTTCATCGAGCACTTTAACGTCTTTGAGTGCTGCCATGTCGTGTCTAGCACCGGTCCACTGGAAGTCAGCACCTGCGAGACGTACATGTGGAACTTCTACGAGCAGACCGGTGGCTGGCTGGGACCGAGCGCCGGCGGCTGTGCCAACCACATGGACAGCTTCGTCAACAACCCGATGTACGGCTGACCATCGTCGAGCCGGACGTGGAGGACGAGGAGGGCGACGAGAACAACTTCAACACGGTGATCATCTCGCTGATTCAGAAGTTTTTTCGCTACCGAAAGACGATCAAGAAGGAGGCGCCCATTCGCATTGGTAAGCTTTTTGAAGAAGTTTTAAAAAAAGTTTTCTAAAGATTTTTTGCCAGGTTTCTCCATCTACTTTGTCGGCGACCTGACGGAGGAGGACCAGAAGAAGGGTGGCTCCCTGGAGGCGGCGAAGAAGGAGCAGTTTACGCTGGAGAACTTCTTCAAGAGCAGCCACAGCATTGCGAAGATCGCCTTTGCGGAGAGCCGGGCCGTCAGTGGGCGCTTTCAGCTGCAGCCGGCCCGCTACTGGTCATTCCCAGCCCCTTTCTCGCCCGGCGAGAGGCTCCTATCTGTTGCGGATTCTCTTCCCCAAATTTCGGAGAACCGAGAGGCGTACAAGTCGAAGCACGCCAATCACATTCCGGTGGTGGACTTTGCGGCGAAGGCGCCGGGTAAGTGTTTGATTTGAGATACTTGAGATTCGAAATTGAAGAGCTGACTTGAGTTGTTGACCTTGTTGACCTGTTTTTCCCCAGTCAACATGCCCAAGACTCGCTCGCCGAAGAAGAGCCGCCCAACCAGTAAAAAGTCCACCGGCTCGTCCAAGTCGAACCGCTCGGCGAAGGGGGTGGTAGCCTCGAAGAAGCCCCTCACGCCCAAAAATGCATTCGACAGTTCGGGAAAGGTGAAGAAGGCCTCCAAGCGAGCCGCCTCGCCCTGCGCCACTGGACTTCGCAACTTTGCCGTCGAGGTGAACAAGTGCAAGCAGGCGGCGAAGCTGCAGCGAATGACCAGCAAAGTGAAGACCGTGGTGGCCGCCGCCGCCGCCGCCGCCGCTAAAGAGCCGAAGAAAGAGGAGGCCAAAGAGGGCAAAGCTGCAAAGACGGAGCCAAAGAGCAAGGAAGGTAGTAATGGTAAAGAGACAACAAAGAGAAGGACACCGACCTGAAGAAGCAGCCGCCAGAAAAGGCGTCTAAGGAGCTGGAGGAACGGAAGCCTAGTCAGGTGAAGACTAACAACTCCAAGGTTGAGTGAGAAGATCCTCAAGGAAGAGGTGGCCAAGGAGAGCAAGGGAAAGCTGCTGAAGAGTTGTGGCAAAGGACAACAACAATGACAACAAAAACAAAGAACTGCAGGAGCGAAAGCAAAGCAAGGTGAAGACCGATCCAAAGGAGACGAAGACGAAGGAGCGCTGCTAAAGAGGGAAAGTAGGAACACACTGGTTCACCAACTTTGTTTTCATTTTATATCTTCTGAGCATGAACAAAAACAAAATTAAAATTCATGAACATGTTTTTTGACGCCATTGACACGACGGCGGCGCTGGTGACGCCTGGTTGACGCCTACGACGTGATGGTATGTTCTCGTGTTGTTTCACCAGTGCCACCAACACCTCTCAGCACGGTCATCACCCTCATCCCCCGGGGTTGCCTTTTTTTTCATTTCATCATCTCACCACTGCCGCCAAAGACAGACAGTGAACAAAAAAGACATTCCCAGAGGCGTGCCAATGCTTTTCCCACAAAAAAAATCCCACCCTTCTATCTCTAAGAGAAAGAGTGAAGCAGCTCCCGCTAAAATGTGCATGTCCTAAAAAACCAAAAAAACGTTTTAGTCAGTTGGTTAGAAGCCAAAGGCAGCAGTTGATCCCAAACAGCATCAAAATCGCATCTCAGTCCCCAAAAAATCAAAGTGCCCTCTTTTCTTTTTTTACAACAAAAAACCATCTTCCTAAATATGAAAAGGAAGCCCCAGGGTTCCCTTCCTAAGCGCAGGGGCACCTGAACGCAGTCCCCAAAAACCGTGATGACTTTCCCGCAGCCCCCACCACAACCACAACCATAAACCCAAATAATCCACATTCCACAAAGGCAACCAAATTCTCAGCCAGCACCACCACCCCTGGATCCTTTAGCTACTACCATCACCATAAAGGGGAAACACACGGGTGGACCAGCAGTATCATCCTATGCCCAAGGGATCCACTACTGGGGAAATCCCCCACCAAACAACAACAACACCGATCCTCGTTTCTTTTTCCCAAAATGGAGCCATTAACCCCAACGGCCTTTTTCCCCTCCCCCCCCGACAGCGCAACAAAAACGCCCAACCTCTTCCCCCACCACCACCACCACCACCGCCCTCCAACGCCCGCCTTCAATCGGTCGATCAAGAATCCCTCCCGACCGAGACTTTTCCTAAACCTCCCCCTCCAGAAGCGGCCCTAAAGGAGCTGTTTGAGGCGGTCAACGATGGGCCCCACGCTGCAGCTCCTCCAGGCGGACTCCCCCCCAGCACCCCTATCTGCAGACACCGGCACTGACGGTGGTGATTCGTTTTCGACTCACGGGACCGCCTTCTTCGATTTCCTACCGCTCGCCCTGCTGCCGGGGCCCGAGACGTCGTCCCGGGGGTAAAGCACCTCCGGGGAGCGGGGTCGTCACTCATGGCCATCTACGAGTGGTGAAGAGGGGCATCGAGGGGCAGGGGGCCCTCGAAGAGAGAGCGAGGAGAGGAGAGCGGGAAGGAAGTTGAAGATGGAAAAATGGTGGTAATTTTGGTGTAAGGTGGGATAATCCACCCTCTCACTTCTGCTGGCGTCATCAGCAGCTGCGAGGTAACCCCGCAGGGGCTACCTCAGAAACATCTCATTTTCGTGGCGGCGACGACGTGTAGGCTCTTGGGCTTCGGCTGCCAGAGGAGATCAGCTGAAGATAAAGACCCCAAAAAAAGGGGGTGGAAAAGATGCGGGCGCTCGAAAACCGAAGCACCAGAAAAAACGCTCCTTTTCGGGTAACTCCTCTCTGATGAAAAAAAAAAATAGAAAAATAAACGAAAAAACCCAAATAGAAACTCAAAGACTTACCCCTCTCTTTTTTTCAGAAAGCACCACCGCCCTCGCCCAGTACTCGCCATCCACCGGCAGCCATTGAAGTCCACGTCCCAACAAGGAACAACCTTCTCCTTTTTTCCTCTTGGCTTAAAAAAGCACCCCCAAATCAAAGAGGTCGTTGCGTGGTGGACCTCGCGACCTCTCTGAATCTAAATCCCCCTTTGCATCCCCCCAAAAAGGCCGCCTGAAACACCCTTCCCCGCTCAAAGAAAAGGGAAAGGATGAAATAAAAAGCTGAAAGAGGATGCCCTTCTTCTTCTCAACGGGGGCCTCCCCTCCCCCCCTCCTCCTTTTCCATCGGGAAAGTCTCGCCGAACAGCCGCTCCCGCTGCTGTGTCCAGCTGCTTTGCCCCCTCGCGGAACATCTTTGAGCAGCAGTCGCAACATGACCTAAGTTTTGGTCGGGGGCAGCGGTTCAGATTTTGATGAGTAAAGGGGGTGGAGGATGAGGGGAAAAGAGATTCAGCAGGATCTGACAGTGGGGGAAGAGATCGGAGAGGACAGCTACTCCAGCCGGGGATGAGGAAAAGGGTTTGGAGACCCAGAAGAAGAGGCGGCGGCGGCAGCAGCACAAAAGGAAAGACCTCCTCCAAAAACCAAAAACTCAAAAGAAGCCGGCCACCGAAAGATCTCTTCCTCCTTTTCCCTCGCCAGAGAAAAACTCGAACTCAAAAAAAAACCCAAAGAAAACAACACCCCAAAGCACAACAGCTCCACTCCAAACACCTCAGCGGGGAAAACGCCGTCCCGGCCGTCCGACTAACCCCCTCCTCCAGAGCTCCCTCCCACAACTCCGGCCACTCGCGACCCTCCCGCCAGCCGACCAGCTGTCCGCACTGTCTGGAGCTCTTTCTCGCGGAAGTTCACCCTCCCCCCGGGACACATCGAGAGCGCCACATGGCCCGGGAAAGCCGTGGGCCTGTACCGGGCCCCCGGCTGCGGCTACCGTTTCCTCGCAGGAGTTTCCCACGTTTGATTCCCCATTGACCGGTTCACCTGCGGGCGATCGGGGTGGTGGGTTTTGGTGGTGGGGGGTGTTTTTCCACGCGCCTGGATCAGGAGGTGCCCCAGGAGGAGATGGACATGGAATGGAGAAGATGGTGATAAATAAGGTGGAGGAGAAGGGGGTTTGGAGAAAGGGAGGAAGGGAGGAGGAGGAGGTAGGGCTAAGACGGTGTAGTGGTGGTGGAAAGAAGAAGAGACCAAGAAGTGAGCTGCTCTGAGCTGATCCTTTTGACTACCCCAAATAAGGGTGCTCTTGGGGCGCCCCACTTTTAATTTAAACCCCATAACCACAACAAACAACTTGACAATCCTGCATGAGCTTGAGCAAGTATGGTATCCTAATGCTAATCACACACATCTCTTCATTCATTCATTCTATACTCACCATAATAAAAAGTGGTAATCAAGTATCTTTCACAGTTTGCGTCAAGCCTTGTCTTGTTGAGGTGGTGGATTGGTGGTGGAGGTTTGGATTGTCCATTTCCACCTCCACCTCCTCGGCCATCTTCACCTCCATCAGCGCCTCCATCACCTCCGCGAGCGCCTTCAGCTGGTGGGCTTTGGGTTTGCCGCCCCAGAGGCGCGTCCCCCACCCAGCGCCCGCTTTGATCACCCCGTCGTCGGTCCCCATCGAGCCCCAAATTGCGGAAGCTAAGGGGCACTTGAGGCGGTAGAAGGCGGCGCCGGGGAAAGGGCCCAGGCGGCCGCCCCCCCCCACCACCGGCTCATTGGAGTTGGTGGCCGTCCCCTGGAGGAGGACCTTGAACTGGCCGTGCAGACTAAGGTGTTCACCAGCGTGCGCATGTGCACCTTCATCTTGCGGAAGAAGAGCGGGTTTGATTGAAGAGGGCCGACTGGTCGAAGTTGGGCAGGGGGCCGGGGCGCCGGTGCCCAGCGAGAGCACCAGTCGAAGGCGCTCCCCCCGCCCGGTTCCTGGTGCTGATGGTGTTGAATGGGGAATGGCCTTCGAGGGGGTAGAGATTTTTCCCCCCGCGGGCGACGCAGGAAACTCCGCCAGGCAGTCCACGGTGGGATTGTTCGCCAGCAGGCCGCCGTCGACGTAGGGGGGGAAAAGCCGTTGAAGAAGAAGGGCGCGGCGGAGCTGGCCCGCAGCGCCCGCCACAGCTCATTTTTTCTTCGCCCCCCCTTCGAGGGCATCCGCCGGGGGAAAACTCCTCCACCGACTTCACCCTGGCCTAGTCTTAAATACCATTTAAAATCTCCTCCTTTTTCCTCCAGCTCCTCTTCGCTGGCCACCACCTCCTCCGCCTCATCCTCGAAGCTGGTGAAGAGCGTCAGTCAAAGCGGGAAATTTTCGATCCACCCTGGTGGCCGCCCACCAGCAGCACCTGCTTCTCCTGGCGGTTTGATGCCCTCAAATCCTTCGGGCCCACCTCGGAGAGCCTCGTCTCGGCGCCAAACCCCGCGTTTCCCAGCAGGCGACCAGGTGTCCGACTGTGGTTCTTCCCGGGGGCCGGTCTTGCCGCTGCCCTTCGCTTTTCTCCGATCGCTTCAGAGCACTGAGGTTCCCGGGCGGGGTCCGCGCCGCCGCTGCTCAAACCACGTCCTTGAACGAAAGTAGAGCGCCCGAAGGGGGCATGGGCGGCCTTTGGGCGGGCGGCGCCGATGATCGAGCCGGTCTTTCCCGGGCTATCCAGTCGAAGACGCCGGGGGGCGGGGCCGAAGGTAGGCGGACGCTGAGGAAATCGGGCGGTGATCGGGCCCCGCGGAGCCGCCGCCAAAGGGAAAAAAAGGGTTTAAAAAGAGGATTTTTAAGAAGTTTCAGTAAACTCATACCATCAAAGCAGATCATCATCACCGGCTTTTTTCTGCCCCTCAGAGCTGCTGCTGCTGCTGGAAGACCTTCTTCTTTTTCCCCCTTTCCCTTTTCTCCGACTCTCCTCCAAAAGGGCCCTTTCCGCCGCCAGTCGATGGGGGGCCCCAACGGCTGAAAGGGCTCTCCGTAGACTGCGTTAAAGCTGCTGGGGCCACCGCCTCCTGCTGATCCACCAGACAGCCCTCCACGCAGGGCGTTGCTCGAGCTTCCGTTTTTTCTGCTGGTAGTGGACCTAGCTGAGAACAAGGCCGGGGGGCCAAAGGAGATCAGGTGCTCCAGTATCTCCGCTCGTTTCCTGAGCATCCTTGGGCGGTGGCGGCTGACGCTGCTGCCGTTGCTGCTGTAAACAGACGGCAGCATTTGCCCCCCGGCCAGGTGGCGCACCGGGGGGCGCCGTCCTTCGCCCTCCGCTCATCCACGCCCGCCCCAAAGACGAGCAGCGTTCGCACGAGGTGGGTTTTTTTCCGGCCCACCACCGCCACCACCAGCGGCGTCTCCCCGTGGGGCGGCGGCCAGCCGGGGGTCGGAAACCGCCCGCCGCCAGCAGCGTCAGCACCTTTGCCCGACCGCCCTGCCCGTACCCCCCCCCGCAGCAGCGCCGCCCCTCCCCCTCAAATTTTGGGCGTGTCCGCGTGGAGGCCGCCCTGGGTTTGAGGAGGCGGTGGGGCAAAGCCGGCTGCTGGCGGTCCAGTGGAGGGGGCAGCCGCCCAGGCGGATGCTTTTTGAAGGTGAAGCCTTTTGGTCAGCTCGGCGCGGGCTGAAGAAGTCGGGGCAGGCGGCGGTTGTCGAGCGAGTCGAGCAGCGCCTGCCGGGCCGGGTCTAGAGGCTAAGAAAAATATGAGGATTAAGATTTTTTTAAAAAAAGGCGTAACCTACCTCCCCAGGCCGTCCGACGATGGTCTTTTGCCCGAGCCGTCATCCCCGCGGCCATCATCACCCTCAGGTGCTCCCTTTTCGCCCCCCGAGGGGGGCCCAAACCCTCCACCGGATTTTCCCCCCGGAGCGGTTCTTCAGGTCGCCGTAGAGGCGCAGCTCCGGCGCCAAGCTGAGCAGCCGCTCCAGGACCGCCGGTGGGGAAAGTGCGGGGCCCGGCCACGTGAAACACCAGGCTGTCTTCGGCGTCGAGGAGGCGGACATTGACCACCAGGCCACCCCCCACCACCACCGTCAGCTGCCTTGCGCAGTAGGCAGTCCACCAGAGCGAGGTCCCCCTTTGGCGGACGGCAATGTGCAGGGGGCGCCCGACTGGTCCGGCGGTGTCTGGGTTTTTTCAGCTCCAGGGCGCCCAGGGGATAGTGCGGGAGGTAAAAATACTCGAGGAGGTCGTTCAAAAAACAAAAAAGAAAATGAAAGATGAGGTTTTGACTAAAAAACCCTCAAAAAACCACTTACATGGGGGGCCCAATGTGCACCGCTCCCCCACCGGGCGGGCCCCACCATCGATTGACCAGTCGCTAAAAGAGCAGTTTCACGACTGCACATTTTTGGGTGTGCCTCGAGGTTTGGGGTGGGGGAAAAGAGAACGCCCCCCAGGCGGGCGAGCCCCTTCGGGGGCCCCCGGGCCTCCGCTTCAGTGGGGGCGCGGGGGTGGTCTCCGGTGGAAAGCGCCAAAAGGCTGAGGGGCACTTTCGAGTGTTTGGGGGCTTCGAGGGTTTGGCCACCACCCCCACCCCGCCGTTTGCCCTTGAAGAGGAGTTCATAGTACGGGGATGAGGTCGTGGTTGCTGAACTGTGGTGGTAGTGAAGGTGATGCTCGGGAGGGTATTGGGGATGTGATGGAGGTGGGGTGGTGGGGGGGTGTTTTTGGGCCACCCTTTCCTTCTTTTGGCCAACTTCAGCTCGCCCTGCTCGCAAATGAGGGTCAGCGAGGGGAGGTCCCGGGCCGCTCCGCCTCCTCCCGCCCCTCCCTGATCACTGGACGGTGCTCCCCGGGGCGGGAGCCAATCATTGGCCCCCCGGCCCCGAGAACATCCAGCCCGCAGCTTTGTTTTTAAGAAGAAATTTTTCTAGAAGTACCCTTTCTCCTATTCTTTTTCGAGGAATATTGAGGATGAAAAGAGCAGAGATATCAGAGTTGAAAAATTAGATGATAAAATAAATTTTGTTGACACTCGAAGTTCAACTCAGCAAGTTTTTTGAGGGAAGAAAAAGAAATGAATTTTTTTTACCCCCTTTATCATTCTACTGTTGTTAAATTTTTTTAATTCGAAAACCCAGCTGGGCAAACCCTTTTTTAAAAATTTAAAAATTTCCCACTTTTTTTTCTGATTTCCTATTTAACCACCAAAAAAAACTTTTCCCGGGCCCTACTACTGTAAAATGGGCCCAAAAGGGGAAAAGGGGGAAGATGATCCCCGGTTGAAGGGCATTTAGCACTTTTTGCTAAAGAACCCAAAATAAACTTATATAGCTTTTGATCATAAAACCCTTTTTTTGGCAACTCAAAGGGGGACTAGATTCAGGGAGGAGGGGGGGGGCAAGCTTAAAGTATTGTGCGCTTTTGCTGGCGGAAAAACAGTAGTAGGTTTTGGGTTTTGGGGGGTTTTTTAAGTAAGCAAAAGCGAAGAAAGACGACCGGGTTTCCCCACAGCACCCAACAACAGCAGCGAGATAAATCAGACCCCATCCTGTTTTCCAACAACACAGCAGCTTTAAACCCCTCTTCATACCTGCCTGCCAGCCAGGCCCCCGGGCCCGCGCTCCAGCGAAAAACCGCCTCCGCCTTCAGGTGGCAAAAGCACTCGGCGGCCCCACCGCAAAGGCCTCCACCACGTCGCCTCGTCGATGCTTTTTACGCAGCGCAGCGTCAGCCCCTTCCCCGGGCCGGGAAAGGCACGCCGGGGATGCAAGGAAGCGGTACTGGTCGAAGGTGAACGGCCCAGGCCCGAGGCCGGCCAGCTTTCAGGCGGCGAATGGCGGGCAGGGGGGGGGCCAGCTCCGCCAGGTTGGGGTTTCCCATCTCGAGGAGGACGTTCTCGAGGGTGAGCCCCCCGTCAGGTGGGGAGGTTGGTGTTCAGCTCCTCGAGGAGGAGGACTTCGAATTGGGGCTAGGAGACAAAAAGAGAGAAACATAAGTTTGGAGAACTAACAAAATATAAATCACTTACCACCCCCGGGAAAAAAGCCCAAGCTGAGACGCTTCAGCGAGCTAAAGTGCTCGCCGCTGCCGCCGATAAAGCGGAGAAAGTGTCGGCCGACGCCGCTCCCCCGCGCAGCTCCTCCACCCGAGGCAGTCAGGCCCCGGTTGGCCAGCAGGTCGTTCCCCCAGCTCTTCGCCGTCGAAGAAGAAGAGCGATTTCCCAGGCGGAGCTTCGAAGTCTGGGCCCTCTTTACCGCTGCTCAAAAGGCGAAGCAGGGGCCCAGCTCGGGCCGACAGCCGAAAGTTTCCCAGCGAGAGGCCAGTGAGGCGGGGAAGAAGGCCCTCGCAGCTCGGTGACCACCAGGTCGACGGCCCCCCTGGAGCAAAAGCAGTTGACGGGAAGGAGGTCCAGCTGGGCGAGGTGCTTCCGGTGGTGCTGGCTGCCTTTTCAGTGCCCGGCAGAGGCGCTCCAGAAAGCCCCCCCCTCGCCGGATAGCGGGTTGAATTTTGCGGATCTGGCCGAGCATTTGTCAGGCAAATTCAGGTGGTGAAGGCCGTCGGCCTCCAGGAGCGCCGGCAACTCGCGAAACGGACTGCCCCCGCTCGAACCAGACCGTCAGCTGGCGAAGGTTGGGCAGCACCGGGGAAAATTTTTTGTTTGGGTAAAGCGGTGGGAAGAAGATTGGGCGCCGCCAGGCCGGCCTTCACCACCCAGCTCGTCGCCGTTGATGGCCAGCTCCTGTTGGATAAAAGGGGGGCCTCACCGCCCGGCATATCGCGAATTTTTTGCCCCCCTCCTGCACCAAAGAGCTTCACCGGGTGCCCGGGCCGCACCGAACGGCGTGGTCGTCTCGAGGGCGGCGCCAGCCCCGGCAGACCGCCCGCACGGGACTAGCTCTGGCGAGGAAAAACCCGGCGAAGAGCGCAGCAGACTCTCGACGAGGACGTCCAGGCTGGGGACGGCCTGGTCTTCAAGCGGTGCCGGTTTCATCGAAAAAAGGGGGGCAGGCGACCCCCGGAAGCGTTTCGAGGACAATTGGAGAACTTTTTTTTTCGAAAAACAGATCTTGAAAAAAAATTTCTTGCTCACGCAGCGTTTTCCCCACTTGCCGTTTGCCATTTTGGGGTTTTCTTTTTTGGTCAATAGCCGGCGACGGCGCGACCATTGCCACCTTCGCTGTTGCTCCTCGTGCTGCTGCTGCTGCTTTCTTCTCAAAACATCACATCACTGACCGAGATTTCCAAGAAACAAGTGCGTGAAGAGAGAAGATGCCTCGCCGTTATCCTCAACCGAGTATCCTTGGGCGATATCCTCATCCTCCAGTGCTACTCAACATCAGGGTAATACTAGGGGGGCAATTCCCGACCCACCTTTCCTGCAGCAGTAGTTTTTGGGCTTCAGTAGCGCAGCAGCAGTAGAAAGCAACAGCAGACTAGTCGCCCCAATAGTATTTGGCACAGTTTGCACAGGCGCTGCTTGGAAGTTTTTTTTTTGGGGATCTTTGTGTTGACCCTCTGTTCAGCATCGTCATTTTCCCTTTTCTTTTTTTTACTCCCCATTCCCCCTACCTCGCTTAATGTCCTCGATGATGTTCCCCTCTTCCTCCTTTGCCTCCTCTCCTCCTCTTTTTGTTGTTGTCGTCGCCGCGTCTCTTCTGAACGTTTTTTTTTCTGGTCATTTTTTTTCACCTCTGGTATTTAAATTTGATCCCTTTTGAACCGTCGTATCCCACCCCCTGATACCACCACCAATTACAGCCGATTCTGGGGCCCCAAGCGGGCTGGCGCCGCCGTGGGGGCGGTCTCCACGAAAATTCTTCTCCAACCGAGGGGCCATCTCCTGGTAAAGTTTGCCGATGATGATTGTTTCCCCATTTTTTTTTGTTCTGCTTGACTAATTTCTATTTCTCTTTCTTCTTTCCAAAACCTAGACCCCCGCCGCCGTCAGTCGCATCAAGACGCTGATCAAGGAGCGCCCTGATGTGGAAAGTTCTATTTCTGTTTTGATCTTTTTCGAATCTAACGTCACTTCCCACTTTTCCCAGATGGGCCTGCGAGTGGGCGTCGCCAGCGCGGGCTGCAACGGCCTCGCCTACACCCTCGACTACGCCACCGGACGGGAGAAGTTCGACGAGGAGGTGGTGCAGGACGGCGTCCGCCTGCTGGTGGACAAGAAGGCGCAGCTGACCGCTGCTGGGCACGCAGATGGAACGTCGAGTCAAAACTGAGTCGGAGTTCGTCTTCCCACACCCAACATCAAGGCACCTGCGGTGCGGCGAGAGTCACGTCAGAGTAGTTGTTAGTTAGAGTAAATTTATGTAGTCAAATTCCGTAGCAATAGCACTTCTCCCCCCTCTTCTCATGTTGATACTTTTTGTTAGAATGTTCTGATGTGACGTTCTTGTTTATTTTGTTTTTTCCAATAAAAAATTGATTCTGATCTTTTCCACTTTTTTTTTGTTAATTTGGGTTTTTTCAAAATTTGAACAAACTCAAGGTGGCCCCAACAAAGGGGAAAAGTAAAAGAAAAAGGAGACTTTGCCCTTTGCTTACTTAAAAAAAAATTGCTAAACACACCGCCAGCAGCACCCAGCAATTGAAACCCCAAATTATGATCTAAAATTAAAAATTTAAAATTAAATTAAATTAAAAAGTGGTAGAAAGAAAAGTCACGGGTTGGTAAATGTGCTTGAACTGTTTTTGAACAATTTTGGCTGCTCACTGAGTATTCTTTGTAAAATACTGAAATGGATCCTATCAGCATCAGCATTATCATCAGAATGCGGACCAAAGCAAAGACTTTTTTTTCCTCAGCATTTACCCCACACACATTTGGTTCTCTCCTTCAATTTGGTAGTTTTGTTACTTTTTTGTAATTTGTTCTCGTTGTGTTTGATAAAAAAAAGCTGGCCCATGTTTTCCCCCCTTTTTTGTTACAGGCAATTAATTTGACGCCACTGGTGTGTTGGAAACAAAAAGAGCATCTTTTAAACGAGCTAAGCACACACTTTAATTTTAATAATGAAAAAGAAGATAGGCTATAGAGAACAAAGAAGAGAGAGGGGGAAAAAGGGTACTTCTGGCGCAATTATTGTTTTTTAATTTGCCGATCAAGTCAGAAATCAGCAGTGGGAATCAATCAATAAATCAACAACGTTTTATTTTTTTGTTTTTTTGCGTTCGTGCTGCTGAAATCTCACAAATTCCCATTTTATATTTATTATGGGGTCCCCAAAGTAGCTAGCTACCAAGTCAAAAAAGGCAAATTAGGTCAAAAAAAAGCTAATTTTTCCCCGTAGCACCCCTAGGGGGAAAACTGATGATGGAAAATGAAAAATAATACTAAAAACTCTCAAAAAACGAAAAAATGTTTTAGAAAAACCCAAAAGGAAAAAAAAGCTTTAAAGTCAAGCAAACTCATCATAAAGGTACGAAGAAAGAACAGGCACAATTTTCCCTTTTTAAAGGGAAAAGGACAGTGACACCCTCGTCAGTGCCTCTCTTCTCTTTAAATTTGAATTTATGAGACGGGCCCAGGTAAAAAAAAATTTTGTTTTCCTCTTTTTTGCTCAATCCCTTTTTCCCTCCTTTTTCTAAAAAGTGTCCTTTTCAATTTGGGGGTTTCCCAAAGAAGCTGGGGTGGTGGTAGAGTACGGGGTTTTGTGAAATTGTGTTTTTGCAGAGTAAAAGAAGAGGAAGAAAGAGGAGACGTCCATTTGCATGCAAATGGCCTTTTTGGCAGTTCAGACAAACAGTTGGCACCCTAAGCAATTAAATTGCCAAAAGCAGAGCTCGGGGGCAACAAAATTCCCAAAATTTGTTTCTCGCTCTCTACACTTTTAATTGCTAAACAAACCCCCATTCCCCCCTCTCCTTTTTCACTCTTTCCCCTTTCCTAAGCCTTTCAAAGTTGTGGCCTCAATATTTATGAAAAAAACCCACTGAAAAAAAATAGCTTTTTTTGGCGCTCATTTCATTAAAAAAAAAGTGCAAAAGGGCATAACGACGAAGCTTTTGGTTGAAGATGATGGGACAGGACGGGGCGGGAAACAGGACAGTAGGCATCTTCTTGCATCGGGTCTCTCCAGTATTGTATTGTAAGGGTTTGTCCTCATTTGTCCTCATTTGCTTCTTCTCTCTGCGCCCCCCAAGGGACACTTGCACCATCTTTACGACATCATAAATTTTTACTTGTAGGTGCAGAAAAAAAGTAGTGCGGGGAAACTTTTACGTCAGTCAGTGGGGGAAGTGAAGATACAACAAAAAAGTGGAAAAGTACGAGGTCAGCACCGTCCCCCAATGCAAAAAGCCCCATCATCGGTTCCCCCCTCTCTTTTCCCCTTCTCCTTTTAAAAACCCTCCCAACCCCTGGGGAAATTTTTCTCAGCTAAAATTTAGCAGAAGCAGTAGTGTGTTCCCCATCCCCAAAAAAATGTTTGGGCCCAATATTGAATCAAAGATAGGCCAAAAGGCGCCCCTCACTGTCTCTCAAAAATTTCATAACCCTTTGTATCTTATTTTTTTTTAGCAGCTCCCTCCCACGGAATTAGGTAGCAGTTTCGCCTAATTTTTTATTTTATTGTTTTCTTCTTCTTTCCTAAAAAGGCGCTAAAAGCGGCCCGATGCTACTGTAGGGCCGAGGGACAAGGGGAAAAACGAACAAGAAAAGAAAAAATAAAAGAAAGAAAGAACAAAAAAGGATGAGAAGAAAGGGAAAAACCCCCACTTTTTTGCACATTTTGTCTTTTGGGACGGGGAGAGGGGAAAAAAAACACACAGTCAGTCCAAGTCAGCCCAACCCAGTCCAAGTTAGTCCAAGGAAATTTACATAAAAAGTCGGGGAAAACACACCCCAAAACCGGGAAAGACAGTTTTGAAAAAACGATTTTGACAAAAAAGAGGAGGACAAAAAGCAAAAACCCATTACCTTTAAAGGGTGAACAGTAGTGGCCCCCCGATTTGCGGGTTTCCCTAAAAAATTACCCTGCCGGGGTTAAAACCTTTTTTACCAAGTACTAGCAAATATTTAAATATTAAAAGTTGAACATCGTCATCTGCTGCTTTTTTTTTTGCTGCTGTTCTAAAAGTGTGCCCAATTAATTTTTTGCTCCTTCCCCTTCTTCTTTTTTTTTCCCCCTCTTTCCCAAACAGTGTTCGACCACAGAGAAAAGCCTGCCCCCAAAGATTTCCCCCAATTACCGACACAAAAAGGTGATGGTTAGAAAAAAAGAAGAAAAAGGGAAAAAGAGAGGAAGGAAAAAAGGAGGGGAACAAAATTGGCCACTTAAAGATTTTGCCCGGTCAACTCTCGGGCCAATTGATCGTGGTGAAACCACTCGGCGATGGCGCCAAAGAGGGGAGAAAAGGAGAGAAAAGAACTCTTCGAACAAATGGAAAAGTAAATTTGATGCGGCCCCAAGGGCCCTTTGGTTTTAAGGTTATTTAGTGTGCAGAGGGAGTCCAGCAGCACATTTGCGGGTGGGAGAAAAAAAAAGATGTTTGTGTTTGGTTTACTTTTTCCCCAACTTTTTTAAGGGAAAAAAGAGGAAGAAAGGTAAAAAAATGTTGTCAGAAACCCGCATTTTCCATCGTTCCAGTTTCCTGTGGGGGAAAAAAATTCAAAAAAAACCGGGGGGAAAAAGAGAGGGAGCAAAAAAAATTGGAAATTTCCATCTCTTTTTGGCCCTTTTCCCCATAAAATTGTAAAATTTTAGGGCCGAAATTACCTCTCTTTTCCCAAATCGTTTGCCATCCTTCTTCCTTCTCCATCTTTCTCTTTTTGATTGGGTAATTAGAAAAGGTTTTGGAGAACACTGGGCTGAAGAAAGAGAGAGGAAGGTGTCAAGAAGGTGCCACTACCGAAACTTTAGCTAGTTTTGACTAATTATCACACACACATACACAAAACAGAGTGACCTCAAGACACAAAACACAAGATTTACGAGCCAATTGTGCAGAAAAAAAACAGTTCGAACGAGTCTTTCACAGAAAAAGTCGCCAGTATGTTTGTGCAGCCAACTTCTGATTTTTGTTTTTTAACGTTCACTTTCTGAAGCCTACTACTGTCGCGCCAGGACTGGCCCTAACGTTACTCGAGTTCATTAACTTCATGAACTTACAGAATGCCACCCAAAAGTTTCCGCCAAAGGATTCAAAGGAATCGAGTTAGAGTAGTAATGAGGTCATCACCTGGCGGTGTTCAATGTCCGCAGATAATCAAAGCCAGACGGGAAAAACCCAAACCCACCCCCAAACCACCAGGACACGACCACGGTGATCAACACCCAAATTGGGCAAATTAATTAGTACCGGTAATAAGTTGTAATTGAAACACACACACCACAATAGAGTCGTTCTGTGTCTCCTAGTGGCCCAGGTCTGTTCTGTTCTGTAGCCTTCCTCAAACTCGGGCGACTTTTTTGCTCCTCTCTCTCTCTCTTCGATGTGTGTGGCATTGCGCAAATCAACGCGCGCTCTCATAGAGTTCAATTGATTATTTATTTTACAACTTTTGCTCCATAATTATAATTGGGTTTTTTTCAATTAGCCAAACACAAGGCAGGACACAGAGAGCAACAGCAGCAGCTGCGGCGGCGCGGCGGCGGCGGAGATGGTAATAAAACACGGTACTCAATCATCATATATTATTATTATTTATTATTTTAAATTTAAAATGTGAAATGGATGCAAATGCTGCTGCTGTGTTTGTTATTTAGAATGAACAACAACAATACCTTCAATAAAAAATGCCAATGCAGAAGAGAAGAGATTGGGCAATTTCAATTGGGCGACGATTTGGTCGTCGCTACAATGGCTTCAACCGTTTGCTGAAGGACGAACAACACACAGGAGGCAAAAAGAGGTCTTTCATTAATTAATTAAAAAGCGGAAGGAAGCCAGGTGAACAACAAAGCCAGGTAGGGCAGACATCTAGAATTTCCAATCTAGAATTTTCCAATCGCTACAAACACCAAGAACGGTGAAACAGCCTTGCTACTTTCGCTACAAAAACGATTTAGGGGAAAGAAGAAGAAGAGGGAGGAGGAAGGAAGAAGGTACCACAACAACGTCTAGATTGAGGGGAAGGGGTTACCTTTGCAACCGAAATCAGTGCTCAGTCTCCGGCCAACGGGCGGCGGCAAGGCTGTCTTTGCTGTGTCCGAGCAGCAGCACGGCAGCGCGCCAGCAGTTCTCGCCTTGCCAGTGCTGGTTTCCTGCAGCTGCTGCGCTGCGTTCCCCAACCTCCTCTCTCTCTCTCTCTCTCTCTCTCTCTCTTCTCTCACTTCCCCTCCCACCTGCGTTGAATTATGAACGAGCGCTAATTTTTTAATTAACTACTAAGAGCCAGACAGAGCTGTGGCTGTGTCGGTAAACGACCAAAGAAGAGTTGCCTGGCTAGGGTACATTCTCGCTACAGTCCAGGCCTGCACCAAACGAAATAAATTTTAGTTCCACTGAATGGCCTGTCTGTCTGCCAAAGTCTACTTCTTCCTTCCTTCCTCTCTTTCTTTCTTTCACATTTTCTCGCTAATTCACAGCCTCCAAATCATCTCTCTTTCCTCTTTTAATGAAAGTGGCAACACAGTCAGTCTGCGCAATCTTGTGAACAAGCCCAGTTTGTGGTTGTCGTTCACCATTGTATGCTGGTGGTGGGGGGTGATTCACTTGATTTATACGCTGGGAGCCGTATGACGACCCTGTGCAAAACGAATGGAAGGGAAGGGGAACACAATGTTCAGCCTCGGCGTAGACTAGCACTTGTGAAAGGGAGCGGAATAACCACAAAGTTATTTTGGAAAACTGCGAGGGAAGTGAGCGAGCAGACAAGTTCAGCAGAGTCAGCGAGTGACCTTTGGTTCACTAGCACTAGCCCACACACACACACTTGCCAGTTTGCAGCCTGGGACTTTGTCTGCCCTACCACCACCACCACCACCACCATTAGCACATGTGACTCGTCAGGCAGATGGGGGCTCCCTCTCCTCTCGCTACATGTAGCGAAAAGTTCCGAGTTCAAGTGCCCCAGTCGTCGTCGTCGCCGTCGTTATTCTTATTATTAAGTAGTAAAATAAATAGTAGTAAAGAAATGATGATGGTCCGGGGCAGGCATGCAATAATGGCAGACATAACATCTCTTTCTTTCTCTCTCTTTCTTCTCTCGTTCACCTCAAAAGAAGAAGACCGTTTCCATCGTCGGCAGCAGTGCAAATCGACTGTGCAGAGAGTGTTCTTCTTTGGGGTTTTGCCTAGCCTCGTCGTTTGCTGTAAATGTCAGCGGCAAAAAGTAGCTCAAAAATGAATTTGAAAGAACCTCAAAGGACGACAAAGAGGAGAAACAGAAATTTGAAGGAGACCAAAACCGAAATGCTGCTCGTTCACAAGGTAACAACGCAAGCAGCAGTTCTCAGTGTCGATGCTCGTAAATTAGCCGAGTGAGCTAGTGAGTGAGTGAGGCAGCAGAAAACTGACTGACTGACTAACTGAGCAAAAGACAGCCTTCGTTCGATTTTGACACAACACCAATTCTTTCCGACAAGAAGGGGGTGAAAAAGCTGTCAGTCTGAACATTGCTTTGAATGTGGCGGTGGTGATTTGTGTGCAGCCCTCCAAAGCTGCAACCAGCTTGAACTAAAAGTAGTCAAAGTGAATCGATTTGTATCAATCAATCTGAATATCGGTACTTGCGAACTTGCTTTTTCTCCTTTACAAGCGTCACAAAGAAAACACGGTTTTTTTTCAGAACAAAACGATGCGATGTTAAATTTGAATCACTAGCTTAACCTTCTTTTTAGCTTCTGAGCTCTAAAGAGCAGTCTTATAAAAAAAGAAAAAGCATCTTTTCATCATTCGCTTCACCTAACTAACTTTCTAAGAGCGCTCAAAAGATTTTTGATTAAAAAGTACGTAAAAGATGCTGAAATGCTTTGTGATTGAATGGACAGTGATCTGAATGACCAACTCATCACTTGATTCATCGTTACACATCACACATCACATTACACCGCAACTTGGTTTCATGAGAGGCAGCAGCAGCAGCAGCAGCCGCAGGAAAAACAGCTTTAGCTGAAGAGAAGAGCTGCTGAAGAGTAGAGCGCTGCCCAGTCGAGGCGGGCAACGTCGCACTGAAAGGTGGAGACAAATAAAAGACAAACAGAGAAAAAGAGAGACAGACACAAAAGCAAAAAATGCAGGCAGCTACTGCTGTTGAAGGAATGGAATTGACAAAAACAAGGCAAATGAAAATAACCCAAAAACCAGCCAATTAGCACTGAGTGGACTCAGAGCAGTTCATCACCATCCAATCAATCCTTTAAACTCAAAATTCAAGCAAAAAAGTTCAAAAACCTAGGGCCAACACCTTTTAAAAAGCTTCCACACCCAAACTTCTATTAGCTCAAAAATGTAACGGCAAAGCAAAAAAACCAAATCAACCAGAATATTCTACCATTTACCACCTCTCACCTCAAAAGTGCATGACCTCTTTTGCTCGATTCGAACTCTTCTCTTCTTCTTCTTCTTCTTCTTCTCTGACGCAACTCCTTTTCCCCTCTTTTAGCCCCCTGATTCGTCTGCAAATGAGAAGAAGAGAGAGAGAAAAGACAATTGCCCACACAGAGCTTCTTCTTCTTCAGTGGTAGTGGATGGGTTGCCGCCGTCGCCGTTTGCTTCCCTCCTCGACATACTGGCGCAGTGTTGTGGTGGTGTGTACGTCAGTCAGTGCCCGTCTGTCTGTGCCTGTGCCTGTGCCTGCGCCTCTGTTCCATCAGTGTGTTTCCCTTCCACTTCCTCATTTGCCTACTCGCAATACTCGATGATGGTCGGTAGTGGTGTGTTCTTCAGTAGCAGCATCAGCAGCATCCTCAGCCCCCACGCGACGACTACTACAAAAAGCGGTGCACTTGCAGCGGCGGCGGCAGACACTTCACTTCACTTCACTTCGGTGGTGATGATCACTTCAACAAGAAACAACAACATCGGAAGAATAAAGACTTCTATCTTCTTCTTTTTGTTCTTCAGTTCTAACTGTCTGCGTGTGTGTGTGTGTGTGTGCTTCCGTACTATCACTTCAAGTTTGACATTTCATCTGAGCCCTGAGCCACCTCAGACCGCAGTGACACATCTTGAGCAGTGTTGAGAAACAGCAGCTGAAAATCTTCAACTTCCGCACAGTTTCAATTTTTCATCGTCGCCGAATCGTTGAATCGAGTGTGTGTGTGTGTGTGTGCTTCACCGACCAAAACTACTCTACACATTTCGGACATTTCTTCAGGTAAGTTTCATTTTTTTTTATTCTCATTTGAGGCACTGCCTTTCAGTCTTGCAGTACCTTCAGCATGACAGTAGCAGCAGCAGCAGCAGCACCAAAACAGTTTTATTATTAGCCAAGTTTTTTTGTCATGCTGCTGTTGCTGCTGCTTATGATTAGATTGTGTCTGCTTGCCCTTTCTTCTTTTCTCAAGTCTTTCTGCTCCATCATCGCTGTCCTCTCATCAGCATTTGCAGAGCACTACTCAATCAGACAGAAAAAGAAAGAGTCGGAGCATTGCGAGATTATTATTAATCAGCATCACCACAACTTTGTAGCAACTTTGAAAGCGAGTGCAGACAAATAAGAGGGAAAGAGAAAGAAGAGGAGAGAAAGAAAAACAACAAAAAGAAAAGAAGAGGGGGGGGGGAAAGAAAGGACAGAGTCATTTCTTGCCGCCCTCGCTTCTTCTTCTTCTACTTGCACTACTTTTATGTCTTTTCTCTCCTTATCTCGCAATAAAAAAAGGAGAAAGGAGAAAGGAGACGGCTAAGTAAAGCTAAGTAAATCTCGCACACTCATCATCATACTCAGCTCGTATCGATGGCAATAACCCGTCATTGTCGCGGTGGTGGTGATATGACCATCACCAGCACCAGCACCAGACCAGCAAACATTGTAGCAAAGTGCTGGTTGGGCTGATGATGAAGACATCTCTTGCCTGAGTCGACACTCTCTGTCATCTCTCTCCTTCTCTTTCTCCCTGATCATTACACCCTCGGTAAAAGTGTGCATATAGTATCGCCTTTCTTCTTTCTGTTACCATTACCATTACCATCACCATCACCACCATCACCACCAGCTTTCGTTATCACCTGCTGCTTTGGCTGCTGAAGCCGCCGCAATTGCCGTAGAGGTCAATAGCACAGAGAAAGGGGAGAGAACAGTCAAAAGTCAGTTCAGAGTCAGTCTGAGCTCCACAAGAGAGAAGGAGAGCACACACTTGCTGGAAGCTTACTTATTATTATTCAAACTGTGCTTGTATTGCGAATTATAAACTGTGTAAACTAACAACTGACAAATGCAACTACTTTTTTTGTTATTTTATTCATTAGAAATCATCATCCGCTTCAAGACTGGCCGATCAAACGACAATGGACGGAGGTCGCTCTCGGCAGCCCAAGTGCGCCCGCTGTCGCAATCACGGCATCGACTCGCAGCTCAAGGGCCACAAGCGCTACTGTCGATTCAAGGTACTGTGTCATTTTTGTTTCTTTTGCTTAATTCTTCTCATTCTATGCTATCATTCTAACACTAAAAAAAGGCATGAAAAAAATGTCCCTAACCTTCTAAACTAACACTGGCAATACTGTTCTTTCTTTGACGGAAAAGTTGATTGAGCCAACAGTTAAAAATCATTTTTCAGACAAATCATTTTAGACTAGTCAGCTTGGTCAGCGTGGTCAGTCAGTCAGCCATTCATTCAGTTAGCTGCTCGTTATAGGCACTGCCCAGCAGTGCTGCTGGTCAACGTCCTTACAAACTACTAGTACTACTACAAACTAGTGCTTTGAGGCTGACCACTTTTCACCTCACTAGTGCTGCACCTTCACTGCAACATTAGCACTGCTGCTGCTGCTTGGCTGACCACCACTGTTAGCACCATTGCAAACAGGATTGCAGACACTCTGGTGGACACTGGTGACTGTGACTGTGACTGTGAGGACGAGGGCGTGGTGTAGGCAGAAAAAGAAGAAAACGAAGCTGTAATTGCTGTGGTCAAGATAGAGAGAGGAGAAAGAAATAAAGAAGCTGCTGCTGACTGATTTATTAGTTATTAGTTATTACCTAAGCAGCAGCAGCAGTTAGACAGTCTCTCCTCAGCAGCAATTAGTTTCACAGAGTATTACACTGACTGAGAGTTATGTTAGTAGCAAACGTTTTTCGTTCTTTTGCACTCTTGGCCATACGACTTTTTACGAGCTCTCTGCTGCTGCTGCTGACCTTGCCTTGCATTGGCCTCACCAAAAGTGGCCGGACACAGAGTGCCAACACACACACACTGCAAACATTGCATCGAATAACCATGATTTCCCCCTCTCCTCTAAACACCAAAACAGTCAGCAGCCGCGCTACTGTAGCGAATGCACTGTTTACTTCAGCGAACAAATCTTGTTAGGCAGTCATTCAGTCAGTCAGTTAGCATCAAAGTGTGTACTCAGAATGTACAAAAAAAGAAAGAGAGAATGTATGATTTGACTGTTGATGTTGAATTTCCGTGAACAGCAGCAGTAGTAGCTGAAGCCACTTTCTGTTCCCAGCTGCCGGCAGCAGCAGCAGCAGCAGCAGTTCACAGGGCACTAAATCAAATGCCAATGCCAACAGCAGCAGGAAAAGCAGCAGTACAAGACAGTCTCAGTACACAGTTGCTGCGCTGTGACAGCAGCCAACTTCGAGGCCATGTGATGCGTCAGACAAGTGTCTTCCTCATCCTCCTCTTTAGTTAGTTAGTCAGACGGACAAACAACACACACACTTTGAGGCAATGGCAATGTCAATGGCAAACATCAACATCAATTAGCTATTTTGGTCGTCGAAAGTTGCTGCTGGTGCTGCTGCTGCTGCAGATGGGACGCTCACTTCATCAGTCTCAGTCTTAGGCAGTTAGACACTGCAGTTTCAGCTTCAAGTGAACAGCTATCTTTAGCTCTCCCAAAACATTATTGCCTATAGTTGGCAACAAAGACAAACAAGTCGAAGGGGAAGAAAAAGAAAAGAGAGGAAAGATGCAGACAGACGGCTTCGACAACAGGCAAATAATACCAGTAAAATTGACAGCCAGATTTCTGCTGCTGTTGCTGCTGTTGCTGTTGAAGGTCTGATGATCTTTTGGTGTTCTTAGTTTTGATGTTCAATGTCAATACATGCTTGTTGTCTCTGCAATCTGTGTTGCTGCTGTAAGCAGAAACCGAAGAGCAATCCGTTTCCGTCAAAAAAGAGCAATTTGCCACCCCTTTCCTTTTCCTACCAATAATCAAATGTGATGAGCCGAAGTGATCATTCCTGATCAATGATGAGATGATGGATATATCTCTGCTGAACACCTAACTAGTTAGTTATAGAAAACAGTATAAAAAACAGGGGCCTGACCAACTTATTAATTCTACTGCCTAGTCAAATCGATTAAGCTATCGAATCAACAGGTGTCAGCAGCGAATAATGCAGCATAAATCAGCGACGAGGAATGCATCACTCACTACTCACACACTTACTACCTTTAATATCTCCAACTTTTTACACTAAACCTTCCTAAATCTGCTTACTTATTTACTGCTAACCTTTTATTTACTACACAAAACCCTAATCACCGCAAAAATGATCATCATCTTTACACACACCTCTTTACAGAACTGCAACTGCGACAAGTGTCGACTGATCGCCGAACGACAGCGCATCATGGCGCTTCAGGTAAAGTTTGCTCATGCGGTGTTGGCTCAATTTGCTCAATTTTGCAACTTTTCCTCCAACAATGTATCTTCTTCTTCTTCCCCATCAATGAAATTTTACTTTGTAGTGAAATTGAGAGAGAGAGAGAGACCGCACGCGCACCTCACACAAGAGTAGTACTTCTCTTTTTTATTGGGAGGAAAGCAAGCGTGTCGCCCTGTTGATGCTTGCTGCTGCTGCCACTTCATTCATTTATCATTTTTTGTATCAGTAGAGAAGAAGAAGAAAAGTGCACTTTAAATAACATAAATCGGCATCAGCGCGATGACTAGTGAGTGACACTACTACTAGTGGCGAGGAGACACGCTCGCTTTTTCAGCCGCCTAATGGGCCGCGCTGGCAATTTGCATACAGAAAGAGAAAGAGAAGAAAAGGAGAAAAAACAAAAAGAACTTTGTACCTTTCAGTCCTCTTCTCTCTCTCGCTTTTAGGATACACTAGATACATTTTATACTGCAAAGGAGTAAAAGTAATGAAAGGTAATGAGTAAAAGGCTTCATCGCCATCTCTATCATCCTCATATCATCATCATCATTTCCATTCCTTTCCTTTCATCACCATCATCATCGTCTTCTAAAGGGCATCACAGTCAGTCAGTGAAACAAGACAGACACACACAGACAAATAGTAAATATGCAAATCAATCAACTCAGCTCTGTGTGTTGCAAAGTCTAATTGAAATGCTGCTGCTAGAGTGAAATCGTTGCTCAACAAAAATACAGGTAGAAAGACACTTCTAAATTTAAAGTACTGAAAGTATAATTTATCAATCAAAGCTAGCAACACGAGAGAAAAATTAATTATACATGATTGCCTTCGTCGGCCAGTCATCATCGATTTGTTTCAGATTCATTCTCGTTGACAGGAGAAATTAGTTGCTTGTAGAGTGTAGAGTGTACAGCAGAGCTAGTGGACCGTAACACTTTGTAGTAGTTTTGTTTGTTCAATAAACCGAGCAACAAACAAGCGAAATACTAATACAGAACAGAAAAGAGCACAAGCAGGCACAAAGCGCTAAAATCAGTAGTCATAGTAGCCAAAAACCAAAAAAAAGTTTCTGATTTACAATATGAATCGAATTCAATTTGTGAAAAAAGTGGCTTATGGTGGCTTTAATGGGCGCGGGTGGCCAAAATAGATTGTGGAGCAGAATTTATAGAGAGTAGCCAACCAAAAAAGAACCGGCTCTAAAAGGCTTGGCTACTCTCTTTATTCTGTCTTACTTCATTAAGCATTTTCCTAATTCTTAATTGAAAACTAATTCTAATTTTTTTCACCTTTAGGTGGCCCTCCGCCGAGCGCAGGCCAACGAGGAGGAACGCCGCCGGTCGCCCAACTTTAACCGCCACCCGGGAGAGTTCACGGTAAGTTTTTTTGTTCATCGCTATCATTACGACTTTATTTCGCAACACACACTCCTCCAACTGTTTTTGTTTCAACCAAATCATCATCGAGGAACTGCTGCAATCTGCTGCCACTTCCTTTCTGTCTTTCTAATACCTTCTTATATACCAAACCACTGTCTAAATGACTTACTGTAGACCACATTTTGCTGACGATGAACTGATGATGGCCTCTGCTACCTACCACTTTTCAGAGCCACTCGAGGTGACGCTGGACCTGGCCCGCCATCGAGCTCAAGCAGTCAAGCGCAAGGCTCAAGCGAGGGCGCTCAAAAATCACCTGCCGTGATCATCAACGTCGTCGTCGTCGTCGCAAACTCCTCCGCCGCTTCCTCCGCTTCCGCTTTCCGCCCAGTCCATTTCAATCGCCCAGCAAGCGCAGCAAGCAAACAACAGCAACAGCAGCAACGCCACATTGCCCGATTGATAGCTGAAAACAATAGAAATGGCACTTCCGGTGGGCGGCGGCGGGGAAAGATTCCGTGCACATCGATCTCGTCCTTCTCCTAATGGAGGAAGCACCGGAAACGCTCGAAACGCTCTTCATCGCCACATTCAAGCAACCCGCCTCTCGCCGAGAGTCCATTTGAGCGCAGTGGTCATCAGCATGGGCCTCTTCCCTTCCCCCCTTCCCCTCCTCATCCTCATTCATTCCATCCGTACTCGAACATTCCCATTCCAATGCCGCTGCAGAAAGCAGCTACTGGAGTTGCAGGAGGAGGAGGAGGACCAAATAACTTGATCAGCTTTCCGTACAACACCGTCGCAGCTGGAGTGGGAGTGCTGGGAGGACCCTTTGCCACCACCCTGGCGGCCACTCATCAGCAAGGACTAGCCACAGTTTCCGTTTCGGGTGATAATATGCTCAACGGTGGTAGCAATAATATCAGCAGCATCAATTCAGTGATGGACCTGACGACCTCACAAGCGGCCCTCAGCTTGAATGGAACAACATCAACTTTAAACTCAAACTCTAATGCTAATCCTCTGCAAATCAGCCGCAGCAGCAGCGCCCACAGCAGCTTCAAGAGCAGTCCCCTCCTCCTCCTCCTTCTTCTCGAAGCAATGACCGAGAAGAGGTCAGCAGCTACTCCTCAAGTGATGAGCTGCCCTGCAGCAACAGCAGCAGCAATGAAAATGTCGTTCAAGACATGCTGCATCATTATCAAAACGGTGATAAGGGAAAAGGAGCTATTGGTGGTGGTGGTGGTGGTGGTCAGCAGCAGCAGCAGATGATAATTCCCAGCAGCAGCAGCAGCAACGGCAACATTGCCACCACAGCCACTCCGCTCATGTACCTCAATCACTTCATCAACAGCACCTTCAACAATGGAGGTGGTGGAACTTCAGCGGTGGCGGCGGCGGCCACTGGCAGTGGCAACAACAACAGTAGCACGCCCACTACTAGCACGCCCCTCGTGCAACAGTATCCAATGATGGCCCCAAAGCAACAGTAATGGAGTGTCACCAAACAGTGTGACCAATCTCCTCCCTCACTCGCTGCAACAGTATCTTCCAGCCCAGGAGGTACTCCCCAGTGACAACAACAACTCGCCACTATCAACGTCAATGGCCGCTCCGATTCGCGAGTTCCTCGCCCACCACGATGAGATCAGCCGCCTGGTGTCGGTGCAGATTGCCAGCGCCTCCGTTCTTCAGAATCTACTGCGACTGGGCGCCACCGCCGCCGCCGCCGCCGCCGCCAGCAACAGCAATGGCAGTGAGTATTTGGAGAAATAAAATCCCCCTCTTAAAAAAATACCCAAAACTAAACCCTCATTTTCCCCCCTTCCCCTCATTTAGACTCCTGGAAACGGGCGACCAGATCGAGGACTACTTCGCCCACTACCTCAAAGGCCTGGAGGGCGTTCGCTGCAAGCTGGATGACATCTTTCCGCAGCTGCCGCAGCTCTCCGCCCAGCTGGTCCGTGCCATGGCCCTCGCCGCCTCGGCGGCTCAGTCCTTTCTGCTCCAGCAGCAGCAGCAGCAGCAGCAGCATCATCACCAGCAAAATTTGATGACCTTAGGTGGTGGTCATCCTGGTCTGAATCTTGAACCACCAGCATAACACCACTTTGGCGCCATTGACGTGGTGGCGCCGCCGCCGCCGCCTCTTCTCCTGCCTCCTCCACTTCAGCAGAGAATTTCGAGGAAAAAGTTCTTGAGGATTCACCCTCTTCCCCTCATGAAAACACTCATATCGCAGCTGAGTCAGATGAAAATGAAAATGCAAAATGAGGAGGAGGGTGAGAAGAAAGATGCCGGGGTGAATCATCAGTCGAATACCGAGGGCGGCAATCGAATGAGTTGCGAATCAGCTGCTGAAGCAGTGAACGACCTGATGACGACCTCAAACTCCTCCTCTCTAGCCTCGGAACATAGTCGAACTCCGACGCCTTCCTCCTCCTCATCCTCTCCTTCCTCATCTTTTTCACTCGATTCTAATCATCATCATCACATCACACCACCACCCAACCATCACCCTCATCACCACCACCAGCAGCACCAGCAGCAGCAGCAGGAAAAGCTGAATCAGGTGATGGCAAAGATGCTGGCGGACAATCCGGCGGCCGCAGCCGCCGCCTTTCATTCATTCTCCGTAGAGAATATTCTCAAGAGTGCCTCTGCCTCGTCCCCCTCTTCTTAGAATTGAGTAGTGTACAGAATCTGCTTTCAAAAACTTTACTCAGACACACAATCAAAAAAAGGAGTTGTTCACTTTTGTCCACTTTACTATTCTATAATAATATCTGTTTACTCTTCCTCTACCTAAATGACATTCATTCTTTCTTCCACTTTATTTCTCTTCTCACTAATTTATATTCTCATTAATTACCCTTCTGCTGCTGCTGCAATTAAGTTTATCGCACAATTTCGTTTCGCTTTTCGTTCTCTTATTCTCTCATTTTATACTCTTTGCTAAAGTTTCTAAACTTTTACTCCAGTAACCTTCCACTCACTTTCATTCACTGTACACTGTAAACTGTACCCTCTGTATTATACACTCGCACATCTTTGTAATTCAATTTAATTTAATTTAATTTATACACACGCACTCACTCACACAGAATGAAAGAAAGACATTATTACTGCAGGAGTTTGTGTCCATTAGAACTGCTACTACCATTATTCAGCAAAAGAAAAGGAAAATGGCAGAGACAGTTAAAACTTTTAAAACAGTATGACATTATTAAAACACACACACACAGACACAAACTACTTCGATACACTTCCAACACAACAGCACAACAGCAAAGCACATTTTGAAACCCACTTCGATACACTCTTTGGACCATGTACAGAACATTACTACTACCCAATCCCACTTTTCCCCCTCTCTCCACCCTCTCCGTTTTTAATTAATTAAAGTGACCATTACCGTTTACAGCAGCAGCAGCTGCGGCAGCAGGGCAAGGCAAGCCCTTCACTTAATGAGAAAATGTCGCCATTACTCCCTAGAGTTATACTTTCTCTGTACTAGACACTGTCAGTAATAACCGTACCAATAATAATCCCAGACCAGAAGACCTCCAGCCCCACTAGAACCAGCTAGTGTAGCCAGTTCTCGACAGTTTTCTTTCAAAGAATAGCCAAATAAAAGTACTGTCTAGTTAGCCAGCCAGGCGCAGCCGTTAAGCAGCCATTGACATTGACAGTGCTAGTCGAACTTTTGTCGAAAACAGTCTCCTTCTCCAGCCAAAAAGAAGGAGGCCAAAGAAGGCCAAAAATATGCAAATCAGCAAAAGAAGAAGAAGAAGAAGAGGGGGTCACCCAAACAGCAGATTGGGGGCACCCGAAACTAGTTTGCCAGTTGTAGCAAGCAAGCTGTGGTGGTGGCAGTTGTAGCCATCTGCTGCCTCTCGTCTTCGTCTTCGTCCTTCAAGACAAGGACATTGCACAGAAGGCTGAAGACTGAAGAAGAAAAAAAGTAGTGGCTGCCAAAGCGACTAGCAAAGTACATCCACAGTAGCTTCAATTTCTACCAAGAGAAGGAGAAAAAAAGGCATCTTTCAAGGACGTTAGCTGCATTGCAGAGAGTCCAAAGAAACGTCCCAAACACGTCTAGACAACACACAACTGTCTCTTCGAGTCTAATAATAACAATAAATTCTGCAAGAAGTCATTCCCTTCTCCCTTCTCGACCAGGCAAAGCAGGCGGCATTATTGCCCATAAATAACCGCCTAAACCTTTCGCAAACAAACTAAATAGTGAAAAAGAGAAAGAGAATACTGCACGTCCTTGCAGCACGAACAGGAATATAAAGACCCGGGCAATAAAGACAATACAGTTTCCTCGCTTGTTTATGAGCTGATGTGCTCTCCTCCTTAAGAAAAGGGTAAGATGGTGAAGAAAATGATTTTGAGCAGGGTTCCAACAGCACACTCGCTACTAGTAGCAAGCAGTCCAAAAGTGAGAGTAGAGAATAACTAATGGCCCATTCTGTTTTTGGTGGTGGTGGGAGGTTGTCCAATAAATTAGAATGCAAAGAGAGAATTAAGATTCTGAACTGAGAAAATTCTGCACACACACACACACACACACAATAGCTACTAAATTGGTGGCTAATTGCCGCAGCAGAAACCCAAAATTTTGTTTTTGGGTGCAAAAGCAAAAGCAACACAAAATCTAGTCCCCGCTCGCTCTTTCTAATTAATGTGCCAGCTACCAACTCCTTCTTCTTCTCCGTTACCATCTTTCAATTTAATTAAATTAAACAGTCTCTGCCTGCCTGCCTGAATGAATGAGGCTGAAGCTAAAGAAGAAGAAGAAATTGAGGGTAAACTGCTGCAGTAGTATGCCATTCAAGTGTGACAGCAGCAATTACCCCCTCTCTTTCTGTTTCATAATTTCCTTCCAATGTGTCTCTTTCTCAATGCCCAAACACACACACACACACATTTGAATGCCTGGGCACAGGCCAAGGAAAGAAGAGAGCTGTGAGTGTCTTGCAGAGAGCGAGAGAGGAGAGAGAGAGAGGGCACTAATTTATGGACAAGAGGGAGAAAGAAAGAGAGGGGATTAGTTACTTTTACTGCACTGAACTGAACTGGTAAGGGAATGAAAGAGAGAGAGAGAGGAGAAGGGAGAGAACAGTGTCACTGAAAGAGAAAGAGACTTGGCCAGGGCACAGTGCACATTAGTGAGTGTCTCCGTTAGCAGAAGAGAGCAAGAGCTTTCTTCAGTGGTGGTGCAGAATCTCAATTAACCTTGTTATTGCTGATTGTGCAATTAAATACTGGTGAAGGGTGCAGCAGCAGCAGCAAATGTGTGCAAGGTGACACCGTCACTGGCACATCAGCTTGCAAAGTTGTAAAACAGAGGAGTTGCAATAAGAGGTTTGTGCAACAAAATTGCAAAGTGATCCTCTTCTTTCAAGGGGTTAAAGTGGTTTTTATTTGAAAATGGCAAGACACCCTCTTTCAACATAATAAAATTAAGACTGCTCAACATTACAAAGAGAGAGAGAGAGAGAGAGAGAGAGAGAGTGAATGTTGAACAGTGTTGCAACATTGTGCGCTAATTCAAGTGCTACCAAGTGCTACCAAACGCTCCAATTTCTTGATGATCACCAAGACTGCAATCGAAAAAAATAAGCAAAAACAAAAACCAATATCTACTGCTTTACATTTAGTCTTAAAAGCACTGTTTTTTGCATGTCTGCTCCAAACCGGAGGGTAATTAGTCACCACTACTACCACTAAGTCTGCCAGACAGTTTTGATTAGTCAATAGTAGCTGCGGCAGAAGCAGCCACAACATTCCAACTGAATTGTCAGTTCCAGTGCACACACACACACACACACACACAGACTGACATAATTGCACAATCAGTCAAAGCAGTCAGTGACAAACAAAAGTGCCGTCACCGTCATCGTCATCGTCAAAAGGTCAAAAAAGTCCAGAGCAGAAAAAAGTAAAAGAAAATGCCGCGCATCACTCTTCCCCTTCTTCCCCTTCTTCTTCTCAGTGCCATAAATCGCGTCAAGCAAAAAAGTAAAGTGACACTTGGCCAACACAGAAAGAAGAAGAAGAAGAAGGCCAGCGAAAGAAACGGACACACTAAAGCGCAGGCAGATATCGAGCTGCCGCTATCACCAGTTAGCTCTTGTTTCAGCAGAGACACAGCTCAGAAGAAAAAGAGAGGGAAAATTGAGAACGGAAAGACCCTCAGAGCAACAGCAGCAGTAGCAGTAGCAGCGGCAATTCAGACCGTTGAGGCCACCAAGAAGAAAATGGTGAAACCCTGGAAGAGTGTCTCCAGGGTAAACACTTTGTCGGCGGTAGTGTTGCTGGCACTTACTGTCCTTCACAGAAAAGTGATACATCGAACAGTGAAAAGGGAAGAAGGGGCGAGAATGATGAAAGGAAAGAGCGAACCGAGTGTGTGTGTGCGGAGGCTTAGCAACACACGTTCTTCTTACTTCAGCACGATTTATGGGCCAAACGGAACTAAAAGCAGCAGCAGCAGCCCTTACTATTCCGATTATTGAGGCAAATTATTACTGCTTACGAAGAAAGTGGTGCATGACAGAGCAGTGCGGCGACCACCACCACACACCACCACCACCACCACCAACAGTGTATACTTTACTTGAAGATTATTAGTTTTACTACAAAGATTTGTAAAATATTAGAGTGAGAAAGTGAGGAGGGTCACAGAGGCCTTGTGTAGTTAGAAAAAGGAAGGCAAGCAAGAAAAATATTAGTCAACTTCACTCACTTTCTCTCACGTTCACTTCAAATTAGCAGTAAAAATGATTGTTGACCAGCTGCAGCTGCAGAGAAGGGCGGTAGTTCAAGTCTACTTCAAAGTATCGGAAAAAAAGAGTTAGAAAGTGGGTGAGAGTGTGCTTTTAGCGAGAACACTGAGCACAGTGTGAGGTCAACAACACAGCAAGACCAGCAAAAACAGTTGACTAGCCTCAAACCAAAAAGCCATCATCTAAAGTGAAAGAAAGCAACTTCTCATTCATTCTTCAGGCATATGGCTAGCATTCAAATTTTAAAGCTAATCAGAGACTCAGGATTCGATAACCTAGAATATTCTCGCCAGTGCAAAAAGTGAAAACAAAAAGTGAGATAGAAGCAAGGCAGCACTTCTCTTTCTGGGCAGCAAAGTGTCTTCCTTCCCTCTCTTTCTTACGGGCGCACAAAGAAGAACACTTTGGAGGGATTGGCCTTTAAAGAGAGAAGGCAGAGAAGGCAGAGAAAGCAGCCACCGTCAAAATCACACAGTTTCTCCCTCTTATTTTTTCAGTCGCCTCTTTCTTTCTCCTCTCTTGTTTTCATCTAACCACCTCGAGCGATCGGCGACGCCGGGCGCCTCACACTAAAGGCGTGAGAAGAAGGAGGAAAAGAGGGAGAAAGAAGAAGAAGAAGAAGAAGGAGAAGGAAAGCAGCAGCAGCAGCAGCGTCTAGAGCTGCAAAATCTGCTGCTTTAGCTGATATTGCACGCAAGCTTTAACTGCTGCTATAGCGCACAAACACACAAGCACACAGCTTTGCTTAGCTTTGCTTCGCTCTGCTCAAGTGTTAAGTGCACCCCTCGCAGAGTGAAAAGCAGCAAAGAGGCAGCAGCAGCAGCCAATTCTTCTGCTCACTTCTACTACTTCTTGAGCTTCACCTCAAAGTAAATCAAAGTAAATAAAGAGAGAGAGAGAGAGAGGCGCAATCAATCACCAAGCAGATGCTGCTATAGAACACAGTGTTAGCTGAGCTTTTCAAGCTTTTCTGAAGCTGATCACACGAGAAAGAGCAAAACGAATCGAACACGAATTCACGATCACTAGCAGTTGGAAAAAGTGGGAAGCTACTCAAATCTTGTAGATATAGGAAAACCTCATCATCATCATCACCACCACCATGCTCAGAAAGACAAACCACAAAAAGAGAAAAGAAAAGAGAATGCCCATGCTGGTGTTGTTGGTTCAGATGGTCAAACAGCAGCAGCAGCAGCAGGGGCAGTGTTTGGCACCAGAAGGAAAACATACATCACAGTTGTTCAACTTGACAACTACTCTACTGTAAAATTAAAAGCAAACATCACAACCACCACCACCACCACCACTGCCAATAATTCATCATCATCTGCTCAGCTCTGTTCAGCTCAGCTCAGCTCAGCTCCGAAATGTGAAATAGTGCACATCAGCAGCAGCAGCAGCAGCAGTGACTAAAAGCAGACCGTAGCAAGCAAGCAAGCAAGCACCGCCGTCTCCGATTGCCTCCTTACCATTGTTTTCACAGCAGCATCTCTTCTCGCTAAAACAGTAGCCCAATCACCTCTCTATAGATAGCTCCATCACACCACCACCACCACACCACCACACCACATTCCCAGACAGAGGATTGGGGAGAGGGGGGGGGATTCAGTCAATTAAACTGAACGAGTAACGAGCAGTGCACAGCAGCAGCAACACTGCAAAGCAAATCAAAGCGAAGCAAGCAAACAAGCAAGCAAGCAAGGAACCGAGCTGATTCACAGAAGGCCAGACAGAGTTGCTGGGGTGATTGAACAAACTGCAGTGACACCAGCACCAGCAGACCACAGACGGCAGAGAGAGAGAGAGAGAGAGAGAGAGAGAGAGTGGAGGAGGAGAGAGTAAGAGGATCGCAAAAAGGGGATAAAAACCGTGCCAGTGTATCGTCACTGCCAACTAATAAAACCGCCCCCCAACTTTAGAGCAAATGCCCAAGAGGGGTGGTGGTGGTGGGGGGGCCCCCCAAAGCGAAGGCCTCATTAGCGAGTGAGTTTTCCCCAGGACGACGACAGACCATCGCAGTATCCCCAAAAAACGATTAACTTATTCCCAAACAAAAATCATCAAAAAATGGGGCCACAAAAAACAACTTTGCCGTAAATTAGTTTGACTGTCCCCTCTGAAAATCAACCCATCGATTGTTGTTATAGGAGGAAAGGGGGCGGTACTTCTCTTTCTTTCTGGGGACAGCGAAGCACGGGCGACTTCTGCTGCTGTCGCAATACTGTCGAACACACATGAGGTGATTTTATGGTGGTGATTGTGATAACAGAGCAGCATCAGCAACAGCCAAGTCTCTTTGAAAATCTACCGCCGCAGCCGCCGCCACCAACGCAAATCGACCATCACCGAAATTCACTCATCATTTCTTGCTTCTCGAGCAGAGTAAGCTCGTCAAGGCAGCATCAGCAAATACATCACCACCACCACCACCATCGAAAACACTTCTCCCGCAGATTTAGCACCTTTTAGCTCTTCTGGGAAGGTAAAACACAGCAAGGATGAGAGGGAGAGCAGGAACTTTACGAGCTAGATGAGAATTAAATTGACCGTCTTCTCGCTTTTTTCCCTCTCTCTCTCTCTCTCTCTCTCTCTCTCTCTCTCTCTCTCTCTCTCTCTCTCTCTCTCTCTATCCTTTCTCCTTCCTCCACCATTACCACCATTCTCCACGCAGGGCTGCAGTTCACTTGTTTCAGTGTGCTGTAGTTTGTAGGCAACAACCAACCACCAACCACCACCACCACAATTGCCGCCGGTCATCCTCTTCACCGCCGTCAGTGGAGCGGAAAAACGAGGAGAAGGAGGAGGAGGACGGCAGAAGCAGAAGCAGAAACAGCAGAAGAAGCAGTTGCTGCAAGAGGGACAAGAAGAGGGAGAAAAAAGACATAAAAGCATCGAGCACAGGCACTGCTGCTGGTCAGACCCCATCAGGACGGCAGCAGCAGCAGTCGTCATCATCACCACCTTCAACGACGACGACAAAGATCACATTTGTCGAAGACAGCAACAAAACAAAAAGTGAAACACTCAACAGACAACAACAACGATGATGAAGCCAACAACCACCACCACCACCACCACCACCAACCAGCAATACCAAGGTCGTCAGGAGATAATAAATGTCAGCAGCAGCGGCAACAACAGCGGCGGCAGCATTTCAGAAGGTAAAAGAGATTGAAAAAAGCAAACAAGATTTAAAATATTTTTTCTTTAATTAAAAAACTAGCAGATTCAGCCGATTTCAACCCCCGTCCACAATCACACGACACAAACAACAACCACCGTGCAGAGGCGAATCGAAATGGTGAAGGTGATCAAGTCCTTCCTCAAAATCTGAGTCTGCAGGCTTTTCAGGTTTCTCAGGCTTCTGCCACCGAGAACACCGAGAACAGCAACAACCTCATCACTATCAGCTCCTTCGGCTCGTCAATGCCCTTGTCAATGTGGCCCCCGAAATCCGCTGTTCACCCCACTGAGCGACCCGTACCTCTACCCAAAGCCAAATAGTAACGGGTCGATGGCAACTGAAGAGCAGCAAATGCCACAGGAAGAGCTCGTGATAGACAGCAGAGAGCCGCAGTACAGTCCAATAACGTTAAGTCCGTCGCCGCCTCTAGTCGAGTCCCACTACTACCAGCCAAATATCCCAATGACCACAAGCGGCAACACCAGCAGCAGCAGCAGCAGCAGCAGCAGCAGTCATCATCGTCGCTGGCGAATCTTCAGCACCTATTTCAGGTAGCTCAGCCGTCGCCGCCGGTCACTCTGGTGGAAACTGGCGGTCAAAGTCAGCAGCAGCTTCAGCAGCAGCAGCTGCGCAACCTGCCAAACGAAGACATCATGCAGGAGGCAATGCGAGAGATCTTCGGCACTCAGCCGCCCCCGAATCACCACCACCCTCAAAGTGATCTGTCACAGCAACATCAGCAAAGCCAAAGTGTTCAGCGACCACAACTGCAACAAAATCACCCACCACCACCACTACCACCACCTCCACCAAAGCAAGGCACTTCCATGCCTAAAAACAGGGGGAGCAATCCTCGAAAACCCCGGACAACGTCTTCCAAACAGAAAAAAACCAATATTCCCCCCCCCGCCGCCCCCCAGCCAAAACCTTCGGTGTCCGTTTTTTCGCAAACGACTTCAACAGGCGCAGAACAGCAGAAACAAAAGGTTTCAGCTCAATCAGCAGAAGAAGAAAGCACGCACCCAACAAAAGGTCAGCTCAATCAACAGAAGCAGGGAGCAGCAGCAGCAACAACAACAACATCAAATCAATGAGCCGCAGCCACCCAATCACCACAACCGAACTACCACCTTTCCCGACCTTCCTTCGACAGCTTCTACCAGAATTTCGAACGTTCCCCATCACATGCACAACTTGCTTTTCAAAATCAGCTCGCCCTACTTGAGAATCAGGATCAGGGGCAGAGGCAGCAGCTGCACGCACAACAGCAACAGCAACCACCACCACTACCTCAACAATACAACCTACGACCACAATATACCCACCACCACCAGGCAGCAATTCAACATCATCCTCAGGTGCAACAACATCAACATAATCAACACAGTCACCAGCAGTATTACCTTCATCCTTCGCCACCACTGCCACTAAATCATTATCAGCAGTACCCCGACTTCAGCAGCACAGCAGCAACAGCAAGAGGAATACCTCGAAAGACAACAGCACCGTCTTAGGCAAATGCAGCAGCAGCAACAGCAGCATCATCAAACCGAACCAACCTCACTTACCAATCATCCTCCTCATCAGCAAGTGTTCCCACCTAACCTAATTTCAAATCAAAAGCAAAACACCCTATCCACACAACAACAACAAACTGGAAACCTCGAAAGACAGGACCGTCTTAGGGAAATCAATGCCGCAGCAGCAGCATCATCTCCATCAACAAGTGTCCCCACCTAACCCAATTGCATATCAAAAGCAAATCACCCCATTCACACAACAACAACAGCGGCAATTGGAATACCTCGAAAGACAGCACCGTTTTAGGCAAATTCAAATGCCGCAGCAGCAGCATAACCAAACCGAACCAACTCAATTCAACTACATCCTCATTACCAAATATCACTACCTAACCCACTTCCAAATAAAAACCAAGCCATCCCACTTCCACAACCTCAGGAGCAACCTCAGCAACCACAACAACAGGAGCAACAGCAGCGGCAACTGGGAAACCTCGAAAGACAACAGCACCGTCTTGTGCAAAATCAAATGCCGCAGCAGCAGCAGCAACAGCATCATCTCCATCAACAAGTTCCCACCTAACCCAATTGCAAATCAAAACCAAACCATCCCACTTTTAAAACTTCATGAGCTTCATCAGCAACAGGAAAACCTCGAAAGAAAACAACGCCGTCTTTTGCAAATTCAAATGAAGAAACAGATGGGAAAACCCCCAAAAACCCTTAGTCACCCAGAATCTTCATCAAAAAAATCCCCAAACCTAACCCCTTTCCCAAATAAAAACCCAAAAAACCCCCACTTTCCACGACCCCCGGGCAACGGGAAAAGAAACGGGAGACCCAGGAAACCCCCAAAACACATTCCCCATCTTATGGTAAGGCACAGCAGCGGGCAACGGGAAAAATTTCAAAAGCCCACAGCAGGGGTTTTGTCCCAAACAATCCCCGCAGCAGCAGAAAGAAAGCCCACCTAATAAAACCAAAAAACTTTCCCACCTCCCTTCCCAAAAAAAATTCCAAACCCCAAACCTTTTAAAAACAACCCCCAAAAAAAACCAACCCCCAAAAACCCCGGAAAAAACCGCCCACCACAACCCCAAACCCCCAAACCCTCTCCCCCCAAGCAGGGGGCCCGGGAAAAGGGGCGCCCCCGGAAACGAACCCGCGGGCCCATTCGCAGCACCCCTTCCTAAGGGAGAGCGCCCCCGCCCCCGCCCAAATTTGCCGGCCACGCCCTTCGAGTCTTTCCCCCCAAAAGGCCCGGAACCGCTGTACGCCCAATAGAGCCCCCGCCTTTTGGGAGCCCCCTGGGCCCGGAGACGAGTGCTGATCACGAGAAGCAGAAAATTGGGGGGCAAGCCGACGGGGCTCCATTGCAGTGGTAAGTGTGGCTTGCCTTTTTAAATTAAAAAAAAGGGCCTAAAAATGAAAAAAGAACAAAAAAACCCAAATTCTTTTTTCCGGTGTCCCCTTTAGTTGCCGAATTAAACCGAAAATGTCCGGGCAGAGCCCCAAGTTAAAAAGGGTTGCTGCAGCCCATCGAGGGGACGCGGGGGAAACGAAGGGGAAAGGGAAAAAAAAAGGAGTGGGCAAAAGGAATGATTTCCCCCGAAAAGGCTGCGCGGAAAAGGGCCGGGCGGCGGCGGAAAAAAAGGGCCCAAACGCAGCAGCCCCCAGCAGCAGCCAAACAAAAACAACCAACAAACACCACTAAACCTAACCCAGCCCTTGTCCCCCAAGCATTACAAACCACAAAACCATCTCAACACAAATTCCCACCACCCCAACCCCCAAACCACCACCCAAAAACCCGATCTCCTCTAAGCAGCAAAAACCCGCAAAAAACATCAGCGGGCGGGGGGATTTCAACTTTGGGCAGCAGAGCAGCCCCAAAGCGGTTCCTCTACTAAAACTCATTTTCCAGCTCCTGCCACCCCCACCGCCCGCCCTTCACTCCCAAAAAAAAACCCCCTTTCTCCAATAAAATTTCCCCCCAAACAGGCAGCAGCGCCGCAGCCAGCAATACCCTACCCCCCCTCGGGGCAATAGCCAACATATTTTCAGCTCATCCCCCTTTCCTCCTCCTCATCTTTTTGCAAATCTCAGGTCACTTTTTTCCCACTTAAACCCAAAAATGCCCCACAAACGGGGAGCAGAACACCCTTTTTCATTCTCCTCCCCATCCCCCCCCAACAGCAAAATTCGACCTCCCTTTTTCCCTTTTATAAAGCACAGCAGGGGGGTCCCGACAGGGTGGGTTTAACCCGGAAGTGGTTTTCCCACCCATTTTATTGTCCCCCTCCCCCTATTCCCCCTCTTCCCCCTTTTTTCCCCCCGGGCCGACCTCTCCCCTACAGCGGCCGTCCCCAAATTTCGTTGAAAAAGAAAAAATAGAAAAATGGTAGCAAAAAAGGGAAAAAGGGAAACCATAGGGCTGCAGTAAAGTAAACCCCAAGCCCCGGGGCTGCTGAAGTGATTTTCCCCGCCTTTACCTCCCCAAAAAAGCAAAAAGCGCTCAAAAGGAAAACCCATCGGCAAAAAAATTAAACCCCGGGGAACAAAAAGGGCAAAAAAAAATTAAAACTTGTAAAAAACACACCCAACACCCCACAAATGGGGGAAGAGTTCAAGTAAAAATGTAACCTCTTTTATTTAAATTTAAAACACCCCAATAAAATCTGTTATTTACACAAATAAAAACACTATCAAAAAAAGCAAAAAAATTTTTTCAAAAAAAAAAAATACCAAAAAAATGAAGGAAAGATGTGCAAAGGTTGGAGGGGTGGGGTTGGAAACAAAGAGGAGACCAGGAAAAATTGGAGCGATGTAATCGGGGGGAGGGGACAAAGGGAATGGAAATGGAAAGGAAAGAAAGGGAAACATAAAATGCGAAGGAGGGGGGTTAAATAAAAAAAAGGGAAGATCTTCAAAGATCTGAGCCTTCACCCCTTTCCTAACCCCTTCCTCCTCCCCCCCACCCGCGTTTTGACCCGTTTTCCGGTGCTGCTCCCTTCAGGTACCCGACTGTTTCACCCCGCCCAGAAACATAGTGGGGGCCGGGGTTTACCCAACGGACCACCCCCCGGGGAGGCAACCCAAACCCACCCCCTTTTTCCCCCTGCGCCCCCCCGGAAGTCCCCAAAAAGACGACCCCCCCGCCAATATTTTCCGGGTGGCCCGCCCGCCCAACGCCCCAAACTGTCGACCTCCCCCCCTTTCTCCGCCTCCCCCCCTCCTCCTCCTCCCCCCCCTGAGAGCGCTCTGCTGCTCCCTTGGGCAAAGGGAAAGGAAAAAGTATTTGTTGACCCCTTTGCGCAGGCAGCACCAAAATGAGGGGCCTAATCTGGCTGCAGGGTTCCGCCGGGGGGAAACCAAGGTGCACCCCAAACCCGGAAGGGTGGGGGAAGGGAAGAGGAGTTTCCGGGGAAACCCTTTCGTAGAAACATTGTGGATTTTTGCTTCAAACCAAGAAGAGGGGGAAAACTCCCCTTTCAGGCGAATTGAAAGCAAGGCGACCCTTCAGCAGCCGCTCCGTCGACCACGCATTGAGAAGGGTTGGCCGTGCAGGTGGTAAAACCCGAGGCGGGTTTCGTGGCTGCCGGGAAAAAGGGCCCGGTCCGGGGAAGCTTGGGGCTGCTGTGCGGGTTTGCTGCTTGGGATTTTTCCATTACGGGAAAGGGAAAAGGGGCGGGGGGTTTGACTTTTGGTTTTGGGGAGTTTTCCGTCAACTTTTGCAGTGGGGTTTGCCCTGATTCGTTTTTTTTAGTTCCCAATTGACAGCTGTGACAGCTTTTTCCTTTTTGGATTTTTCCCGCCGCTGCTCCCGGCTCCCTGCTGCTCGGCCCCCCAATTTTCCCCCGAAGAATTTCAGAAGTATTGGCCCATGTCGTTGAATTTTGCCCATGCTCGGGGGGTCATTTTGACCACGCAGGGGAGTCTTTTAAAAAAAGGAGGATAAATAAAGGGCGGGGAGAAATTGGGTTTTTGGTTACCCAGAAACCTCCTGCTGTTTCCCTTAGCAACCCTCAACTAAAAAAGAAAAGTCGCTGGATAGCATTTGAACAGTCAAATGCTCTTCTCACAGGGACGAAAGCGAAGCGGAATGTGGAAGAGTAACTTCCCCTTTACAAGGGCCCTGTCAAAAGGGGGCCAGAAGGGCCCGGCCTGCGAACGGCTGCTGGGGGGGGGTGAATGAAGCTGGGGGAAAGGGGAAGTATAGGGGGGGAAAGCCCATCTAGGAGCAAAGAAAAAAAAACAAGTTAAAAATCTAAAAAAGCAAAAATCAACACAAAAAACCCTACCGACTGATGAAAAGGCCCCATTCCTCCGTCTAAAGCAGGGGCCCCGGGGGATCCTGATAGACCTCAAGGAAACCCCCCCTTGTGGCGGCCACCCCCCCGGTAAAAAGGAGCCCTCGATGGGGGGGACAAACCCGGGAGTGAGGGGGTGAAGCCCCCAGCGTTGTAGCGCCTCCGGTTGAGCAGTCTGCTGGGTGCCAGACGGCGCTCCGAGGAGCGGGTAGCACGACCAGCGTACACCTTTTATCCACCGATTCCGGGTGTTGTGTGGTCACCAAAGAGTCGACGGCAAAACTGGAACTGTTTCGAAATTTGGCAGGAAAGATTTTTAATAAAAGGGGCCCTTTCGATGAAAAGAAGGGGTTTTTGGGAAAAGGAAAGGAGGGGGGTTTTTTTTTTTTAAAGTTTTTTTTTTTGGGAGTTGGGGGAGTTTTGGGGTTGAAAAAGAAATTAAACTATTGTTTAGACAATTTGCTGGCTCGAGAGCACGGACTGCCCTCGTGGGTCCAGCCCCGGCAAATGAGTGGTGATGGAGGCGTGGCTGTTGGTGACTTTTTGCGGAAAACGCCGCAAAACTGCCCAAAGTGCGTAGAGAAACGAGAAAGAAGGTGGCGACATGCTTTGTCGAGCAAAGTAAAGGGAAACAATGTGTTAAAAACAAAACAAAAAAAAAAAGGGGAAAAAAGTACAAAGAAGAGTGGCTACAAAAGCAGAATGTACGGCTTCATGTCATTAGCAAGGTTGGTTGAAGGGAAACACAAATGGTCGAAGATGGTCACAAAGAGTGCACAGTGGGTGAACAGTAAGAGTACTGTGTGTGTGTGAGGACGCGGGTTTTAGAGGTGTCTACTTTATATACCTCCTCTGAAAAACGAAGAAAGCAATCAGCAAAAGTGGCCCGACAAATAAAAACCCAACCAGCAGCAGAAATCGTGGCTGACAATAAAGAGACGAAGGGACGACAATGTATCAATATTTTGCTAAAGGAGAAGGGGAAGAAGGAGAAGGTGATGATGGACAGACAGCTCAACAGAAGTGTTAAATAGCAGCAGCAGCAGCAGCAGCAAATCTCGATAGCGGATCGCTTTGATTGATGATCAGTGAGATGGACAGCTCCGTCGTCGTGGTTGTCGTCAGGCAGCAGACTGTAAACACATGTACACCACCGCCATCGCCATCACACGACAGTTAAATAGTGGCGATGGCAAAGAACTTTCAGTCATCAAAAACTGATGGTGGTGGTGGTCTTGATCTTTGCCTGCTGAGCAGGGTACATGTACAGCAAAAAAGTTGAAGAAGTTGAAGAAGTAGTAGAAGAAGACAGCCTATTTAGGGGAGGAGGAGGAGGAGGTGGAGAGGTTTCGGGTGGGAAAAGGAAAAAAGTGGAGAAGAGAGGAGAAAAGAAAAGAAGACATCAAAGTCAGCAATCAAAGAAAATCAAATAGCGAAATCAGCAGCAACTATCATACAAATGACAACAGTTTACAGAGCGAACAGGAGAGAAAAGAGCGCGACAAAGCGAGAAGCAAAGCAAAGGCAAGGGAAAATAAACACTGCAGTTTTGCTTTGGTCTTAGCGCGCCTTTTTTATTATCAACACACAGAAAAAAATGTAGGGTGGTTGTTAGAAGAAATAATTTATCACAAGTAAGGTGACTCAGGAGCAGTGAAAAATTAGAGGAAACAGGCCATCCAATATGCAAGATGATTTATGCAAATAAATTGCTCCAAAAAGAGAGGGCAAAAAGAACTCCCCATTTCCAAAAAAGTTCGCCTAAACAGTAAATAAAAAGTTAAAAAATGCCGCTTGATTAATAAATAATACACTTCAAAGAGCTTATCACCAACGTGATCAAGTATCAGATGACCTCGGCGGTTTTCTTTCCCTCTCCCCCTCTCCACACCCTTAAAATTCATTACACCTCAAAAGGCAAAAAAAGAGAAGGAGGAGGAGGAGTCGCCGCCGCCCGCCGAAACAAACCGCATTATCAAGGACGGATGATGCTTATCAAGCAGACACAGCTCTGTCTACAAAGCAGCATCTAAACCTAGAGCAGCACATCCATCGTTTGGTCGAGTAAATTCCTCACCAACAAAGTGAGCACAGAAGTGCAAAAGAGCAGAGGAAAGTAAGTTCAGTTGCAAAAAAGAGGAACACAACAGCAAGCAAGCCTCAGCTGAGCAAACTTTTCCAGCAGTACAGTCGTAGACACTCAAAGAAGAGAGTCAGTACATTACCATCCTCTGTTCGAGGTTATCGCACCTCCCAAACCCAAAAAATGAACGGAGAGAGAGCGAAACTGTCAAGAAACTCTCAAACATGTCCTTGTCTTTCCTGGACTGTCGTCCAATTCCTCATCCCTACATCCCTAAACCCCTGTACACCCATGCGGTGGGATACTATGATCTAAACATAAAAGCTGGTATAGTTTCCCTTTTCCCAAGCACGCGACGATGTAAATGTAACACTGGGTTAGCTGGTCGCTGGGTTTTCACAGCAGCAAGCAGCAGCAGCTGCAAGCGAGCAGCAAGCAGCGCCCGCAGAGCAGCAGCAGCAGCAGCAGCAGTGTGTTAGCAACTCAAAAGAATGAGCAAGTTTGTTAGTTACGCAACTCACTTAGTTCATTTCTCATCATCAAAACTTCTCGAACATTAGAGAGACTAATCAATCAAATGAAGAAAAGAAGGAACGCGTTCAGCGTATCATTTACCCACCCGGAAACCGGGACTGAACCATAGTGTGTGTGTTGCATCAACGCAAACAGACTTAATCTCAGTCTCAGCCTTGTACGAAAAAGGATAATGCGACAAGAAACAAAGAAAAGAAAGGCTATCAAACAGCCAAAAAGTAAATCTAATCAAATACAGGCGCAACACAATCAAACAATCAACCGATAAATACACTTTCACAAAAGAAAGCATAAAAAGAATGCGGCAAATCAAACAAACGAACGCACAAGCGACATTGTCAACTGTCTGTCTCTTTCCCAAAAGTCAGCGCAATTATCATCTTTTCCCCTAAGAGCATTTGAAAGGATTCAACGTCAAGATCAAGGAACCACCGTCACCCGTGAACTGGCTCGCGATTTGGAGAGCCTTGAAAAGGAGTAATAAAGCGAGTGCATACATTGACTTATTATCATGCAAGGTGTTTTATGAACGAAGCAAAAATGATACCATACCACCAGCCAGCCAGTCAAACCACGGTCTTGGCGACTGGCACGCTTTGTGAAATTAGCGCGGAATTTGCCTTCAGTTAGAAGCAAGGAGTACGCAGAGTAGCAAAAAACGAGCACAGAGCCACGCACAACAGCGTTCAGAGCTCAAAATAGCGTTGACAGCGATAGACATTTTATTAGTATGGTAGAGAAAAACCAACCGAACCGACGACCAGTTATCACTCAACCAACACTACCAGACAACCAAAAGTCTAATCTCAAACAAGTCTAAACAATCAACTAAATACTAGTGCAAAATAATAGGCAGTATTCGTGTTGTAACACAGTGTGGAAAGGAGGAAGAAAGACTACCAACAACCAAAAAAGTAGCCTGCTCGTAAAGTCGTACACATATTTATCTGCTGATAAAGAATTAGGACTACTTACGACACACCGTCTCTCCAAGTCTCGACAAAGTCTGAGGCGAGTGAAGAAAACTACTGAAGAATGAGAACGACAGGAAAAAAATGGTCTTGTACTCCGGAAAAATACAAAGTTGCGCCTCACAATCGCTAATAACACCAAAACTAAACCAAATTCAGCCGGACCTAGAAAAATTGTAAGATTTGGGCGTGCCAACCAAACCAAAGCCAAACAAACAACACCGTTTGATGGCTGGCTATCGCACACGGGAAAATCCAGCTCATCACGGACAAGGAAAAAAATAAGAAAACAACAAAAAACCAAAAAACAACCAACTTATGAGGGTGCCTTTTTTCACACACAAACCAAACCGATTGGTGTGGTGTGTGCAATAATACTAAGAAAGATCAAGACAATCAGTTAGCGGCCTTGCCCCCAGTTGTTCATTAGTCATAAAAAGAAGAGCGCGGTCTGATTGAATCACCGCTGGAAGCGTTGGCAAAAAACGGCAAAGGAGGTATCTTAGTAGTTAACACAATCACTCGTGCACATCTTTGATAAAGTTATCAGCAGGAGTGAGTGAGGAGTGAGTAGCTCAGCACTCTTCGTCTGACAACTAACACCTTCCATTATGGCATTCAAATAGGCAGCAGCAGCAGCACGTGCAGAACGGCAAAAGAAGAGGCCGATGCAGGCGTTGAAGATGATGATTTGCAGAGAAGAGATGAGAGAGAGAGAGAGAGAGCAAAGTCTTAATCATCCACCACCTCATCATCAATATCTTTTGGCCTATCGTTGCCTGAAAAGTGGGGCCCAAAGCGGAAAAGGCCAGCAAGACAAAAGGCCCCGCAAAGGACCCCCCCTTAAAGTGATCTGCTGCTGCTGCGATCACTCCACAAATCGAATGTGTGAGCGCCATCTCGTCTTTGATAAATCAAAGTGCCTCCAAAGGGGGCTGGGAACCACAGCCAACTACTTTTTTTTAATACCTACACACCTTGTTTGACACTAACTAAAAACAGAGAAGTGCGAATAATGAAAAAAACAAAAAAAGGATACTGATGGTAAAAAGGGAAAAGTAGTAAGATCCCAAGGACAGGCTAATATAAGATAAACAAGGCAAAACACAAAGAAAAAGGGCAAAAACACCGGGTTGTATAGTTGGGAACTACTTGGGAAGCTAAAACACAAAAAATCGACATTACAATTAAACTAGAGTTTTGTTTTACATTGGAGGGGAGGGGGCGCACGCCCAATTGGAACATGCCAAAAACGAAGGGGGGTTTATTTCTGCAAAAAAGCGAAAGAAAAAAAAGGTGCCCTTTCCCAAAAAAAAAAAATAGGACCAGAAGTCCTTTGGGGGTCCCCATGGTTGTCTCGATTTTCTCGCGGTCACATCTCCCCCATCTCGAGTTTGGGGGACTATCTCGATAGTTCGATGTTTTTTTGGGGGTTCATGTTTACGTGTTTTTCGAGGTTTTACGGCTCTCGATTTTCCGATTTCCGATGTTCTCGACGTCCCATGTTTCCCCGGGGTTTTCGAAATTTTTTTCTCGGGGTTCCGACATCTCGTTCCCGATCAGCGACTGCGTTACGGGCTCTCCCTCCTTCCTCGACTCCCCTCCTCCTCGATTACCTCTGTGGTTATCATACATCATCATCTCGCCTCTATCACCTCGGCGACGATCTTCCCCTCGACCAGCTTTTTATACTCCCTCTTCCGGTTAATTTCGCCCTCCTCCGCGTTCTTGTCGCCGCCGCCGTGCCTGGCTCCGAGCTGTCGTCCAGTGAATCTGAGCTGCGCCTGCGTCTTTCCGACGTCGACGACGAATGTTCCGCTTGTAGCGCTCTCAGTGTCGCTGCTGCTGCTGCTGCTGGTCACCGGATCACATGCCGACTAGGTCCGAATGTCCGAACTGGAACTCAGAGGAAACTTGGAGGGGAGATGAAGACTCTGGAAGACGAGGATGAGATGATGTTCCGAGTAGGAACGACGTAGAAGAGCTTCGTCGGCGCTTTCCGCGTAGACTCTTCTTCTTCCTTCTTATTTTTCTTTTCAATTTTTCGTTTTGCTCGTTTGAAAGACAATATTCAAAACTGGTAAACCTTTTTTACAAATAAAAACTTGGATCAGATCCATTACCTGCGGCCTCCTTCACCCTCTTCCGATCCTCTTTTGGCGCCTCGTTCCTCCTCCCGTTTCTTTTCTTGCGAATCGCCCGTCTTTTTCTCCTTATTTCGCCTTTTTTATTTCCCCTTTTTGGGGGGGCCTCTTCTTCTTCGCATCCCGCGTTCGCCCTCGCTTCTGCAGTCCGCCACTCGCCTCGACGCATGCTCATTCGAATTCATCCACGCGTGAATTGCACCACGATTCGTCGCTGCAAGGGGAAGCCCATTTGGCCCTCGAAGTCCTCCTCCCTCCTCCCTCTGCGCTGGTGGGTCTGACTTCCACACAATGTCCTCCTTGTGGGATTCACCTGAAGAAGTTTCGACACTGGTAGTGAATGTGGCCGGCTGAATTTTGGGAGAAGGAAGTTCGATGAGTTTCAGGATTCAACAAAAGGAGGAAACCACAAAAAGAACTTACATAGCCGCACTTGCCGCAGGCCGCGCGGAATGTTCCTGTTGCTTCCTTGGCCAAAGTTGATGCTCTGCCTGAATGGTGGACAGGCTGTGATACAATTGGTGATATTTTGGTGATTGTTCCACGGGAAGTTTTTTGAGCTCGCCAGTTTCTTAAAGAAAATAGAACTTCTCTCATCCAACAAACGACGATCTCTGGAACCACAACAATCGTGACCTCAAAGTGTGCGCTCTGCGTGATATGCGCTACGATACCTGTGTCAGTCGTCCAGCACAATCGATTGTTGCTGCAGCTGCAGGTGTGTTTTGTAAACAACCAAATCCTTCGCAAAAGAAAAAATTTTCCGCCAAGAGTGATGATGGTGACGAATGAGTGGACTTTACATTATTACCTGGGACTTTGATACCCTCCAACTCAGTTCCTCTAGAGAACTTTAAGTTCTGAATCATCGGTTTACTGTATTTTTTCGTCTCCCTGTCTGTGATACCTAAAAGTTCTTATCGCAAAGCCAAACTCTCTCACCGGTCACGTCACTTGACACTGCGTGAAGATGAAGCCTAATCTTCGATTTCTACTCACCTTTAGGTAAGTTCAAATCCAGTTTTCTTTTTGTTCCCCTCCTCTCTTTTTGATGGCTGGTTTTTATACGCTACCTCCACCAACTGGCACTGTTGTAGTTCTCTGCCATTCAATCTAATACCCCGGCTTAGCTTATCTTGCCACAAAACGCAACTTTTTTAATTGCTACTTGGCACTGGGGGAAACTGCCTTGCCCAGTTGCAGCTTACACTCCATAATCACAATCGCTCATTTTTGTAACTAATTTTTTTAAACTTAATCTGTACAATTCCTCTTCCAAGTGGTGTCCCGTAGCTTAGCGTCGCACAAAGTAATTTAACCCGAGATTGTTGGAGGACTTGTTGTTGTACATAACGGTGATTGTTTACACAAGATTAGCAGTTTTTTAGCAGTCGATATCTGCCAACATTCTTGTCTCGTTTCATCGTATTGACACCCACTCTGCTCCCTATCACCACCACACCATACCAATGAACAGCAGCCCAAGCAATCTCCTCTTTATATTAGCTTTAAAACTTCAACAACTTTAGAAGGACCGAGGGACAGGGGTCACAATCAAACTCACATCGAACACGATGTGCTCACGTATGAGCTAGTTTTATCACCACCAACAACTACCCAATTCTAATCTTTCACTTATTACCTTCCTTACCTGGCGGCGGCGGCACATTTGGCACATTGGCTGATTTGCTGCTGCGCTGCTGGCACCTACCTGACCAATGCCACAATGTACCCATGCAGCCATTCCTTTGGCATGTACACAAGTGCTAATATGGAAGATGGAAGATGTCCTAGTGGAGTACCTGTCCGTACCTGCCATAAAGTTAGTGCCAAGTTAGCGTGTCTGATGTTTATGAGCATGAGATGGGAATGATTTGCCGCTTATGATAAGCTTACGACACTGTCGTGCAGTTGACGTACGCTCTCTTTAAAGAAACTGTAGATGAGCTTGTACTCGGCACTGTCCGCATCACTACTTCAGCATTCAATCTCGGTGCCTAGACAAAGCTTTGGCCGGCTCGATTTATTGCTACCTGCTATGAGCCATCTCCTGCTCTCATCTGTAAATCTGTAGATTTTATTGATGAACCTAAAGATGGGCGCGCGCGCTTTTGCAGCGATTTCAAGTGTAACTAGATATTTTGAGAGAAGAAGTGTAGATCTTATCAACAGATGCCATAACTTCTCATAACTGCCGCCCCAATCTGATCTGGCCAGTCTTATCCACCTAACGTAGCTCAGTTTCTTGGCTTTGGGATTACTAGTAGTATTCCATTGGTTTGTGGATGTGTTTACGTTTCAGGCACAGGTTTGAGAGGTAAAACGCTGTTCTCTTTCTTTATGAGTCGCTTTTTTCCCTTTTATTGGCCAATCAAATGCCTGCTTAGAAAAATGAAATTGGCAAAACAATTAGCGCTTTTCTTTTAAATTACGGGGCCATTTTATTTTTAGTAGGCGACTAATGAACACACAGCAAATGGGGGAGCCGGCTTTTTTTCAGACACTGAATTTTTTAATTTAAAACCCCCTTTTCTTTAATTTAATGTAATGGGTCCAAAAACGCTTTTTAAAAACTAACATAAAAAAGAATCCTTCTCTTTTTTTTATATAAATCTAACGAACTGGCCATTGATGATGACGGATATCCTCTCTCTCTCTCTCTCCTTTTGTTGTGAATATCAGAAGTCATCAAGGAACAATATTCAGAAAAAAAAGAGTTGAGAGAAAATGCTAATCGGCCAGAGAGGAAAGGAATGGCGGAAATGCGTGGCTCTCAGAGTTGAACTCTGCACGCTCTTTTTGCACTCTCTCTTTTTTCTTTCAAACTTTTGATCTTTCTCTTTGGGTTTGCTTCAAGACGACCCAAAGTGGTAAAGTGGCTAGCGCTTGTTTTCTTTCCTTCTTGAGAAAAGGATCAGTTGAAAAGAAACATTTTTTTTAATTTGGAGAAGAAAAAAGAAGAAGTTTGTGACGAGCTAGAGCTAAAGTTTTTTTGTGAGAAAGCGATTTTTGTCTGTCTTTTTGGTGAAAACAGTTGGGCAAAAGGATTTTCCGTTGCCGGTGAAATGCTGATGACACTCAACAACCCTAGCTACTTTGCTGCTGCTGCTGAATTTTTTAGAGGAAAGTTTTTTAGCTGATGATTATTTTTTGCACAATTTTGCTCAAACTTATCCTTCCCCTATCATTTTTTGCTATTCCGCTTTTTTATTTAACCTAAAAAGAAAGATTAAAATTTTTCCCTAAAAATCTCAAAAAACTAGGTTTAAATTTTTTTAATCCTCTCAAATTGACAAAAATTTCCTTTTTTCTAAAGGGAGAGCAATGACACTTCCCCCTGACAGTGTTTGGTGGGGAACTGCATTTTTCCAGCTCAGAAACCCAGCCACGCCACCAATGTTTGAAACCCCCAAGCCAACCAACTAATCCTCCTGTGCTCCCTTTGTCTTTCGTTTGCTCTTCAAACACACAGGCAACCTGTTCCCTTTCCAGCTGGAAATTTGTTGCTGCTCCCTTGGCTGGTTTCTGCCCCAAATATGTCCCCTTTTTTGTTGTTTTTGGGGCAGAGTTGATCAGATCAGATCTGATCATTTGTTATTTCCCAGTGCAATCGGTAGTGCAGAAAGCAGCACCCTGTCAAACAATTGCCCAAACACACAAACACAGAGACCAATTAGCGTGACATCACAGGGGTACCGACATCACAGCCCCTTCCGAAAAAAAATTTTCCGCCAGTTTTTTTTTGGCTCTAGTAGTAGAGCACACAGAGGTCACCGATCTCTTTAAACCTCCTATTTTTTTTCCTTTTTTTTGCCTTTTTAGCCTAAGCAAAAGAACAACTGAAACCTTTAGTGCGTCTTTTTTAGTCGAAAATTGCGATTTTTTTAAATTTCTCGGGTGAACCACTTCACTCACTCACTCGAACTGTTAGGATGATTGAAGGTATCTGGTGCTAAATGTCGTCCACGGCTCATTACGCTGAACCGTTTGCTGCTGCCACTGTTGCTATCATAAAAAAACAGCAGAAAAAAATTCAGTCAGTTTCGATGAAGCTGAAAACTGCTGCTAACCGCGCAGGGGAAAATTAAATATTTGTGCGGTGGGGATTATTTTCACCTTTTGACTGCTTTTTAACCAGAAACCACCAAAACATTTGTCCCTTTTTTCTCCAGTCTGGGGTGACAGTTTTGGGGGTACAGTGCCCTTTGGCCTCCCTTTGCCCTTTCTCTCCCCCCTTTTACTCCAATTTGGGTAGGAAAGGAAAGGGGGGAAAAGGGAAAGGGGGAAGGAGGGGAGTTGCAACAGACAGAGGCACAGTTGGCACATCGCTGGCACTATCGTCCCTCGGGTTATTTTTCCCCGTTCTCTCTCCACGCAGCCCGGGCCCAGTGTTTTTACTCGGCTCGAAAGCAGCCAGCAGCAGCCACAGATGGCCAATCTCCCCCACTGCTTCTCTCTCCCCCCCACGGGAGTGGGTTTGTCCATTTGGGTTTGGTATCACTGAGCACACTAGCCGAGGGCTAATTGTCTCCCGTTCACAAAAATTTTTGGTCGGGGGTCTTCGGGCCGTGTGGTTCGCCTAAAAAGGTCATCCCCTTACTCCTGCTGGGGCCAGTGCTAGTCTCACTGTGTTTAGTCACAATCTGCTGCTCCCGTTGGCTGCACTCGATTGGGTACACGAAAAGTGTAGAAAGATTTTTTCTAATCCCCTAAACGACTAATACTACTTTTCATAACAAACCTATTTGCTGCTGCTGCTCCCAAACTACTGTTGCAAACCGGCATTTTGGCATTTTCTTTTCTCCCTCATCCCCCCCCTCTTTCGTTTACTGTTTCCCAGAAATTTTTTGTGTGCCCTCTTCGATAACGATCGATGGGCCGATCATCTTCACCACCATAACCAGAGATGCTTTCAATTCCGAAACCCGGGACTGACTACTGAGGGCCCTGACTGCTAAACTGGAGGTGACATTGAGGCTGGCAACGCTGCTGCAAACATTTATTTTGCCTTGAAACTGGGGCGCCTTCTGCACTCTCTCCCCCTCTCTTTTTTCCTTTAAAAATTCTTTCAACGGGAACAAACAACATTGATCTGATTTTCTCTACTCTTCTACTACTTTCTACTACTACTCTTCAATACCGTTTTTCAAACAAAACGGCCAGAGAAGAGAGGATTAAACCATCAATCGCCACATTTAGTTCATCTCTTCTCTTCTCTTTCGCAACACACAACTCTTTCAATGATTTATAATTCTAGGTAAGGACGACCAACTAATTTTAATCTGCCAAAAGCTAAATCCTCTTTTTGTTCACTTTTTTAGTCGACAAAAAAAAGCAATCAACTTATCATCATCATCATGACCAGCCTCAGTTATCGACGAAACTTTTGCTGCTTTTAGCCTCTTCCTCCTTTTTACAGCACAAATGCTCAAAATATTACGAAGAACCCCCCGCAAGCAAAAGACAGCAGCACCAACAAGCTAAAAATCGACCCAATGTCAATGGAGCTGCTGCTGTCGAGGCGAAACCGCCACACTGTGGCTGGACCCAGCGCTGGCAGCCGGCGACCACGCCCGTCTCCGTTCGCTTCACCTGCGCGAGACAGCGACAGCGGCCACGACTTTGACCCGAACTCCACCGAATCGGCTGCTCCATTCTGCAGCTGGAGCGGAACCGGTACGACTTTACGCGGGCCCGGCCAATGGCAGCAAGGTGGAGATTACGGTCATTGCCAGCGGGAGCGAGCCCGGGAAGCAGCAAGCTGGTGGGGCATGTCCTGATGGATCATAGGGGAGGTCGTTGAAGGATGGGAAGAACATCACCGTCGAGTAAGTCCATTGAAAGTCCTTTTAAAAAATTTTAACAAATTTTTTTTATGTTTGCGCCACCAAGGCCTACATCAGCGTCAACGTCGGCCGCAGCTCCGCCATCCTCATCGTCAGCGCCATCGTCGGCTGGATCTACTTCGCCGCCTGGTCCATCTCCTTCTACCCGCAGATCTGGGAAAATTTAAAGCGCCGCTCCGTGGTGGGCCTCAACTTCGACTACGTCGCCCGAACATCACCGGCTTCCTCTCCTACTCCGCCTACAACTCGCCCTGAATACGTGCCCGGTGGAGGCGGATTTTCTTTCACCGGCATCCGCGCAGTCAGAATCCAATGAGCGAAGATGTGGTCTTTGGCATTCCGCCGCCTTCGCCACGCTGGTGTCATTGTCCAGTGCTTTATATATGAGGTAAGGTTTTTTCTTGATGAAGAAGGTTTTAACTATTTTGAACTTTGTTTTCTCTTTATTAGAGGGGCCCCCAAAAACCCGTCTCCTGGTTCAGCCGCATCTTCCTCGCCGTCGTTTTGGTCGGCCCTACATCGTCATCGCCATTGTGATTCAGTTCAGCGACGTCACAGCCTCCTTACCCTTTGTCTACGTCTTCAGCTACGTGAAGCTGGCCATCACGTGATCAATACATTTCCCCAGGGGTACTTCAACTACCAGCGCAAGTCGACGGTGGGCTGGAGCATCGGCAAAATCTTCCCCGACTTTACCGGGGCCTCCTCAGATGTTCCAGATTCCTGCTGGCCTACAATTAAAGTAGTGGTGATAAGGTTCTTGTGGGGGATGGACTTTACTAAAGTTCTTGATCTTCCTCTCTCCTCTCTCTCTCTTTGTAGACGACTGGCCGACCATCATGAACCAATTCACCAAGTTCGGCCTCGGCCTGATCAGCATCCTCTTTGCGTCTTCTTCCTGGTGCAGCACTACGTCCTTACCGCCACTCAGGCGTGATCACTCCAGCCAGTCGACGCTGATCAGCGGGGGGGGGAGTTCCCACATGACCCGCACCAGCCTGAGCAAGGAGGAGGAGGAAGTTGGCCGTTGCTGGGGAACGACCTCAGTGCCCACTCTCGTACGTAATCTCAGCAAGGTCTGGAGCCCGCAGCAGGCGTAGTGATTTTAGTGATAGTACAAGCATAGTATTTCGCATAGTAGAGAGAAGGGGAGAAAGAGAGAATGAAAACGAACTTACGAACCGTTAGGAAAAACTTTTTGAGGGTATGAGGATGGATGAGATGACCCACCGACCCCTCTGTTCTTTGTTGTTTTATGTTGTTGATGTTGTTTATTTGGGGATGTTTTTGTTGTTTGTTTCCCTTTTACGAGGCTCGATCTTGTTTCTCTTCTTCTTCTCTCTTTTCCTCTTTTCATCTCTTCTTTGACGACAGTGGCCAACTTTTGACCGACGATAGCCTCTTCCCCACCCCGACAAACCCCCAATCTTTGTTGACTTTTTTTTTTTTTTTTTGATTTTACAAACTTCTCTCACACTCTGACTCATGACTGACTTTATCTCGTTCTGTTCTCTAATCTCCTCTGTTCATCTGCTCCCTCGTTCATCCTTTCTTTTTCCCTTTTCCCTTTTTGCACCCGCATTTTACCACTGAGGGCCAATTTTTGTGTCGTGTTGGTTCACAAATATTCGCCACTGACTGTTTCTTTTTTCCTTCTTTTTTTTGTTTCATGTTTTCTCACATTTGCAAAGGATTAGTGTGAGTGCGTGCACCGATGAAAATGTGGTGGCGAAGATGTGGTGGTGGTGGGGGTGATTACTATCTAATCAATCTTGATCTCAGTGTCGAGACTATGACTTATCGGTGGAACGAAAAAAATTGTAGTGGTAGACTGTGTTCGGTTTTCAGCAGCAGCAGTGCTTCCGGTCAGATATGGCAGATAAATCGTTGAGGAAACTATTAGGAGAAAATGATCAGTTTAACGCTGCTGAGTGAAGCTATGTACTGTACCGACCTTATCTAATCTTTACTTTTTTCTCTGTCTCAGGTGCACCACATCAACTACGGCGCCACCGACGCCATCAACACCAACATGGACATCCTCCAAACAGAGCAGCGGCAGTCACACGGCGACGTCCAAGTCTCCCGGTGGACGCAATCGCCGCACAGTCATGTGATCACTAGGCACACTGAACAAGCCAAACAAACAAACAAACTCTCGGGATCTCACCTCAAAAGCAGCAGACAGCAACGACAAACAACGATCTTATCTCTTTTTTTCATTTCATAACTTTTTTCGCCTCAATCAGTTTCCCTTTTCTTTCATCATCATCATCTCATATCATCTTCATAGCTTTTTCTCATTTTTTTTCTCATTAAAGTTTTTTCCTGCACTTGGCAGGGGCACTACCTAGTGGCCAGCATTAGGAAAAAAGGACTACTTTCCGATCTTTGATAGTAGTAGTAGTACTTTGCGGCTTTATTTATTGGTATTTGAAATTGAATCAGTAGTTGTAGTTGTTAGTAGAAGTTCATCATCTCAGTAATTGGTAATAGTAGTAGTAGGAAGTAATAATAGTAGAAGGTAATAAGTGTGTGTTTGTCTGTTTGTTTGCAGTGTTCCAGAAGGAGGAGAAGAAGAAGGAGGAGGTGTGTGAAGATCACGGAGCAGAAGAGAAGGGAAGGGGAGGGGGCGTAAATGTGTGCTGGCAAGAGCAGAGCAGGTGATAATCAGTGGGAGGACCAGTGAAGAGGAGTGATCAGGAAAAGATTAGATGAGAGACATTTGGTGCTGAAGAGGAAGAAGAACTCGATGAAGCATTTCGCCAACTGAAAACAACAAACAACAAAACTTTTCGATCCACACGCCCAGCAACAGCAAAAACTGGACGTGCCCAGCCGTTATTTACCCGTCTGGAGATGATCATCGTATTGTGGTCGTCTGTAGTTGGCGGTTCACCATCGTCAACTCTTCAAGCTCATCAATGTCGCTTCATCATTTGCATTATCTTCGCCTCTTCTTTTCCTTCTTCTTCACAGTCCTCCGTGGCCACTTTTCACCTTTGCTTCTGTCTAGGTCGCCGCCGCCGCCGCCGCCACCGCCTTCTTCTTCGCCCACATTCGTACATTATTTATAAATTATATAAAACAGAGCATAATAATAATGTGTGTACAAAAGAAAGAGAGGAGAGGAGGAGGAGGAGAGCAAGAATAGAGCCCGTCCGCTCACGGCTCAAGAGCGAAATACGACGACGAGGAGGAGGATAACGACGACAGATTTGTGTGAATCGTGTGTGTGTGTGTTTAGTCTTTGTTGTATTTGCTGATTTGAAGAACAACATTTGAAGATGTCTTTCAATTAGAGCAGTAAGTATGTAGTAGTAGAAATACGAAGTAGTAATACGATCCGATTTGGTGGTAAAGAAGGGAAAAGAAGGTGTGTGTCTGTGTGATTTGGAAGTGTGTTGAGAGAGAGAGGTGGTTGTGGTTGTTCAGATCAGCAAAAAGTATATTTTGTGCAGATCGGCGTCCAGAGAGATGCGGGCAAAAATCAGTGTGGGCGGTGTTTTAAAGAAAAAGATAAAACCCAGAGTCCTTTGTTTTAAAGAAGGTGGAAAAAAAACAAAGGAGAGAAGAGAGGGGAAAAATTTTGAACAAAAATCAGGTGAGTGATTTTTATTAACCGAAGAAGAAGATGGCTTTTGAAGAAAGAAGAGTTCAAAATTTGCACCCGTTTCCGTTTTTGAAGATAAAAGATTGCTGAGTGGGTTTGTTTGGGGGTTATGGTTGGTGGCTGGGTTCCAGTGTGGTGTGGTGTGCACTTAGCAGGAAAGATGATCATAAAAAATAAGAATAAGATCGAAAGGGATGGGGGCAGGGGGTTGAAGAGAGAGAGTTTAACACAGCTAGGCTGGGTTAACTTAAAAAGCGGAAAGAAAAGGGAAAGGAGGAGGTTTGTTTAATTTTAAAAAAACAAAGATAGGAAAAGGAAGGGGGAAAATTTTGTTTGCCGTTAAAGAGAGGCGAGGAGGGGGGTGGGGAAAATGGGTCCAAATAAAAGTTGAGAGAATTGGTTGAGGGGGAAAGTTGGGGGGGAAAAACAGGGAGGGAACTCCTTTTACTGTTTGGTTCTAAATCCTCTTTTTTCCTTTGGTTGCTAAAATCCCGGCGGAGGTCGAGCCCCCAAATCATGCCCGCACCTCCTTGATTGGCAGCCATGGACATCGGCGACTCCCATCGATGATGATGCTGCTGCTGTGGTGGTGCAGTTGCTGGTGCTGGTGGTGGGGGCCCAAAAGGGAATCCCGGGAAAGGGTGTCCACCGCCATTCCGAAAAGGGTTTAAAGGGTTGTTTTTGCATCGCTACGCTCTGCTGGAGACGAAACTTCTGCTGTTTTGTTGCTGAGAAAAAAAGTTTTTCTCTCATTCTGGTGGGGGCCTGGGTTCTGCGCTGCTGCGGGGGAAAGAGCGGCGGCGACGGGTGCTGGTCATTGGTCCCAAAAGGCAAAGGGTGTCTAAGATGGATTACAAATATTTAAAACACCCCAACATTCATAAACCTCCTTTTCCCCAATCTTTTTTACCTAAATCCCGACTGTTCGCCGTGCGCGCTGCGCTGCGGGCCCCAAAGAAGCTCCCCCCTCCCGGGGCATTCAACGCCGACGGAACTCATCGACTGACTCGGATGCGATTGCTGTTCTGGTGCTGATTCTGCTGCTGTTCTGCTGATTCTCCCTGATTTTTTGTGCTGTGACAACTGCTGCCCGGTGAAGGTTGATGCCAAAGCTGACAATCCGCCAGGTCGTCCTCGTTTTGGGCCCTCCCTGCCGGCTCCAGTGCCGCCATTCGTCGCCCCATTTGCCCAAAACTTGATGTTCACCGTCAGCAGCTGTCGCAGCGAGTTCTGCGCCGTCCGACTTGGTGGTGGGGGCTGCTGCTCTTCTGGTGGAATGACTTTGGTGGTGGTGCTGATTGTTGTGCTGGTGACCATTCCACTAAACTGCGACTGATGCCAAGCCGTGGGAGGCGCGGGAAGGTCCATTTCCCGGCGACAGCTGCTGATTCGCTCCAGCTCCAGCTCCAGAAAGAAAGGAGGAGGGACATCATTCCAACCGCTACCACCGTTACAGCGCTGAGAAGAGAGACTTCTTGCTGCCCCCGTTTTCCTGAGCAAAAAGTCGAGCGGTTGCTGAGTTGCTGTGTGCTGCAACTCCATCGCCGCCGGTGCTGCTGCAGCTGCTGAATCTGGCCGAGCAGCTGCTGCTGCTGAAGGAGCGAATGGCCGTCGGTGAGGAGGTGTTGTAGCATTGGTGGGAGGGGTTTTGCCTGCTGCTGAATGATCCACTTCGATTTAGCGGCGCAGGCGGCGGCGGACTGAGGCCTCCAGCAAAGCGAATCCATTGGTGTTTGGGTGTGAAGAATGCTGCTGTGGGGGTGGTGAAGAGCACCCCCAAAGGTTTTCCCCTCGGCTGGGGAAACCCACCACCACTGACTTGTACGCAGAGTCGAGAAAGTCGTCGAGGAAGGAGGAGGAGGAGTTGTTGCTTTGCTGACTGGAAATCTGCGTGCTGCTGCTGCTGCTGCGGAGCACCAAGACCACTGAAGAGGCCAAAGAGGCGGGTCCAGCGCCCGCCGGCTGAGCTTGGGGCAGAAGGGGGGCTCCCGGGTTTGCTGACGAACTCCATTGTTGAGAGAGAGAGGCCCGAGCTGGGAAGTTGAAGAAGTTCCAAAACCCATTCTTTAAAAGGGCCCCCTCCCCATTCCCCAGTCAAACTCGGTCCGCTAAAGTTCATCGTCCGCAGCATGTCCTCCAGCGCCATCGTAGTGAGGGCTGATCGGATCAAAGTCGGGGGCCGTCGTCGTCGAGAAACGGTTTGGCTGCTGCTGCTGTTTCCCTGTTAAAAACTTGTCCATCACCTCCTTCCAGTAAATTTGCGATTCCAGCAATTTTGGTCTCCTCTTTACTCTTGGCTCCTCCTTGATCGACGGGCAGAACATCCTGCCCCCGCTGCCTTTGAATATTGTCCGGTGTGTTTGCTGTTGCTGCTGCTGCTGCAGCCCCCGGGCCGCTGACCCCCGCTGTCGCTGGGGGTTTTATAAACAGAGGAGGTTCAGCGAGGAGGTGCCGGAGGGGGCTGAGGGTTGTTTGGAAAGCATTTTGGTGGTGGTGGTACACCATGCCGCCATTGCTCGTGTACACCACCGCTGAATCAGTCTGATTGGGCCGTCCCTGCTCAGGCTGCTGTTGCCGGGGGAGCTGGAAAGAGGTGGGGGGAGTTGTTTTCCGACATTGTTCTGCTATTACTGCTGCTGTGGCTCTTTCCGCTGGCAAAGGGATTTTGATGCTCGCCGAGGTAGTTGAAGTTTTACTGCCCTTCTGCTGAACTGCTGTTGAATCAGGTGTCTAGAAAATGGAAGGGCAAAATGGAGTTGAAGAGAGAAAAGAAAAAAAAAATTCCCAGCAGGTTAGTGAAAGTTAAAGTTGAGCGAGGAGTGTCTGCACAGTCTGGGGCGGAATGTTTTAAATCCATGCAAAATCCGCTCTTTAAAATCATTCTCTCTTACACTCATTTGTGCAAAGTGAGTGACCCGGGGAAAGAGAAAGTGAAAGGGAGAGAGAGAGAGAGAGAGGGGGTGGACAGGCCTGTTACTGACCAGTGACAGTTCTAATAAAGAGGAGAGAGAGAGAGAGAGGGAGGAAAGAGAGGATAAAAGAGTGTGTAAAGAGAGGGGGGTGTTAACAGAAGGGAGAGGAAGTGGAATAGGGTTTCAAATGAAGAAAGTGTTAGGGTATAGGAGAGGAATGGAAAAGGGGGGTGAAAAGTGGTGAATAGAGATCTTTAGAGATCTAAAAGTGACGAGTGCCAGGGATGCCCCACCACCTCGACCACGACCACGCCCAACGCGGCCACCACGATGCACAACCATCTCCTGCTCTGAGCCATGACCACCATCACTTAAAGGGAAAAAGGGAAAATTTGTGGAACAGGAGCTCGGCCTTGGGGGAGGGCTTGCTAGGACCACCATATTTCGTACACCTGTCTAGTGGCTGGAAGTACTATGGTCCTTGGGGGACATTGAGGATAGAAGGCTCCACCACGTCCTCGAGGTCCACCACCACCATCACGACCTTTTTCCCCGATTTTCCCTCCTCCTTGATTACCAGCAAAGAAAGCTGGGCTAGGCTGCATTGAGGCGGTGGTCATCTGCGGCGGCGGCGGAAGTGGTCTTGAGAAAAAGTCCCATTTCCCTCCTCCTCGTCCTCGGCCTCCCCAAAAACAAAACCACCACCTTTTTTTAAAACTTTCCCGAGCATTGAACGGCGGCAGCTCCAAGACGGTCGTCTCCACACCATACTACTACTTTTAAATTATTTTACGCCCCGATTCTTTGCTTTTGTGGAGGTTGCTTTTGGGGCCCGTTTTTCGACTTTCCACCGCGGCTGCTGTTTTCGCTGTACTTTTCACTGTGATAGTGCTGCTGTTAGAGTCCCCTGATGTTTGGCTTCCTCCTTTGCTGCGTTTCTGGGGTTTGGGTTTGCTGTTTGCCACCCCCAACCACCTTTACTGCTGCTGCTCCCACTTTTCCCATTTCCCGGGTTTGAGTAGACTGAGGTGTGGAGTCGATTGGAGCCCACATAAACGGGGGTGGTGGGGGGGAAACCTTCCTTCCTGGTAAGTGACAAACTGTGCTGCTTTTGGACGAGACAACCCATTGTGCTGTTGATTGCCATTCCAAGTACCACTACGGCTGCTGCTGCTGTTTTTTGAAGCCCGGGCGGTAAAAAATGCGAGTGTTGTTGCTGGTTGCTGCTGTTGTGTTTGGCGGGGCAGACTTGACGACCGGGGGTGGATGATTTGATGGGCGAGGACGACTTGGCTTTGCCAAAACCACCCCCCCCACCTCCATTTCCTTCCTTCTCTTTGGCTAAAAAATCGGGTAGTAGGCAAGAGGCGTTTCTCTTTACTCGGGGGTTTCCCCACCTGCATCTCCCCCTTGGTAAAAAGCGGGCCTCTGGTCGGCCCCCTTCGTGGAGGTACAGGGCCGGTAGGAAAGAAAAAAAAAGGGGGTTTTTTAAACTCCAAACCCCCACAAAACTCCAAAATAACTTACAGTAAAGGCATCTTGGGAAAGGGACTGCGAACGCAACCAGGGGTACAGTATTTGGTTTCGTAAAAAGCGATGCCCTCAGCGAGCTGACCCCGACACCGCACTTTTCCCGCTGTCCCCCGCCGAAAAAAGAGGAGGTCGTCGTTGAGGGGGTTTTACTTCCCTTTTCCCCCGAATTTTCCGGGTTGCACCACTAGTGGAAATTTTCCACTCCCAGCTCATTCAGCGATTTGGGCGCCGCCACCGCTTTTCCTCCCCCTTCGTGTGGGGTGACATAGGCCGAGCTGGGTTGATCCCCATTTTCCGATCTTCCCGTACTTGCTGAACCCCTGTGAAAAGGGGGAAAAAAAAGTAAAAACACGTTAATTTTAATATTTTTTTCACCTTCCCTCACCCTCCCCTTTTGATGTCGTGGGAGAGCCGCGCGAGAACCCAATCACAAAGAGCGGGGATTTTTCTAAACCCGACGCGAAGCGTCGCCAAGGTCGCCTTTGAGGCTAAAGTAGTGAAAGGGGGAAAGAAAAAAAAGAAAGAAAGGCAGTCATTAGTTTCGCTAGCCAAAAGCACCACTGCTAAATTGCCCCCGGAGTTCACAAAAAAAGTCCCCCCCACTTCACTTACTGTCCTTTCCCGGGAAACCCCCCTCTTTCTGTTTCTTCTTCGCCTTCTTCAGCTCCTCCACTCTTTCCCAATACTGATCGCTGAAAAGTGAATCGGCAAAGTCGGGGTACGGCGGGAAAAAGGGAAAAGATGGAAATCGGTTTTTCCCCCTATCTCTACAAATCTTTATCAACGACAACAAAAGAACTGAACTCACCTGTCTACAGGCAGGAAAAAAGGGGGGGGGCCTTCTCGTCGTTCTTCAGGCGGTGCCAGCAGAAGCGACACACCTGGTAGCCACGGGGGAAAGCAGGGGAAGAAGTCGACGTCGTCAATGTCCAGGTTCTCCATGAAACGGGGGACACTACGGAAAAATTTTAAAGAGAATAAAAGTTAAAATTTTATCAAAAAGAAACAAACAATGTCACATGTTACCTCCTGGGAGACATGGGCCCAATACTGTCGAGCAGCTCCGCTTGCCGAACCCGCCGTCGTCTTCGTCTCCGAGCTTCCGCCGCCGCCGCCGCCACTTGATGTTCCTTTTGGAAGTTTGGTGGTGGTGGTGGTGATTGGTACTGTCCATCGCCATGGGAGGACGTGGTGGTCGTGGGGGTCGTTGCACAGTCGTTTGCCCTTCATGATGTTTCCCGGGAAAAGGGTTTGCGAGTTACCGGTGTGTGTGGGTGTCGGGGTTGGGTAGTCTGAAATTGGTAAAAAACAGAGAGGAGTTAAACAAACTGAGCCCAAAAAACAAAAAACCAAGCAAAAAAAAATTTCCCACGTCAGATTTAAAAAATAAATCCCAAAAAGTCTCAGTAATGAGATCGTTTGTATGTGAGTGCAAGTTTTTGGGTGTGGTAAAAGGTGGTTAAAAAGCAAATCACCGAAAAGAAAAGAGACAGCAAAACAGTCCCCACATAAGTTAAAGAGAGAGGAGAGAGAGAGAGAGAAAATAAAAAAAAAAGTAGCAAACAAAGTGATGGCTATCAGAAGATAGGGGAAAAAAAGGGCGAGAAAAAGGGCTCGAGCCGATCGACAACAAGGGCAGTTTAGCAGACCATTATTTAGCTCATTGCTCTTTCTCTTCTTCCCAGAGGGGTTTGGTGGTGGTGGTAGGTGCCGTACGTCTCAGCACTCAATGCAAACAAAAACAAAAGCACCCACACCCAGCTGATGATGAAAAAACAGCCGCAAACAAAATTGGCTGCAAACTCGTGCGACTGATATACCGAGGTGATGATGATGATGGTGTGGTGATGCAAACCACCACCACCACCACATCAAAAGGGAAAAACCCGCGAGATATATTGCCGCCGCCACCTTTGACAACACACAGCTGCCCTTCTCTTCTCCCTCTGCTCACGGGTACGCACACCGAGCAACCCCACACTAGCCTAAAAACACTAGAAATTACCCTACAAAATAGGGGGGGGATAATTAATGATGAAACAGACGTTTGGTATTGCTGGTGCAAATGGGGCTGTGATGATGATGACGAGGGAATGGGGGGTAAACACACAATCGTCCTAAAGGGACAACCACCACAACAATCCACGGAAATTTAAACATAACATGAGTGAACCCCCCACCAACATGCTCTTTACTTTACTCTTCCTTTGCAACCGTGAAAAGTGTGGTTGTCCCCCAATGGCTGAAAATCATCACTGGCTGAAATGCCCTAAAAACTTTCAAAGCGGGGGCCAAAAAAAGTGGCGGCAATCACGATCAGCATCGTCAGACCGTCACCAGCGTTAGCCAATTTTGCCGGTGTTGTGGTGGTGTGTGGTAAAATAAATCACCACCATCATCATCGGGTCGATAGCTGCTGCTGCGATCCGGCAAGATAGGGGCGCGCTAAAGAGCAGTGAAACGTGTGGGTGTTTTAAAAAAGCAGTAAAATGTAGAGCGCAAACAGCAGTTCTAAGCTGCAGCGATGATGGTGGTAGAGAAAGTACCGGGAAAAAGTAACAAAAATTAGAGGTAAAGGTAAAAAACATCTGCCTCTGTCTGATTCTTAACCATCTTTCCCTAGCAGCTGGTTGCAAAAAGCCCGCAACCATAATATTCAGCCATTTGAAACCTGAACCAGACAGACCAGTCCATATGATTTAAAGGGCCACAAACTATAAATAGTACTGGGGCTTCACTGTAAACAAATTGCACTGACGTCCTGCAAGATTAGGGGATAACCACTGAGCTGGTAGATTGCAAACAGAAAACAAATCTTTAAAAAAACCCGCTGGGCACGCCCCATCATCATCATCAAATCCAAAATTTTCCCGAACAAAGTGCTCAGGGCACACTGACACAAGTGTGCTAAAGAGTGCTAAACTGTCAACTAAGCAGCAAATCAAAAAACCCGGTTTTCTCACCGGTCACTAAAGACAGTCAGACAGACAGACAGACAATAACCATAAAACCCAAGGGTCAAGCAAGAGTATAAAAATAACGCCGCCACAACAACCACAACAGCTGACGTCTCTTTTTTTCTCCTTCCGACTCCCCAAAAAGAAACTGGCCCAGTGGTCGGGTGTACGTGGTAGACAGGAACAGGAGAAGAGGAGGACAAAAGGGCGACTCTGACTCGTTTTTGGGCCCAAAAAAAAAGAGCAGAGAGGCAAAAAGGAGGCGCCGACCTGCTGCTGCTGCTCAAAGAAGTAAAAAAAGCAAAAAGATTTCGAAAGAGGCCCAAAGCCTCCCCCTTCCTCCTCAAAGGTAACACACACTCGCTTTTGGGCCCCAAACCCACTAGAAAAAGCAGCAAGCCCAGCTCGGAGACAGAGCAAAGATCGCAGACCCCGATTACATCGGTTAAAGGTGCATGAAAAAAGAAAGGGGAGACGAAGACAAAAGGGACTATGTAAGATAAAAATTTGAGACCGGAAGCTGAAGCGCGCATCGTGCTGAGGCAGAGGGGAGAGAGAGGGCAAACCCAGAAACAACAGGCGGGGGCTTTGTTTGTACTAGGTGAAGCAAAACACAACAAAAGTTCGAGAAAGAGTCCCTTTAGTCTAAAGGGCAGAAAAACATTAATTTGAAAAGAGGGAAGACCCAAGGGGTGAAGAGAGCGAGGGGAGAGGGGAGAGAGAGGAGGGGAGAGAGAGGGGAGAGAGGAGAGAGAGAGAGAGGGGCCGCCCAAGTCCCGAGCGGGAACCCGCAGCCAAAAACTTTTTTAAAGAAAAAAAGCTGTGCTTTTAGTCCCAAGTACCCAAGCCTGTGTGCCAGAAGAAAAACGAGGAGCTGTGGTCCGAGTGATGGTGATGGTAAAAAGTGGTGGGGGTTTTCATAAAGTGGGTTTTTTCACGGAGGAAGGAGATCAAGAAGAGGGCTTGAATCGAGCTTTGTTTTGAAACTGCCCCTTTTGGGTGGTTTAGGGCAATGTGATTGCGATGTGAACGGGGTAAAGACAAAAACCAAAGTTTGAAGAAGAATGAGACCCCGCTGTGAATGAATAAATGAAGACGGAAAGTGCAAAACCATTTCACCCACCACCAGCGAGTGCCCAAAAATTTGGGGGTGGAGCGGGCAGCTTTTCAGTACCAAACTTCACTTCCTTTCATTTCCCTAAAAGCACCACTCAAGGTTTCAGTTTTTCCCTTTCTTCTTCCCTCACCAAATCAATTTCGCGGGGGACAAAAAAACCCGATGGCGGGGGGTTTTTGTGTTTTGCTTTGGCGAGAACAGGCAAAAAATGCTAGTGGATTGGGCTGATGCCCGGGATAACAAAATATTTTGGCCCTTTTGGGTTTTTATAAGTTGGTGCTTTTTGGGCTGCTGCTCCCTCCCCACTTCTTTTGCTGATGTACCCGAAACTATCTGGCTGGCGGGATGGCTGGTTTGGGCGGGTGGGGGAACTTCAGCAATGTAGGGCACGGTAAAAAAACATAACAGGTTTTGGTTTTGGCCCAAAAAGGTAAATCGCATCACCATCATCGCCCCAACCGTCGCCTTCATCGCCCCACGAAGGGCAAACGCTCACGAGCACAGCTGAAACTAAAGGGGCCAAATTTTTTTTTTCTTGACGTTTGCAGCCGGGGGTTTCCCAAAGGCCAGAAAGGTAAAAGTAAAACTGTAGCTGAACTGATGATGAATGGGAAGGTGGCTGCTGCTGCTGTGCTAATGTGAGGGATGGGGGTGGTGGTAATGACGCGAGGGACACTTTTGGAAAATGGGAGAAAGGCGAAAAAATTTTGTTCTTCGAGGGTGTCCAGAGAAGAAGGAGAAAAAAATAGGCGTAGATAAGAGCACATTTTAGTGGCTATTCAAGTCTGGCAAATAAAAAAAAGAGTTTTTAAATTAGTACCCAGGTTTAATTCCCGGGTTTATTTTGCGATACTTACCCAAAAAGTGACACAAAAAAAGAAGAGTTCATGCAAAATTCAAAAAAAAAATTTTGGAAAAGGTGACCACGAGGAGGGACAACAAAAAACAACAAGGTTTCAAAAAACGTGACTCAAAAAAAAACAGTAAAACAAGAGACAATAAATTTCCCAAGAGTGAAGGAGACGCAGAATTTGCTAACTTCAGAAGGAACAAGGGCAATAAAAAAGGTCGCTGTGCATATCATTTGCCCAAACAAAAAGCGAACGATTCTTTTCCCAAAACGCTGCCGCCGGTACAAGACCTGAAAAGTCTGAAAATGAAGTACAAGATAGACAACAGACTAACCAAAGACTAATTGGGGAGAGCGAAAATTTTTCCCGATAATTACGGGAAAAAACCGACGACAAAAAGGGAAAGAAAATCGAGCCTGGTGCCTTTGAAGAGTGTCGACGACACCAAAAATAAAAAAAATGCCTTTCCTTTACTTTTTCCCATTCGGGTGGAACACTCTCCCGGGTGGTCCCGTTGTCGTCGCCCCGCCGTGGCCGCCGAATATCGTTTGCCAGGAACACGGCAACCCCAACCAACCAAAAAGAGGGGCACAACTGAAAAAACCCAAAAAAGGGTTTACTAAATGTGAAATGTGAAACACACAGCAGGAGGAGCGGCCCTCCCTCGATTCGACTACGTGGAACAGCAGCAGCCGCAGCAGCAACGGCAGCAGATTTCAGCTGCAAAACGTACAGTGGGAAACGGTTTCGTCCAGAGGAAACCACAATACACCCCACACACATTTCACTCCGAAAAAGGACGAAAATTAATAAGCTGTGTTCGTACCAGTCCCGATACCAGTACAATAGCTACTATGCTGTGCTGCTTCTGCGGGCGCAAAGTTTAGAGAGTAGAAAAGGGAAAAGTGGGGGAAAGGAACATTTGGGGGTCGTTTTAGGTTGGATCGATGGTCGTCTCGGTAAGTGTGTGGGGGTGAGAGGGGAAAGTGTTTGTTTGAATCGGCTAATGAGGATGAGGGGTTTGTAAAGTGAGGAGAGGGGAGAGGATAGCGCGCGTTAGAGGGGGAGATAGAGGAAGGAGGGGAAAAAGGGAGAGAGAGGAAGAGAAAGAGATTCTCTCTCCAAGAAGCAAAAATAATACTTTGTTGGCAAAAAGAGAGGGGAAAAACCCCGAGAAACGAGAATTTCCCCTGTCTTTTTTGGCTCGAAATGTTTTTGATGGCGTTTAGGTTAGAGAATCGTTTAGGTGGTAAGGTGAATCGCTTTCACACGCGGGTTTTGCTCCCCCGAAAAGAGGAGAGGGGAAGAGGCCCCTCGAGGAGATCGGGCCAAAAAAGGGCGATGCTGTGAGAGCAAAACTGCAGATTTTTGATGGTCGGCTGACGGGTGAAACCCGCGCACTCTTCAACAGGGAAAGGGAGAGAGGAGAGGGGGAAAAACAAAGAGACCCAGAAGATTTCTTAGGTTTTTCTTTCTTCTTCAATCGTACGAAGGCTAGGGCCACACTAGGCTGCTGCAGGCGGGCTCCCGGAAAATGATTGTGATGTGAGGGGGAAGGAGAAAAACACAAAACACACAGAGGCAGAACCCCGGATCACCCCACACTAAGGTAGAGAAAGAGCAAAGGTGGGGCCAGGGTGAGTGAGTGAGAGTATTTAATTTCCGCGAGTGAAAGTTTTGGTTTTTGAGTTTTTGCACACTGCACACAGTGTGTTCAGGGGCTCAGTTGCCGCGAGTAGCTTTGCTGGGCTTGTGGTGGGTGGTAGGGGGCAGCAGCTGAGGAAAACACAAGGTTTACGCTGCTTTTGGGAAGTGTGGAAAACGAAGTAAAAACTCCCGAGAGCAAAATACAGGCAACGTAGACGATGGCCAGGAGTTCCGTTTTGTGGGACGGCGAGAACTGTGGTGGTGGTAGTGGTGTACCCTCAGTGTGGTGGGGGGAAAACAGGGAGAGCAAAGAAGAGAATCCGCCGAGTTTGGGAGGAGGAGGGAGGGGGAGGAGTAAGTGATCGGGGGGCGATGCAATCCCGCGCGCTGGAGCTTTATCCAAGTGTTCTCTTTTCTTTCTGCTGCGGGCCTTTCTGCTCACCCTGTTGTTTTTGTCTGTGTCTGTGTAAACGCTCTCTCCCTCAACGCCTCCCCCCCCCGTCGCAGAGGACGTACCAGGCGGCCGCCGCCCCCCCGCCGAATCTTTTTTTCGTGGTGGTGGCGGTGGTAGCGAAACCCGGGGGGGCGGTTGAGATTGAAAGGTTTTGGAAGATCACCGATTCCGAAGGGGACTTCTTTTTCTTTTCTTCTTCGACACGCTTGCAGGGGGGTCATCATCTTCATCTCCTGTCCCAATCTTCACCACGTCAGCCGATAGCTCTGCAGTAAAGCACTCGTGTGTTTAGGCAAGGAAAGCGTGTTTCTGAGAAGAGAACTTTAATCAACGAAACGCTAAAAAAACCCCCCTGGAACACACATACAGTGAGATGTGTGCCACTCTAAAATAGAGTGGGGAGAACAATTGTGCTTGACAGTTCTAAGAGGCTCATAAAGGTTCCAAACCTAGCAGGAAGTGTTTGAGTTTTTATTAATAATCAACAGCAAAATAATGATCACAAAACGCTACCCTAGGGGGACAAAACCCCCCCCCCTCTTTCGATTTTGAGCACCCCCCACACGACGCTCGGGTGAGAAGGGCCCCATAGTAGGGTGATCGTCAATGAAGGGCACCAGGCTGTTCAGGGTGTTCGGGCCCTTCTTGAGTCGAGCAGAAAGACTTCAGCTGGTCAAACACCCTCAAGGGGGGCAGTCCGTTCAAATTCCCGGGGGTTCCAATGAGCGCCAGCGCTGCAGGGGAAAGGCCTTTTAGCGCGGGAAAAAGGCGAGAACAGTGGTATCAAAAAGCGTATTCTCTTCGAATACTGATCGTTTTTAGGAAAACGTTTCCCGGGCTCAATAAAACCAATTTGGTCAGCTGGTGCCCAGGCAGCGGGAAGGGGGCGAAGTGGCACGGAGTCATCAGCAAGGCGTCAGCAGCGGAAAGTACGTTTGTTGCAGGCAAAGACAGCTCAGTGACGTCGGGAAAGTATCAGTATCTGTCGGAATGGCGGCGGGGGCGGCGGTGGTGGTGGTGGGCCCCTGTTCCCAAACTTTCCCAAACTCATAACTATTGCAGGTAGTTTCCCTTTTTGATAGGAAGGGCATAGGGTAGAGGAAGATGGGTGCCAGGACTGAAATCTACAAAGGGTAATCAGGCTCAGTGAGGCCAGTGGCGAATTGTCGACGACGATTGGCAGCGGCACCAGCCGCCCCAGCGAGGGCTCATCCGGGCGGCCCCTCTAGCGGCTACTCGGGGCAGCTGCTTAAATGGCAAGAGGCTCAAACACTAAAGGACGACGAGGGTGCATGATTGGATGTTGGTTGTGGTGGAAAAAATTCCAAAAAAAAATTAAAATAAAAAAAAGTTTGGGGAAAGCTGGTTGTTGTTGCTGTTGCGGATTCTATTTCAAATCAAAGTGAGGACAGAAAAGTCTTGCCAGTAAAGAGAGTGTGGGCCAAAACGCCCCGTGCTGGCCATTATATCCCCCTAGGTGAACCTCAAATCATTTTTTTAAAAACCCTAGTCGGGGGCCCGACTATTAAATACCCCGTTTTTTGGAAAACCAAAAACTTTTTCACAAATTTTTATTACTAAAAAACAAATTTTTCTGAAAATTTTTTTTGTGCAGTTGTGTTTAAAATTGAAAACACCCTCCTTTTTCCTGATTTCAAGTACTTTTTAAATTTTTTTAGCAGCCTTACTCACCCTTTTAGCAGCAGCCTAGCCGGCTTTCCATTTCCATTGGTGAGCGCCTTGCACATCAACAGGTCGATGAGCGCCGTGGGGGGCCAGTGGGGGCCCGAAGAACCAGATGCGCCCCCCCGTTTCAATGCTTCAGTAGGGACGTAGTACGGCTCGCCCAAATTCCTGCGCTAGGGAAACCGCTCCAACGTGTCCACCAACCTGCCCCGGTGGCCCCTGGGCCGTCCCCGGGCGCCGTCTTCCATCGTCGCTTGAACCCCCCTCAAAGTAGGGTGGCCGTAGCGGCCCGGGCGTCCCTGGGGGCCTCCCACCCCGCTTCGTAGCCGCAGAGAGGCGTTCCGGTTGACGGGGTTTCCCTTTTGGGGGAAAAAAAGGAAGTTTTAGAAAAAGGAGTTCTCCAAAAACTCTCCTGAAATTTTTGCTTATTTGTACAGATGGGGCCCTCCACGCAGAACCCTTTCCAATGCCCCAATTGGCCGCCTCTCGCCTCAATCCGTCACTGAAGGTAATGACCCCCCCCTTGGACATGCAGTAGGCGACAAAGCGGGCATGGTGAAGCGGCCCGCCAAAAGGGCCCCAACGTTCACCACCCGACCTCGGTTTAGGCGATTCCTTTCCCCCAAGCCCGGGCAAAAAAGGGCCCTTTCCCGTCCCCCCTCACCGGCCGAAGCAGTTGATCCCATTGGCGGGTGAAGGGCGTCATGTCGCCCAGTTAAATTTTCCCCGGGGCCAGGGGAGAGGACGGGGTTTTTGGGGACAAACGGGACCAGGGGCCCTAGGCCGGAAGGCCGGGAATTTGAGGTTTTTCCTTTTTTATTTCCCGTTTTGAATTCAATTTTCGAGCTGGCCAGTTCCCCTCGACGGGGGCCTTTTTGCAGCCGCGCCCGACTCCTCCGAGGGTAAACATCAAGGGGCCCCTACCAGCAGCTGGTCATCAGTTCGATAGTGGAGCGCAAAGTTTGGGGTCCTCGGAACTGCCGTTCAGGGCAGCCGGCAAAAAACGTAGAACCCGCGAGCGACCGGGCTTTTTTGCGAGTGGTGGCCAAACCCCGGGGTCCAGCCTAAAAAAAAAGAGAAAAAGAGTTAAAGAATATCAATTTAGAAAAAACAAAAAAAAACCAAAATCTTACCGGGGTTAGCACACCTTTTCCCCCTTTGGGGCCCAAATTGCCCCTTTTCAAAAAAGGGTTCCAGCGGGGTTTAAAGCGGGAGGAGCAGTGATAAGGACGAAAAAAGGGGCCCCCCCAAGGGAGGAAAAAAATGCAGCGTGGGGGCTAGGCCCGTGGGGAAACCACTTTGAAAAAAAAGGAGGAAAAAGCAAAGAGTAATCCGAAAAAAAGTTGCCCCCTTCTTGGGGAAGGGGGAAAGGGGAAAGACTTTCCATAGAAGGGTCAAAGGTGAAGGAGGAGGGGAGGGGGGATTGTAAATTTTTAAGGGGGGAAAAAAGAAGCGGCACTTTTGACCCGGGGGGGCCCCAAATTTTAATTTTAAAGGGATGTCGGATTTTTAGTGGGGTGATTTTTTTCATTTTCCCTACTGTCAAACAACAGCAGCTGCTGTTTTTGTTTTTTTTTTATTTTTTTTCCCCGGCCCCCCCCCAATTTTCCCGCATTTTCAGTGAAAAAAAAGGTGGAGAAAAAACAAAGGAAAAGTAAACCACCTTTTGTTTTGGAGACCCTGCCTGCCTGTGTTCACCTCAATAGTAGTTGGCGACTGTGGTGGCGACGGTGGTGAGAAAGTTCAAACGAGTTTCTCTAAGCAAAAAAAGAGAGAGGAGAGAAAGAGAGAGGAAATCAGTCTTCAAAGTTGGGCGAAAAAAATAGATAAATTGAGTTGCTTGAGAGAAGACGGAGATGAACCGGTCGTGGGTGGTGGTGGTGGTAACTGATGATGATGATAATGAGGTCATTGTAGAGTTGCCTCTTTCCTTTGTTCCTGTCTCTGTAGTAGGTGGTAGTGCTTTTGTTTGGGTAATTAAAGTTTTTTATTTAAGTTTTTAATTAAGAAAAGTTTAACATTTTGTTTTTTGGTTTTTTTGCTGCAAATTGTGGGTGTGTTTGGTTCAGTAAAGATTTTTTATGATAAAACTACCCTTTTCTATTTTTATCAATCAACTTTTCATCCTCTTCTTCAACACCTCCTTCACTTCCGTTTCCGCCATTTGTCAACGCAGTCATTTCCGCCCAACCCTTATTCTCGCTACTGTTGCTAACATGTTATTTGGATCACTCGCTACAGAAGCACTTGTTGTTTTTTGCAACTGTTTCCGCCCTCACTGCTACTTTTGAGCGCTAGCTTCACCAGATTGACCGAGGGCGCCTCAAAGAGGACGTACAAGAGGATGGCGCAGAGATGGAGAAAAGTGCCACGCCGCCAATGCGAAAAATCTAAAAAAACATAATTTTAGTTTGTGTTAAAACTCAGAAATGTAATTACCGCATTGTAGTGAGAGATCCAATGCAGCGACCGGCCCTGGTAGGCGTAGTACCAGACAACCAGCGACTGAACGAGGTAGATGCTGAAGGTAAGTCGCGAAAGTGGCTGCCAGAATTTGCTGAGAGAAACTGGGCGACCAGACCTGAAAAAGTTATCAAAATCAGTTTCAAAAAATTTTTTTCAGAATCGTTTTCCATACTATTTCTTAGAACAGGAAACAGTGGCAAAGATGATCCAGCTGATGGCGCCAATCCACAGTGCCCTCTTGGCGCCAGTATGGGAAATGGTGAGCAGATTGGTGGGAATAGTGTCCAGCTGCACAAAGGGATAGGTGGCAAAGGGCAGGAGGGTGACGATGGCCCCCGCCGTCCACCAGGCACTCAGACGGAAAGACTGCAAAAAAAGACAAAAAAAATCAGCTTAGAAAACAGCTAACAAAAATCGCTCATTTTGTTTACCCTTGAAGGAACCCAAGTCAACTTTCCCTCCTCTGAATTCAACAGCCCCGCCACAAAGAGGCCGGCAAAGTACGCCGCAAAGTGATTGTACGTGTTAAACTCCAGCAAGTTAAAGGCCACATTGAGCTTTCTAAAAACAAAAAATTGTAAAAAATCTTAAACTTTTTCCTTTTCGAATTCCTCACCCCACATCCGGCTCCATAATGTGAAACATGCCCACCTCGTACCACCAGTGAATGGCGGTGGGCAGAAGCAGGGCGACCACCAGCGCCACCGCATTTGCCCTCAGCCCCAACCGGAAGTCGTACACGTAGAGGAGAATGAAAAAGTACGCCACCAGATTGATCTGAAAGTCGGCACTGAGGAACCAGGTATGGGAGCCGCACTGCTCTGTCAGCGGCCACCAATTGGACACCAGCAGGAGGTTGGTCCACCAACCTCGGTAACACGGCTCGTGGCCGTACTTCAGGAAGTCCCAGGTCATCAACGGGCCCGAGCCGAGCAGGGGCCAGAGAAACTGAAAGGTGAACATGCCAATCAGCGGCGGGGCGAAGCGAGTCCACCGCAGGAGGAGGTACTTCCAATAAGGAACAGATTTTTGAAATGCTTCTCGATTTTTCAGCGCCGTGTGCAGCGAAATGAGGCCGCTGATGATGAAGAAGGCCTGCACGGAGAGGCCGCCGTTGATGACAAACTGCACCGGAAGTGAGCGGACGATGGCGATGTCTTCGGCGAAACGGGCCGCAATCATCGGCTGGTCGTACAAACCGAGCGGGGCAAAGTTCGTCGAGTGGCAGATGACTACCCAGCTGATGAGGAGGACGCGCAGGCCGTGGACTGGCCGCAGTTCAGAACCGGAAGTGGAAACTGGAAGTGGCTCGTGGATGCTGAACAGAGAGGGCAGCGTTTTGAGGAGGGAAAAGGAGCGCCAGAAGGCGATGGTTCGCTCCTTTGAACTCCGTTAACTTCTTTTTTCCGAAAAAGTTTACAGGTTTTTGGTCAGCAGGAGCCTGGTTTTGTATCATTTTCGCCTCTTTTCGGGTCACCCGAGCGTCGACCAGCGTTCCAATGACCACGGCGGCTGAGCAGGTGGCGAGGATGGCTCTGATAATGGGAAATAGGAAATGGAAATGGGAAAATAAGTTTTGGAGTTTTTGCAAAAATATCTTTTTAAACACTCTTACATTGACAACAACTGCGCAAAGTCGAGCTCAGCCGGGGCACCGGCAACCTGACAGCTGCCCACCGTCACATCGCGAAGGTCAAAGTCCTCAAAAACTAAAGATAAAAAAGTTTTTATTTTTAGAAATTAAAAAATTGGGCTCAAACCTTTCCGAAAAACCGCCTCCACCTCACTCTGATGACAAAGTGTGGGAAAGCAGAGACCACTCGTCAGGCGCCAGTAAAAGCGATTTCTCGGCGTGGCGAACGCCCTCGCTGGCCAACTTCCCTCGTAGGGCGTTCCCCTGAAGTCCAGTATCACATCGTTTGGAGGCACGGGAGTTCGCAAGGTCAGCAAACAGTAGCGAGCGGTGATGGCGCCCGCCTCCCCGGCCACCAGCAACGACCTATCCGAACGGCCCCGGATCGCCATACACTGGTCGTAGTCGCCGTAGTCGGTGATGGTGCCGCTGAGAAAGCCCGGTCGAATGATTCGGCCGCTGGCGTCGAGCACTAAAAGATAAAAATTTTAACTAAAAATCTAAAAAAATTCTTTAAAACATACTCAGTGACGCCCACTCCGATTCCGGATGCTTGACCATCTTCCGCAGCGTCCTCTGACACACGGCGCTAATGTTTAGATTGGCGTTAACAATTGAGTCAAAGTAGGGGAGAGCGGTGCTGGAGACGAAACGCCTTGAGAGGGAGTAAAGGCGGTCAAAGTTGGCCACGTAAGGGGCTTCGTGGAGTTTCGAAGTTGAAGCTCCATTTTTAGTGGTGGTTGAGTGGACGCTGAAAAGGAAGGTTAAAAAGAGAAAGTAGAGGAAAGTCCAAGAAGACTTTCTCAGGTAGAACATGGCTAAAAAACAAAAACAACTTTTCTAGAAAAAAAAGTTTTTGCAAAAGTTAGATCACACACAAAGCGGCCTGTGCTGAAGTTGATCAAGCAAGGGAGAAGAAGAAAAATGTGGTGCGATTGTGTGTTTACATTGAAAAGGCTTAACTAGGCGGACAATCGGTTATTAGCGCAATCAAGTGTACAGCAAAAGCAAAAGCTACATTAGCTAAAGCAAATCAAGCATTTTTCCGAATTGTGACGTTTAAAATAAGAAGAAAAATGTGTGGTAACAAAGTTGAGGTTAATTTTGAAAACATAAAAGGCCATTTTTAAAAATCCTGAAGCGACAATGAAGAATCTCATAACACTGAAGAAACATTTCAGCACACATCCTGAGTACACATCTAAGTAAAGACTTTTTAGAGAAGAAAACTTCATTCTACAGTAGTGATATGACCTTGGAGAACTGTCCACCACCACCCTGAAAAGAAGGTGTGATGTACAGCTCCCAAACACACAAAGTCCATTACGTTAGATGTGTGGGAGGATGGTGGAAGAATTGGACCAAATTTTCAGGAAAATCTGTTTATCGGTGGTGACTAGAAAATAAAAAACAACCTTAAAAACCAAAAAATTTTTAAACGTAAATCATAAAGTGAAAAAGAAAGCACCAGACTGGCACCGGTTTGCAGACTTTTATAAGCGCCCAAAAAAGAATGGGCTAAAAACTAGGTTATAACACATTATTGTACCTTGGAATGTCCTCTTACGAAAAAAGATCGAGTACAAGGTGTTCTCTAAAGTGAAACTAAAAAGAAAATGATTTTAAAAGTATTCTTTCATGCCATTTCTTTTTCATCTGTTTAATAGCCACCCGATAAAACTAAAAACACACAAAAACATAAAAGATTGCACACTGGTAGCAAACAGACACACAATTAGAAACAGAGAAGGTACAGACAGCAAACACCCCCAATTAATTGCTCTGGCACACCACCATTACCACCACCAGATTGTCGTTAATTGCCTTTAAATAGATAAAAAATGAGTGAGTTCTGAAGAAGAAGAAGGGGACTGACAAACCTGAAAGGGGCAATAAAGGAATAAAGCATACAAAAGGCATTTCACCTTTTTAGATGTAAGAGAGCTACGAGCCGTATAAAATTAAGGATGGCGTGTACATAACAAGAATAAAAAGTAGTGATTCTATCATTATACTCTGGACACGAATTACAAACCAACTTACGTTTGTCCTAGGAAAAAAAATGGTAAAATTCTAGTTTGAAGAAACTGAAACAAGCTTGCCAAAACAAAATACAACAAAAGCCAGCAATCATCGACCAAAACAGACGACTGAGAACAGACTACAAAAGACAGCAGTTTTACTGTAACAGTCCGACCAACAACAGTCACAGTCACAGTCAAACACAGCCGTACCTAAAGGGCAATAAAGCCAAAGTCACTGTCACAGCAGCAGCAGCAAGTTTAGCAAAATCTTATCAACACGCTAGCAGTAACTGCAATCTGTGAGGATAGAAAGCAGCAGCAGCAACAAACAGCAGATTAGCCTTACTTTTTTAAGACTAAAAGCGTATAAAAAGAAGAAGAAAAGAAGGCGCCTGTAGTTGTGCAGATGATGGCAGTTGGAAAAGACAAAAAGAAGAGGAAAGGGAACATTGGAAAAGAGAAAAAGAGAGAGAGAGAGAGAGAGAGAGAGAGAGGAGAGAGAGAAAAAAAGAGCAATAGCAATTCGCAGAAATAAAAGCTTGATAAGAGTGAGCTTTTTAACTAACTAACTAGCCAGTCGGTAGTATCTCTGCAGCACCAGCTGATGATTGCTTAATCGATACTACCTTTACCTTTACTTTTAGTTTTGACTGCACACTGTTGTGCTGTATTGTATCTACATTAGAAGAAGGCGCCGATTTCACCTGAACTGTGCTTTCTTTTGACAGTCTGTTATCTTCCCCACTGCTGGAGGTCTCCCTTCTTTTCTTGGTATACAATCTCAATTACGCCAAATTATTATTGTTATTGTTGCTGCACTAGGCAAAGGAAAAAACACCAGTCAAACTTGCTCAGCTGTAAAGGTAATCGAAAACATTTAAAAAGAAAATCTGTATCTGTAATAATGATGATGATTCCAAGTATACCGGATCTGAGAGCAATCACAAATGCTCTTTTTCTCAAGTTACAAACTCCAGTTTGACACTTATGGTATTACTACGAGCAAAAAACAAATTGGTCATAGCAGGCAAAAATAAAAATGGAAAAACAGTTTACGCGATAGAAACAAAAGGCAGACGCTCCAAAAATTTAATTTTACTACATTTTGCGACAACAACAAACAGCAAACAAAAAGTTTAAAAAGCACAAAAAAGAAATGCCCCCAAAATCATCATCATCAGCAGCAGCAGCAGTGGTTACTCTTTCACACGATTATTTCTCACATAGAAGGACCGTAAGATTGGGCCGTAAAGCCGTGTGTAATTCGAGAGAGAAACTCTTTCGGTCGATCTATGTGAGCAGTAACCGGAGAAATATGAAATTCGATCAGGGCTAAAAAATTGAAGAGCTTGGGCAGGAAAATGTAAAAAAGTTACAAAAAGGGACAAAATCAGACCAGATCAGCAAATAGACGATCCCGATCCTCCTCATTAGTACACATTCGCTGTAACACTGAAGTGAGTATTGTTTTTTGGAGTAGTGGGTCAGCAGAATTGACTGAGGACTTAGAAATTATCACAAGGTTGAGCACTGGGCACTGGGACAGAGAGTGGAAGACTAGAAAGTGCGTGGTCGATTGAAGGGAGGGATGATGGAATGGAATGGCAGTGATAGTAGCTCCAGATCAGCAACAAGTGGCTACAGTGTTACAGACGGATGTGTAAGAACGAAAAGGTCAAACAGAGGTGGACCAGAGAGATGGAGAACAGTCCCGGGTCCCGAAATGTCTGCAACAAATCAACAACAAAACAGGATCATCAAGAGCTATAGATCATCGGTTACCTCACGTTGCAAAGAAGAAGAAAAACGTAGAAACCATAACATCAAACAGGTGGCGTAAAAAGGTCGAGCACCAGCAGAGCGACACACAAGCAAAAAATGATCACAAAATAAAGGTCAGGCTTCTGCGGCTGATGACGCCCATCCTCAGTTGATGCAATCGAACCACGTTAGCTTCCATCTCTCTTTGGTGAAAAATGAAACAAGAACGCTCGGTTTTTATAGCACTAACTGAGGATGAAACGCCAAAACAAGTGACAGTCATTCTAAAGCAGCAGGTAGAGAGTGCTCCAGCGATGATTAGTAGAGCGCAAATCAAGCGATGATCACCGGTGGTTACCAGGGGAGCGGAAGATTAGCCCCCAATCTGTCTTTCCTTCCCTTTAAACGCGGGCAAAATTCTCAACTTTTTACCCCCTCTCTTCCTCTTCCTCCTCTCCTCATCCCTTGCTAATTGCGTTGTAAGCACAATATTCAACGACGCATCAATACCACCACACCACCACCCCAAAATGATTTGTCCATTAGTTAGTTAGTAAGCTCAAAGTACAAAAGCAGATCACCGAACCTACGCAGTAGTGCTGTTGTTGTCAGCACTACTGCAGGTTCATTACCAGGTAGACAGGCTGGCTCCATAAACAAAGAAGAGCACAGAGCAGGCAAATCGAGCACCCAAATGGACAAACACGCGCAGCCATTGAAAGAAGCGATTATCTTCTCCGTGCTTTCCCCCTTTCTTTTCTTTTGCACCTTAGCACCGCCCACCCAGAGCGAGATAAGGTGTGAAAATGACAGCACCCAAAACTGATGACAGTGCCAAAGGTAGTGAAGAGGGTGGGCTCAACTCAATATCGAGCTTAGAGTCAGTCAGACTGACTAAGTCAACAACGACCGCCAAATTGAACCTATTAAGATCTTTGTCTGCCGCTGCACTGCTCTGCCAGAGTGCAGAGCACTGTTCTCACTACGAGTAAAAGTGCAAGTGGTCTCGACAAATCAATGGGCCAAAAAGAAGCAAAAGTCGAGACAAACAAAAGCTAAATACTGGTGAAAAGGGAGGGGGCGACAGTAGTAGTAGTCCTTCAATTCAGCCCCGACGATTGCACCTGAATGGAGACACACATACACCAAGCATACTTTGGGGTGAGAGAGATAGGTAGAGAGATGCGCCCCGCCACCATTGTTGGCGTAAATCTCTTCTCCAAACTAAACTGTGTGTTATCTCCATCATCATCACCCCACACACCATCACGGCCAATATTTGCACATCTCTCATTTTGTGCCACTCAACACAGCATCGGCGACTAATTAAAAACAGTACTAGTGATAAGCAATGGAGACAGAAACTAAAACGCAAAGTACACAAAATCGCTTTATTAATTGGTGCTGATGCTCTCTGTAATTTGTATACTGCTCAACGACCGTACAGCGGCACACGTTGCACAAGCGGCACAGTTGTCATGTGACGGTAAAATTCTCCAAAACGGTAGAATGAAATCTGAAATTAAAACTGGAGAGAGGGGGAAAGGCTCATCAAAACAATTTAGTGAGCGGTAATTGCGCGAGCGAGCACGCATTCTTTAGAAAGTAAACGTACAAAGAGCGTAGAGCTACTGATAAACTACAAAAGACTAAACTAGAAAAAAGAAAGAGGCCCCAATGATGGTAAGTAGTGGTAAAGGAATGATGATGATGATGATGATGATGATGATTGCATCAACAACAGTTTCCGACGCCTTTTTAATCTAAAGGGGGTGAAAATTTTCCCGACAGCTGGCAGGTGTCAATTGGCTAGTAAAGGGATGGTAAAAGTGACGGGAGTTTTTAGTGAAGTGCTCTAGTGCCGGAGCTTCCCGCAGGAAGTCTGCTGTCAATCAGTTTGCCGACAGCTTATCAATTTCTTTTGGCGTCTTAGTCTGGCAGACAGGAGAAAGTGCACGGTGACAAATTTAAACAACAAACATTTTGAGGTCAACGAGTAGGCAATCCAGTTGGCTGATAAAAAAGAAGTCTAATTTTTTATTAGCCTTCAGTAATGTTCCCTGTAAATAATCTCATGTGACAAAACTTTGACAACTGCAACACCAGGAAAAAAATGTACACAATTACGTCAATAGATCAATTAATAAATCAGCAATTTTGTGAAAGTGTTTTTTTAAATTTTTTTACTGGCATACCCCCCAACCACAGCCACATTAGATACGACAAACGATTACTATTAATTTCAAAAAGGGCGTTTGGCACAAGTACACACTCGCAGACGTTTATCCAAGTCTTTTACTTTTTGGTACAACAGCACCAACCATGTTTGCAACACATAAACACACAGACACACCCAAAAACGCCGACGTAAATTGCCATTTTGTCGATATATCATCATCATTCATCTCTTTACAAAGACAAACGGGTGTTGCATAACATTTTAAAAAGAAGACAAACACAGCAAACACGCAGTTCAGTAGCGGCAGAGGCTGCGCACAAAAACATGGAAAATTCCCAGCCACCAGCACACACTCACAAAAATCCGGGTTCAAAACAAAGTTGGCAAATGCAAATAAGAAAGTATTAATAAAACTTTAAAGCCTTTAAGACTTTTTATTTATTTTGGGGTTGGTTTTGGTGGTAAAACTCATCAATACAAACATTTATCACCCAATCAACGTTTTATCTGACGGGAAAAGGGTGGGAGCAACTAAACGTAATAATAACATAAAAAGCAGTAAGTAGAAAGAAGCGAGGAGAAAAAAAGTGAAACTATAAAAAAGAAAAACAATAATAGGAAGTAGAAAATCTCAATGCGGGTAACAAAAGTGTGTTCTGAAAAGAGGAGGAGGGTGGAAAACCGGTTTAAAAAAAATTTTTAAAAATTAATGTAGGTTAGGAGTGCGTCACATCGTCAAAGTTTTAGGCCATCAGTGCAGTGCAGTGGGGGTGTGGTTCACAGAGAGCAATTCGGCAAAGGGGTGTGTGGTGTCAAAAGGTGTGCAATCAGGTGTGATCCCGAGTGACAAGTGGAGGCAAAAAGAGGGAAAAAGAAAGTAGATTGCAAAAGCTGTGCTTCCTTGAATCGCCGATGATTCAATCGTTTCTTTGGGTAAAAAGGGCGTTAAAAAGTAGCTAGGGCGTTTTATTGTTAAATTTTTTAATTTGAATTTTTTTGGTAATTATTTCATTATCATCATCATCATCGATTTTCTTGGTCAACATCTTTGGTCTTGTTGGCATTTTTACCCCCTTTTAAAAGCCGTGTACATCACATAAACGGATTGGTGGGTCGAGGCGTTGCCGGTCGCCCCCTGTGGCCATTTGCTATTGAGTTGTAGTTTAGTTTGTGGGTAAAAATTGAAAGTGGTCGTCGATGGGAAAGAGGACAAATCAATTTTGATAACATCGTTGGTTAGTGGTTCAATTTTAAAACACACACACACACCAAACGGCCGATAAAGACGTAAAGTGGCATCAGCGGCGAATGTTTTTTGAGCGGCCAGCAACAGCAAAAGACGACGTGTAGTCAAGAGAGGGCAAACAAAAAAACCAAACAAAAAGTTTTTGTCATCATTTCGGGTTTTAAGAGGGTCACCAGAAAAGTTAAAAGGATAAGGGAAATTGGAAAAAAAAGAAAAATCGAGAAATGTGTTTTTAAATAAAATTTTTCAACAGTTTTTTATTGAGTCAGAAAATGCGTTTAAGTTTTTGCCTGCGCACAAGAAGACGGGAGTTCAAGTGAAAGAAAGGAAAGAAAAGAGGGGACAAAAGAACGTGTAAGGTGTTAATAAGTAAGTTAGTAAGTAATTAAGTAACACAAAGAAGAAGAGTACTAGAAAACAAATAAGGACTAAAAAACAACAAAAAATGCAACAAAAAAAGTGAAGGGGAGTGAATGAGATTACAAAAAAGGGGACAAGAAGGTTAAAGCGGTCAATAAAATGATTTAGTAGTTATTCTAAAACAGTCTAAAAAGAGTCATAGAGAAGAAAAAGTTAGAAGCCAAAAAAGAATATTTTTGGTTAGGTTTGGGCTGGGTTTGGGGCTTTGCTTTCAGTCTATAACCAAAAAAGTACAAAAAAAAATAAAAAAAGGGAAGTTTGAAGGTGAAAAATAACACTACAATGCAGGGAGAATTGTAAAATTGAATGATGTGAATAGAAAGTTTAAGGGGCGAAAAAGTGGTTGCGCCAAAAAAATATAGGAAAAAAAGGGTGTGGATAAGGTGGCGTGAGAAAAGAAGAAATGCATCTGTCTTTTGAAAATAGCAGTGTTCTTGGGCTATGATGAAAATTCAAATTTAAAACGTTTCAAAGGACTTTTTAGCTTGAAGAAGTCCTCATCAAAGGGGTCCGCCTTGGCGGCAAGATGTTTGCTCGGTTGGCGGGGGCACCACCGCTGAAGCCGTTGAAGAAGATACTGTTTGGGGAAGGTGGCTGAAGAAGCGCCGCTGGACTGCTGCTGACGATACTCTTCTTCAGCGCCTCCACGACGCTGTTATTGCCACCGCTGAGTCACTCTTTGAGTTTTTTGCCTCCTTCTCAGCAGACGGAGCAGCAGGGCGAGTCATTAGGACTGTTGTTATTATTGTCCCGCAGTGGGGCTTTCAGCAGCAGCAGTAGTACGGCAACAGTAGAGCTGAAGAGGTCTTCTCAGCCTCTTTGGCCTTCTGACAGTAGCCGCCGCCGCCGCCGCCGGGCCCAGTGGCAAAGTCGTCGTCAAAGAGACTGACCGGGGTTGCGGTGGATGCTGCTGCTTTTAAATACTTCCCGGGTGCAGTGGAGACGGCGGCTGTGGTACTCCACCGGGGTAACCGCCACTGTACGACAGTGGAAACTGTTGCTGCTGATAAGGGGAAAGGCATTGTATCCAGGAGCTGCTGCACCCCCTCCCCTTTTCCATTGACTGATAGCCGCTACTTCCGTACGCTGTTGCTACTGTGCTGCTGCTGGCTACTGGGAGCAGCTGCAGCGGAACAGTAGCAGTTGCTCCGGTGAATAGGGAAACCTCTTTGGCGGTTGTTGTGCTGCTGCGGTACAGCAGCGGTATTTTACGGCGACGAGGCAGGTGAGTTGTAGTAGGGCGAAGTCCTGGTGTCCCCCCTCTAAGCTCCCCCGAAATGTTGTTGAGAATGCGTTGTTGTTGTTGTTGATGTTGATGGGGTACTTCATGATACATCTGCTCCATTTCGCATTGAAGGCCATCAAGGACTGCTGCTGCTGCTGCTGAAGAGGATGCTCCTGAATGAAACAGCCTCTAGCGGAACAGCGGAGCCCTTTTTCTCGGCACATCGTAAAAGTGCTCATAGGGCAGCGGCTCATTTCCGTAATCATTACCACTACCACCACACCACCACTACCACTGCTGCTGTAAGGACTTCCTAATTTATTCAAACGAACTTGGGTAGAGAATGTTATGTACGATGAGGCCCATGAAGTACGGATAAGGCATTGGATGTCCTCCTGAAGTAGAAGGGGGAGGAGGAGGAGGAGGCGGTGGCGGAGGGGGAGTTGGGCAGATTTTGGGTTGGACCCTCCTCCGTTAACGGGAGGGTGGCAGCAGTCGAGCCATGGGTCACTTCGAATGGCCGAGGTGAAGAGTTGGACCGTCCCGCGTTTTAGTTCCCCCACCAGCAGGGAAAATAGCCCGAAAAAGCTGCCGCGCTCAAAGCTGCGCCCGATCCGAAGCCGCTGAGGGGAAATTTGCCCGCGGGTTAGGCAAAGGTGGGGGGGGGGGCGTTTCCCGTTAGGATCCCCTGTTTCTTAGAAGTGGGCGGCAGCGGCGGAGTAGTAGCACAGTGCTGCTGCTCCTCCCTCCCCTGCTGCTGCTGTAGCCTCTTTGGCTTGGGCGGATAACAAGCCCAATGGTGTTAAACTGCGGATTGGTGGGAATGGGCGGCGGGGGGTTGGTGGTAGTGGGCGTACATTGCCTCATTGTAGGCGGCCATTGCCTCGGTGAATTAGGCGGCGGGGGCGGCGGCATAGACTCGAGCTGAACTGTGACGATTGATGGGGCGTGTACGGCCGGTAGGCGTAAGGGTCGTGGTGGGGGGGATGAAGGGGGATGAGGGTGATGGGGCGGTGGTGGAGGTTGTGGTGGATAGTAGCGCTGATGAGGATAGCCGTGTGGGGGATACCCCGAAGGATACTGCTGTGACTGAATGCTGAGCACCCACTGGATAGAGGTCTCGAGATTCCGGACGAAGGATGGAGTGCCCTGTTTGCTGCGGAGCCGGGATTCTGAGGAGGAGGAGGAGGGGGAGGAGGGGTGGAGGATATCGACTATACCTTCTGCTGGATCCCCCACTCCAAAAGGGTCAGAATACCACCACCCCCCCCAAAAATTAGCCGCAGTGGCCACACCGTACGGCGGCGGGTAGTACGGCGAAGATGGAAGTTGGTAGTTGGGAGGATAAACTCCTCCTTCTGAAGGAGCCGGAGAGGCGGGAACGCTGAAGTGGCTGAAGAAGCTGCCGAGGAAGCTTGAAGGGCCTTGTTGGGCGGTGGAAGAGGAGGAGGTGGTGGAGGGGAGTTCCGCTCTGAAGCAGTTCCAGAGGAGGAGGAGGAGCTCGGGAGCTTCTCGAAGAGGCGAGCAGATCGGTTCGCGGGGGAATCGCCGGCGGCGGTGCCCGAGTGTCCTCGGGTGCAGCTGGTGGAGCGGGTTGGGTGCTGACTGCGCGAAAGGGTTGCCTTCGGACGACGGTGCGGGAGTTTGTGGAGTTTGTGAGGAATTTCACCACAACTCCACCTCTCCACTCCTCCAGCACCACCACGGAGGGCACCAGATCGGCGTTTCGAACCTGATCCGAAGCCAGCGAGTCGTAGGAGGTGATGGAGGCGGTCTTGGCCTTTAGGCCTAGCTGACCGCGCGCTGCTGTGCTGCTGGGGCTTCCAATTGCTGCTCGAATTTTTCTTTGGAGGTTTTTTAGAGTATTTTCTCCTCTTTTCAAGAGACGATCTTTCCGCCTCCTTCTTCTCTTTGAGAGTTTTTTCCCTCCCTTATTCTTCACCCATGTCCTCCTCCTCCTCCTCGTCCTCCTGATCTGCTGGCAGCAGTATCTGCTCGCTGCGGGTCCTGTTTGCTGACTTTTAGCTGCTGCGGGCCGTGCGCATAAAGGGGGCTCAAAAACGTCGTCAAAGGTGGTCTCAAATTTTCCGCCGCTGCTGAGATTTGGTTTTGAGCATTCAACTGCTGAGCACTGCTGCTTCACTGCTGGAGCACTTTGAGCCACCGGAGCGCTTACTGAAGGGGAAAGGGGGTCGTGGTGGCTGCTTTGTGTATTTGCAGTGTTGGTCATAGCTGGTCGTCGAAACCAGAAAGAGGCCTGTCATTTTCCGCCCTTCGCTGGATTCTGTTGACTGTAGAGCTGCTGAATTTGCGCTGCTGCCTCAGAAGGTCTTACCACCACTTCCCAAACCGGAGAAACAAAGCGCCCATGGTTGTGTTGGTCAGCGGGAAAAGAGGCGAGGGAGGCGGAAAGAGGCTCAGGGAGTTGAGCCGCCCCCACCCCCCAAACTGAAGTTGAGTTTGAGGGGTGGAAACGGCGGATAGTTGGCTGTGGACTGCAGCTGTTCCGCTTTTGTTGCTCGTTGATTTGCAGAAGTTGGGGTGAAGAAGACTCCCGTATAAGTTTTTTGCAGTAGAGTTTTGTAGCATTTTGAAAAAAACGGTTTGAAAGAGGGTTGGGAATTTTGTGGTGTGCAAGACGTTTTAGGCATTGAGGAAAGGCCAGTAACAATGTAGTGGTGGTTTAGTGTGTTTGATCAGGTGCAGCCGCAAAAAGAAAGCCGAGCAGTGTGACGTGCAAAAATCGAAAGGTAAGGTAAAGTGGCGCCCGAAGGCAGTAAAAGAAAAGGGAGAAATGTGGGGAAAACAGCAGCCGCAGTTTTGTGAAATACACCACCACACACCATGCAAAAGCAGGAATAATTTAGCGTGAAAAACGTAAGTGGTAGTAACCAGTAAGAAAAGCAAATCAAGAGCAATTGGCAAACACACACCATATGCAGGCAAATGTTGTGGGGTTTTGCAGTCAGAAGAAAGTAGTAACCAAAAAGTAAAAATTAAAAAAATTCCAAGCAAACCCAAAGTAAAAAATTAAAGAAGCAAACGAGAAGCGGTTAGTGCGGCGCGTTAGAAAAAAACAGTTTGGAAAAGGGTTTGTAAGCAAAGAAGAAGACACACCCCACACAAATAATTTGGGGGACAAAGGACAGGAAAAAGGATAGGAAAGAAAGAGAGAGGAAAAGAAAGAAAAAATCGAAGTTAATTTCCTTTTTGAAATGATATGATACGATAAAATAAATTCAACACAAAATCTAAACTATGCTAAATCCTAATTAAAAAAGAAAAAAAATTTTCTTACGTTTCGAGTAAACGAATCAGCGACTGCTGCTGAAACATGGGTCCGACTTTAAAATAAAAAATTAACAAAAAATTACAAATCAAAAAACTCTTCTTACCATGCCAAAACCACCCACCCCGCCAATCTTCTTCTTCCCCAGATGTCCAAGTCCTCAAGAGGGGGATACTGTTGATGGAGCTGGTGGAGCCCACATTCGACCACCCCCCACCACCCCGTTCACAGCAGCAGTGAATCCACCCTGCTGCATCATCGGAGCCTGCTGTTCGGTCATCATCTGCTGCTGCTGTGCTGAGGATGGGTCATCTTTGGTAACCACCGGACTGGCCATACATACCCGGATGGGGGCTGGGCAAAACTCACTGGGGTGGGAAAAAATGCTGCTGCGGGATAAAAGGGCTGCTGTGCGGGGTGCTGTTTGGGGCTGGGGGGGCCCAAAACCCGGGGGGGGAGGCCCTCGGGGGGGGTAAAAATTCCAAACGGGTTTCGACTAGTGGGGAAAAAGCCTCCCCCCCCCCCTTTTTCCCCTTGGCCCACAGGGGTGGTGGGGGGGATAAAGGCGCCCCCTTGGGCCCCCGCCCTGAAAAACCGGGCCCGGGGGGGGGCGGGGGCGGGCCCGGGACATGGCCGAGTGGGAGAGGAAAAGGGGGGTTTTTGTTTTGGGGGAAAAGCCGAACAAAAAAAAAAAAAAGTTTTTTTTTAAAAAAGTTTTTAAAAATTTTTTAAATTTTTCCCTGTAAATGCCCACCCTGAGGGAAAAAAATTTTCGAGCAGGGGGGAAGGGTGGGGGCCCGCCACTGGAAGGAACCCCAACTGGCTGCTGGAAAAGGGGATTGCCTGTTTTATTATTTTCACCACCCCCAAACCACCCCCTCGAGCAAAATCCGTCTTTTTGGGGGCCAAAGCTTCAAAAAATGGATTTGGGAGGTTGGGGAAGGGTCGGCGAGGGCGGCGTATCTAAACAATAAAAATAATTTCCAAATTGAAAAAAAAAAAGCAACAAAACAAATCCCACCGTTTCCGCAAAACTGGTCGAGTCGACCGACTTGGAGGATTCAGACTGCGGCTCAGGTTGTTGGCCGACGACGCCCTCCAGGTTCTCCCGGCAAACTGACTGGAGAGGGGGGTCTTTCACTGAAATGGAGAAAAAAAAAGGAAAAAATTTTATTAAAAAAACCATTTTAAAACCCCTCAAAAATCGAAGGCAGACTTTCTCGCGAGCCATTTCATCGCAACTTTAACTTAAATTAAAGTAATATAGCGGGGGATCGTGGGCCCTCAGCTATTTGGCATCGATAAAAGGGTTTGCAATAAAATGTCCTAGAATCCTTAAAACTCCTTATTTTTACTTTCCCGGACCCTCCACGGCACTTGGGATCCCCCCCACCAAGTTCTTTCCCCTCCACTGCCACCCCCAACGGCCATCGACCCATTTAAGGGGTCATCAGTCCCGAAGGCGTCCGAAAGGGGCGGCCCGTCAAAGGTGCCCGAGGCGGGTAGGGCTGGAGCCATTCCGCGGGGGGTTCTTCGCCGACCCCGGTCCCAGGTTTTTATTCCCACACCTTTTTGGCCCATCGGCTGACCGGGCCAGGGCCGACCGGGGTGGCGCTGGCGGGGGGAAAGATCATTCTTTTCTGATAGCTTTTTGGGGGAGCCCCGCCGCTGCGGTTTGTTTCCCGGCCCAAAGAGCCCCTTTGGGCATCGCCTCCGAGGAGAGCGAGGAGAGGGTTTTTCAGCGTCGAGTCGCCCCATCACCGAATTGTTGTTTTTAAATTCTGGGGCGGCCAAACCAAGTTTGCCCCTCCAAAAGGGGGCGTCACCCATCGAAGTTGGCCCACTCTGCTGCTGCTGCTGCGTGGGGGCTGATTACTCCTCCTCCTCCTGAAGCACCCAAATTCGCCCCACCCGAGGGCATGTAGGGCATGTAGCTGCTAAAGACGGGCACATCGGCGGCGGAATTAGCGTTTTGAACAGGTCCTCCTGTTGAAGAAGAGTTTGGCGGCGGAGCCAGCTTCACCACCGCTGAAGCTGGCTGCAACGTGGACACCGATGTAGAAGAGTGTTCCCGTGATCTGTGGTGGTGATGGTAGTGACCAGCAGCTCCTCCTGAAACTCCCGCACTCCTGCTCCAAAATCCGCCGCAGTGGGCGGAGGCAGCAGGGCGGGGATGATCACCTCGGCGGAGTTTTGCGATGTGGTTCGACTGCGATTTCGCGTCGAGGTGCTGGTTCCCGTCTTGCCTTGCAGCATATCACCACCTCCAACTCCGCCGTACATTGTATGGTAGATGTGATCTTCAGAACCTCCTTCTGCCGCCTTGTAGTACTCCTTGTAGTCCTCCTTGATGGACTCGGCAATGGCGAGGGCGGCCGCCTCCTCGGCACTTCGCTTCCGCTTGAGGGTGATGCTGAAGAGCTGGCCAATGGTGGTCATCACCACCATCGCCTCCTTCTTCGTCTTGATGCCGATAAACTGGTGGCCGGTGGTGGAGTTGCCGAAGACGTAGCCGAAGGCCCGCGTGTCGGTCTCGTCTCGGCTGATGAAGCTAATCTGCGGGACGGTGTGGTGAAAGAGCTGCTCGGCGCTCAGAGCGTCGGCGATCTTGATGCCGTCGAAGCTGATGTAGAGGTGGATGCGCCGCTTGTGACCGCCCATTGCCTTTTGGATGATCTGGCAAAAATAAAGAAAAGAGAAGAGAAAAAGAGGGAAAGAGAAAAGAGGGAAAGCATTAGTTGACAGAATAAAAAGCAGTTTGAGGTCAACGGTCTATTCAATGTAATGAAAGAAAAATCTCAATTGTCAAGTCTCATTGTATTGTGCTCATCGAGCCATGAACGCTTGTTTCGGTGTACCTAGGTTTGCTTCTTTCTTCTTTTCATAGCATTAAAGACATTAAATACCTGCTTTCCCAAACAGCTCACCTTCAACTTCTTCAAACTCTGCTGGCACATCTGCTCTCCCCTCGCCTCGGCGACATACTCCGAGCCAATTAGCTTCCCATGGAACTGCACTCCATCGCCGTTGAAGCGGTCCTCATCCTCCAGCTGCGTTCCCAGCTGAGGACCAGCTCCTGAGGAGGAGGTCGTCGCAGAGTTGCTGTGCAGTGAGACGACACTTCCGCCCATATTGCCCCCTCCATTGGTGGTGGTGGTGGTGGTGGGACTTTTGGGGCTCTTCTCCGAAGTTCCGCCGCTTAGGTTCACCTCGAGCTGCGCCGGCTCGCTATGTCCACCGCCGCTGTTCTGAAGCTGTGCATTGCTGGTGTTCCACGAGAAGAGGCCACGACGGCGCATCGTCTCTCCTGCTGCTGGAAGAAGTGTTTGAAGTGTTTAAAGCTGCTAAACTTGAGGTGAGGTTGAGGTTGAGGTTCCGGCGAGCTGAGCGGCGACTCCGTCGGACTGACCGCCAACTGCCCAAAGGTGGACTTGTGCGCGCCGGGAAGGCGAAGATTCTGCTGATTTGCTGAGTTTTGGTTTGAAGCGTTCAGCTGACTCGAAGACGCCGAGGGCGAGACTGAAGTTGAAGCTTCCTCCTCCTGTGCTATTATTATTCGGTGCATCCGGGTCGTTCCATATCATAAAGGAACTTAGCTGGAGAAAGTCGGGGCGACCAGGTCGAAGGGAGCTCCCATAGGCATTGTCCGGCGACTGCAGGCCGCTGTCAATCTCCGCCACGCCTACTGAAACTTCCGATCGGAAGGAGGCAAAGGCGGGGTCGAGGGCAAAGACCTCCTCTTCCTCCTCTTCTCCGACGACGGGAAAGTCCTCCTCACCACCAGTTCTAAAGATGACCTTGTCCACGTAGGAGGTGTCAAAGGCGGCGTCTGCGTCGTCAGCTGGAACGGAAATCGGCTCGCTTCGCTTCGGTTTTGGTGGTTGATGCTGCTGCTGTTGATTAGCTGCTGAAGAGCTGCTATCGAGGGACTGCACGTACAGCTTAAAGGTGTCCACTGAATCTAGGTGAAGGAGAGAGAGAGAAAGAGAGAGAGGGAAAAATAAATAAAAGATTAGCATTTATTTGTGGTATTTTCTCCTGTGGCAACAATAGAGGAGCTCTCCTCCTCATCATCATCAATTGCAATAGCAACAGCATCAAATATGAATTTATTGGCCGCGGTGATCATTCCATCACTCGAGTGTTTCTGCTCTCTCTCTCTCGGTCAAGGATCTCACGTAGTAGAGAAAAGTCACTAAAGTGAGCATTTTCTCGCCACAAAAGCAGCAGCAGCGCAGCAAAAGTCTGCACTTGCACTCGCTTTTTTCACTTCCCTCTTTTTTCCTTCCCTCGTCAGTCAGTGACATCAAGGTCAGCTCTGCAGCTATTTTTGAAATTGACTAGCTCGCACTTTCTCTCTCTTTTCTACCTAGTTTTTTCGCTACTGACTTGAGCCACTACTCAGCTTGAGTTCCGCCTACGCGCCTGAGCTAAAAAGCCAACTTTTTAATATGAAAAACCAAATCCACTAGAGCAAAATCAACACTACTGATCAGAAGCAATTTCAGCTTTTCAGACCAAAAAACGCTAATGAACAACAACATAAATGTGTGAGTTGCTGCGCTGTGGGTGACACAAAGTGACAGTGGCTGCAGGCAATTAGCAGTCTCCAGGTTAACGACGACGAGGAGGACGAGGACAATGAACATAAACAAAAACTGATCTTGTTAGTTCAACAACAAAACACAAAAACACACACAAAACAGAAATAGAAATGGCAGGAGAATGTTCACTTTTTTTCTCTGCTGGGCCACTTTAAGTACCCACTTCAGTGCACACTTCAGACACACATTAGCATTCTGAATGGCCAATTCTCGGTAATGGGTGACAGACTATTAAGTGAAGCAGTGAGAGATCGAGAGGTGACAAGAGAGAAGGAAAGAAGACACACATTTGCATAATAAAAGCCGACAGTGCGAGAGAGAGAGAGAGATGTCACACATCTGAACACTTACTGGCCATTTTGAATTGCTAAGTAGTAGTACTAGCTGAAAGAAGAAAAATGGGGAAAAATAGAACGATGAAGATACGGCTAAAGTAGCTGCTGCTGCTGAAGAGAGGCAGAAGTTGTACTGGTAGGCTCAATAGAAAAAGTAAAAAAGGAAAGATGAAGATGTGCACTAAACAGAAGAGGACATTATCATCGTCTTTGATGAGACGTCGTCTTCATCCTCAAGTTTGTGAAAATCATTTTCAAAAAAGTTAGTTTGCAAACTCCTGTTCATAAAAAAAGCACTGTGCACTAGCAGTACAAAGAAAAAAAAGTAAAAGTAATCAAAAAGTAAAGGAGGAAAATGAGGAGGATTTGGCAAACTCCCCCAAACCCAAAAAAAATCAGCAAGAAAAAAAGGTAGTGCACAAAAACAAACTAAAAAACAAAAAAAAAAGTATAAAAACACAGAGCAAAACATCAGCACTGGAGTGACTATCTCTTTAATAGTAGCAGCAGCAGCAGACAGTCATCCCAGCCGGCGAACCAAACAGGCGCACCCAATCGCCAAAGAGTTGCAGCAGCGGCATTTGGATAGAAGAGAGTGTGTGTATGTATGCACGCACACGATCTTTCTGGCTGGTTTTGCCTGATCGTCATCGTCGGCGACGCAGAAGAAGAGCCTTTGCGCAATAGAAATAGACTAGAAGAGAGAGAAGAGAAAAGGGGATGATAAATGTCTCACACTAGAGTCATGGGCGCAAAAAAGGCCGGGTGGGCGTTTGCGTTGCCGTCACGCACACATTTTTGTCACTTGACAGCTGCCAGAGACAATAAGCACCCAAAGACAGAGTAAAACTCAATCGATCACAACCAAACAACGATTAATCTGAAAATATTCAAACAGGGTGGGGGTGTACACTGCTGCTGCTGGTACAGATGGGACTCAAAGGAAGGCAGTGATGATGATGATGATGCACTCTAGTTCCGATGGTACCACGTGGTTGGTTCTTTTTTTTGGCAAACAGACCTCACCAGGGGTGGGGGTGGTGACCACTACAAGGGGAAAACAACAACAACAAAAAGTAAAAGCACTGCAAAAGGCAAAAGTGAAAGGAAAAAGCCCAGACCGGCAAAGTTTTTTGTTTGTTTGTACAAAGCTATTTACCTTAGCAACAGCAGAAAGCAGCACCCAGACTAGTCTATTAGACAAACAAAGGGGGAGGAGGAGAAGGGAGTATTTTCTTGTCTCGGTTCTTATTAAAAAAAATAGGAAAACTGGAACAAAATTATTCGCAAAAAACACACAGAGGTACAAGTGAAGCCGATCAGCGTCAGAAACTTAGAAAAGGAAAAAGAAAAGTAATTCGGAAGATGCGGGTAGGACACACACACACAGTTAATTGCACAAAGATAAGAGAGCACAAAGTGTACTTAAAACTTTTGTACAACTGTAACTAAAAACTGAAAAAAAGAAAGGAATACTAATTGAAATCCCCGCACAATCTTAATGGCAGAACAGCACCCCTTTAAAACTTAAAACGCAGTCGACTCTCTTTTACATTCGACACACACATTAACATCAACATTAGACTAATTAGAAAGAACAGTAATGGCAGCAGCAGCAGCCAGCATCTACGAACAAGCAGCGCCATGTGCTTCACCCTTTCTTTCCCTCATCAGACAAATTTTTAAAAATTTTTGCCCACCACCACCACCGCCGCCAATTAAACAGGACGTTAGTACGGCAGAAGCAGCAGCAGCAAGGAAAAGAGCAAACACACATAATAAATAATAACAAGTCTCAGTAGTGCACTGTGTGCACACAGTAAATCTGTCACCAAAAGCTGCCTGCTGCTGCTGCGCGACAAGCTAATTGAAAATAAATGTTAGCTCGAACGGATTTTTCTGATTAAAAAAACTAAGCATTAAATAAGGACGGGTTTTGCCCGAAAAACCTCACCAAACCCTCAAAACCCTAAACTTTCAGATAAGAGTATGGGATACCTTAGACTGTACATAATAAAAAAGAATAAAAAGCAGGGGGACACTGTGCAATATCTGTGGGGAAAAGGGAAAGGAAAGCCACTCTCGCCGATTCGGGGGTGTATTTTTGATTTACAATCTATCTTTACTCCATCTTCACCACAAATGGTTAGTACACGAGACCTTTTAGGGTGGCAGTGTCCCCTCTATCGTTTCGATATTACAGCAGCAGCGCAGCAGCAAGGTTAATCACAACGCATTCTCCGGTACAGCAGAGCAGCAGCGCAATGAAAAACACTAGTGACCATAAAAAGCAGCATCATCACATGCTACTCACTCGGCCGCCAATGACCCTCTTACTAGATCATAGAAACCTAAACACGAGGGGCTCCCCCAAATCAATGACCATAATAAAATAGTAAACACAACGGCACAAGATATGAAAAACCCCCAAACACCCCAGAGAAGACCACTAACTAATAAAAACAAAAATCATGCCCGGGACCCGAGCCCTCATGATGATCTCACCGCCGGCCGCCGCATAAGCAGGCCATTCTAGAGCATAAACAACAAAAGAAAAAAAACGACAAAGCACAACTCAATCCAATGCTAGTGGCACCAGCAATGGCAATATCTCCTCCTTATCATCCCGTACATCTTACCGTTGCCTCAGCACCCCAAAACGCAATGCGAGCAGCGGCAGCACGGAACACCGCCCGAACAATAGCCGACAGAGCAAATGAGCCTAAATGATCATGAGTGAACACCTAACACCCACACACGCTAAGCAGTAATCAGACACCACTCAAAGATGTAATCGGCTACCAACACAAAACAATAAGCACATGTGACTTTTATGAAATAATAAAAGACTACACAATGCCACCAGTGGAGGTCACCACCACTGGAGATAAACGTCAGTTGCAGAAAAACTCATTGCAGCAAAAAACACTGTCTTGCATTAGCCCTTTGTCAGCTTCCACAAACTTCATTTGCCTAATTCATCGACCCCTCGCTCTTTCACTTCTTCTAATGAGAAGAAACAAAAAAGTAGAAGGAAAGAAGGCAAACGAGAAATTTAAAGGCAAAATGCTTCTCTTTTTTCCACCTCAGCTCTCCCAAAATAATTGGAACTGCAAGTGCTGTTTGCGGTACTGCGCACACAATTATCAGCATTAAGTTAGGTAGAAGGAGAAAAGAAGAGAAGACAAAGTTTTGCAAAAGGTTGAAAGTGCACTGCTGCTGCTGCTGCTGCTGAAGTGTACTTTTTTCAGCTCATCCATCTTTTATTAGCTTTCTCTCTCTCTGGAAGTCAGCTAATAAAAGAGAAATCGTAGGAAAAAGGTAACAGCAGCAGCAGCAGCACAAAGCTTACAAGGTAGCTTGTGGCTGCTGCTGCCGCAAAATTAAACCTCCAGCCTTCAAAGAAGACTTCAGAAGAAGAAGAGCTGTCTAATTAAATCTTAGAAGTCGTGTTTGCTCGGAGCAAAAAAAATCTGAAAACAAAAAGCTCCCATTGAGAAACGAGAATGCAGAGAATATTCTACAAACAGCGTACAGCACTCAAACTTCTTCAAATAAACCACACACACTCACAAGATAATAAACAAAAACAGCCAATAAACAACTTCTGAAACTGCATAAATTTTAACAGGAAAAAAGAGTTTGCACCTACCTTAGATGATAAACAAAAAAATTGACGGGTGATTGCCGTTGAAGTCTCAGAGACAAAAAAGCGGGAGAAATGAAAGTGTGACGATCGTAAAACGATGATGATGGGATGTGAAGATGAGGCAGTCGTGGTCGTGGTCGTGGTGGTGCAATCACAAGTACTGTTCAGTACGAGCACTCTTCGGTGCAATGTCTTTCAAATCCCTTCTCACTCTCTCCTCAAGCACAGAGAGACGATGATGCGCAGCAAGATCAGGGAAACTAAGCAAGCAAGAAGAAAAAAACTGTAAAGTGGAGATGCTGGCCGGATGATGATGATGATGATGATTAGAAACTGAAAAGCTGTGGCTTAAAGCAGTTGATCTGGGAGCCGAAAAAGACGGGCGAACACGTAAAACACAAAAAAATGTGCTTCAAACTGCTGCTGGTGGTCGTCGCAGTGGACACAACAGACACAGAGACAGGGTTGCCCGCCGAGTTGAAAAAAAATTCGTAGTGGCAATGCTGGTGCTGGTCTGTGTTGGTGCTGGTCTGTGGCATTGAAGTTGCTGCAGCTGGCGCTGGCGCTGTCGAAGATTCGGGTGAGCGTCGAGCTAAACCGAGTTGAGCTGAGCCGAGCTGTTGTTGGTGTGTTTGGCAGGCAGGCAGGCAGTCACCGACAGACAGACAGAGGAGGAAAGTAATGAAGAAATGAAGAAGAAAGTTGCGGATTGAGTAGTAGACACAGAACAGAACAGAAAACAGAAAAGTGGGGCTCAAGCTGCGGCGGCGGCGGCGGTGAATTAGAAACGATTTGGTATATAGCTCGAGCGCCGGCGGCGGCGGCCTTGCCTTGGTCGTTCGCGTTCCAGAAAGGAACTCCTCTCCTCGCTATATATTCGACGGATCCTTCTTCCTTCTCCTCTTCCTTTTCATATTCTTCTTCTCCCACTCCTGCCACCAGTCAGCTGGGTGGTGCAGCAGCAGTTATTCCTCTATTTCTCGGCAGCAGGAGCAGCAGCAGCTTCGAAATGAGTGTCGGCGAACATGCAATGAATGAATGAGAATGTACGAGGTAGAAGGCGCCAGCTCTTCAGCACTTCAGCTTCAGCTTCTTCGGCTGCTGCTACCTCGAGAAGAACTGCTGCTTTCTGCTGCTGTTGTCTTCGACGACTTCTTTAGCAGGCTGTTGTGGATTTCGCTGCCAAGGTGACGAGAACGTGGTGGTGGTGGTGGTGGTCGTCGTGGTGGTGGTGGTTGAAAACTGGTGGGCTTCTTGTCTGTCAGTGTTGTACGCGTTTTCGAAATACACTGCTGTTTTCTCTCCTCTCCTTCACCACCTTTTTACGACTTTTGCGGCTTCAGTGTTCTGTTCTTCGAAGTAGTTTCTTTGAGGAGGAGGAGGGAGGAGAAAAGTAGAAAGAAACAGACTTCAGCGCCTTCAACGACAGCTGCTGCGGGCCCGTACACCACTAAACAAAGGTTACGTAACACGATAAACATTTTGATCTTTTCCCACTCTCAGTTTTCAAGTGTTTTCTTTAAGTACAGTAAGTAATAAGTAGTTCCTTCAACGATATCAGCAACCGGCGGCGGCAGCGGATTGACAATTAGCCGCTGCTGTCTGCTGCTGCTTTTCTGCTTAGCGAGAGGGGACGAAAAAACAAAAAAAAAAATATTTGTAAAGTGAAGCTGAAGCTTGCTGAACTGGCGGGGGCCAACCGGGGGTGTCTTGTTGGGGGGTGGGGGGGGGGGAAAGTGATGTAAAATTAAAGGGGAAAAGGGGGGGTGAGAAAAAGAATCGAACAAAGCCGGACAGGAATGAAAAACCGGCAAAAAAAAATCCAAAACGGCCCGAAAAAAAATCTTGAGCACCTCTTTTTTTCCTTTTGCATACAAGGCCCCGTTAGGCGCCCACCGTAAAAAACACTTCCCCAAAAAAATTCCTCAAGCAAAAGGCAAAAGGGAGTGGGCGGCACCTTTGTGGTGCTTCGAGGGCTTTTTTTGGGGGGAAACGGCGATTTTTCCCCCCCGCCCCTTTTTCCACCCGCTGCCGCTCGCCAAACCTTTGTTGTTGTTGTTCGTTTCCGCTTTTCATTCTTGCGTTCCTTTTAGGGCCCGGGCAAAATTCTACTTCCCCCTTTTTACCCATTCTATCTTCCCGTTCCTTTTTTTTTTTAAAGGATTAGATTTAAAAAACCTTAAAAATGGATCCAATCAGTGAGAGGTAACAAGCCTTCCTTTTTTGGCGGCCGGCTCCCCTCGGGGGCCGCTTTGCCAGGCACACCAAAATTTTGAACCTCCAATTCGATTCGGGGTTTTTTTCCGACGGAACCGATCCCTTTGGCGACCCCCTTTTCCCTCCCCTCCTCAACACATCCATCATCTTTGGCACCAAATCCCCGCAGGTTCACGAGAGCTGCAATTTTTGCCCCAGGCACGAACGCCTTTGACCTAGGAAGCTGTCCGCCCTGCCCCGCCTTTAAGAAGCCTTTCCAATCAAAGTAAAGGTGGACCCTTTTCTGTTTTTGATGACCCCCCCTCTTTGCTCCTGTGCCCCCCGCGTGACCGGGGTCGCCCCGTCGACACTGACTCCTGATCGGGGGCCACCCATCCGTTAGCCTGGTCGCCAGTGGCGTTTTTAAAGTTTGGGGGGGAGGGAAGTACGGTGGCTCCCCCCTCGGGGGGCCCGAGCCCCCCGAGCAAACGGGCAAGTAAAGCTCTGGCATTCGACTAACCACAGTACGACCCCAGCCGGACTCTTTTTTCCCCCGCGTCCTTTCCTTTCCCCGCTGCCCGGCATCAAAAGTGGGGGGAAAAACCCTTTTTTCCCTCTTTTTTTTGATTTTGAAAATGGGAAAAGATTTGGGTACTTTTTTGAAACTGAAAATTCGTTTTGCTTGTACTTCTCCTTTTCCAAAAAATCCTTTTCCCCCAAAAGGACCTCCCGAGCGGCCCATTCAGTCCCAAACCCCCCTGTACGGCCCCTTTTGGACGCCCCACGCTCGCCTTTTTAAAACCCTCTCCTCCGATAACATGCCCCTACCTGAATCATGGGCGGCGATGAGGGTTCTTTTGAGGCAACCAGCATCTTCCCTTGCCCACTACCCTAACGGGGAGCACCCGGGCCCTGTCGACAAACCTCCCCCACTTTTGGGGTTTTTGTACAACACTCCACCCCCCCAAAACCCGTGGCCTTCCAACCCTTCGACCCCGAAAACCCCTCGATGCGATACCTTCACACTCACCCCCCGCCCCCCCTCCTCCTCTGGTCCCTTTTTTGCCCGGGCGGGGCCCGCGGAACTCTCTCCTTCCCGAGTGCCCCCTGCGCCTACGGGTACGCCTCGCCCCCTTCATCCCCGTCGCCGGCCCGCCTGCCGCATTCGCGAAAATGCGTTCATCCCCTTTTCCCCGCGCCCCTTATTTCCGGTCCCGTCTCCATTCCCTTTGCCCCCGTCGCCCCCTCCGACCCATGGAAAATCAAGCAGCTACTATGCTCGTCTTCATCTTGCGCCCACTTTCCCCCGGCCCTCTTTTCCCTCTAGTCTTTTTTTTAGAGGGTTTTGAAGTTTAGGGGTTTTTTTACCTATGTATTCCCGGGGGGGTGGGACCCTTGTTTCTGCTTTGTCTTTTTGCTTTACGAATGAAAAAGGGTTTTTTGTTTCCTTTTTTGTCCCCAATTCCCCCCCACCCAATTTTTTTTCATTCTAATTCCTATTTTTCCCTTTTTTTATATTCTGACCACCAACACACACGCTGTGCAATGTTTGTTTTCAATTTGTTGTTTGATGATTCCCTATTCCCTATTTTTTCCCTATTCTCCTTCTCCTCCTCTTGCACACTAAACAGTTTGGAGTGTTGTTAACTTTTTGAGTGAAGTATGTGTGTTGAATCACTGCCTTCTCTCGCTTTTTGTCTCTTCTTTTCTTGTTTTTAGTTTTTTAGCTTTTGAACTTTATTTTCACTTCACACTTGAACTTGATTTTGTCGGCTTGACTTTGAGTTTGAGTGTGACTGTTGACAGGCTCACTTTGTCTCGCTTTGTTGATTTGTTTTGTTGAATGTTGGCGCACTTCATTTGCGTTCTCATTCGCTCTTTTTATTGCCGGACTTTTTTTTTATTGACTTTGATGGTGAAGTGTTGTGACTCCTGCTGCACACACACTTTCACACTTCGCTTTTCTTGTCGATTTTTTAGTGTGTGTGCTAGATCCTTTACCTTTGCGTACGTGAGGACCACGCTAAGTGTGTGCACTTCATTTGACTTTGCTTTGCTTCGCTTTGCTTTGTCTGCTCGGCACAATAGACTTTCGTCTACGCGTGTTTGACCAAGTTCTACTACGGCTGCTTCAATTAGCCGTGAATTTGTGACACTTTTCAACACAGGCTGGCTGGTTGTGTGTGTGTGTGTGTTTAGACACACTTCTTTCTCCTCTTTTGTTGCTGCTATTGTTAGACCACTTTCTCTTCTCAGATTTTTTTGCTTCAGCTGCTGCTGCTGTCATGAAACAAAATTTAATTGCCTTGAAGAGAAAGAGTTGTGTGGTGCAACCTTTACAGTTAACACATTGTGTCTTTTTTACGGCCTTTTTTTCTCGCTGTTCAAATTCTGCTGCTCGGTTTGTACTAAAAAGTCTCCCGGTTTTAATTGCACTGCACACTGTTTGTTTTTTTCATTTGAAACTGGCACAAATTCCTACTCTGATATGTGAGCAATATCTTTTGCAACGGAAAGAAATGTGTGTAAAGAGTGCACCTAGAGAGTCTTTTCCGCCTGTTGCACATGTTGTCAAAATGTTTGTGTTTTTGCTGCTGCTGTTGATCCAAAAGACGCGTATTTTTAGTTCAACTTTTAGCCGCTTATATTACCTGATCACTACGGCCTTGTTTTTTTTGTACAGCAAACTATGCTAAGATGCTGATGATGATCCTCTTCTTTCTTTCTTTCTTTCTACTGCAAACCAATCACACTAATCACTTTATTAATCGGGCAGTGCAACAATTCATTAGCGGCAGCAGCAGCAGCAGCAGTAGCATCATTCATCACGCGACTCGTTCCAACAAGTGATGTGCACCGCTGTTCAATATCCCTCCCGATCACTGCTGCTGCCGTAGTAGTAGGCAATTAAATTAACACGTAAAATTCATTAATAGACGATTAATCAAATTCGATTGAGCAGTGTGGTGGTAGTGGAAGTGTCGGCTTTGGAGCGGAAGCTCTTTTTCCAAGCTGCTTCTGCTGCTGCTTTTTTTGCTTCTCTCCTCTAATTGCCAGGTTTGAAGGTGTGTTTTATATATGTGTTCTAAAGTGTGCTTCTTTTTCACATCGATTTGAGGCATCTTTTGCTGATGACCTGCTGCTGCTGCTGTTTTTTCTCGCCCACTCTTGGACCGAGAGAACATTTTTCGTTTTGTCCTTTTTGAACTTGTTGTCCTCTTGTTCAGCTGCTGCTGCTGGACACAGTTTACTGCGAACTTTCTTTCTGATCTAAAGCTAAACACTTTGATTACCAGCACACCGGAAAGGTCAGCACCGTTGCCGCCGCCGGTCACTGTTGCTGTGTGCCTGGGAACAAAATCAGTTGTGTAAGCAATTAGGAGAAAAATAACGCCAGTGAACGGCAAGGCTTTTAAAAGTGTGCTGTATTGTGCTGTTTTGTGTTATTGCTAAATTGCATATTAAACATTTTTTCCCCTTTTTGCTCCTCACTGTACCGGTGCACACTTTGTCACTTTATTTCTTTTTCTCAGTTTTTTTGCAACTCCCTTTGTTGTATAATTTGGCAGATAGCAGTTGCATTTTCCACTGTCACTGCTAACGGGAGAAGCTGGTAAATTGTTGTCCGCTTTGGTTGCTGCGGTTATTACCTCTGCTTATTAATTTGCTACTGTTGCATTGTACTGTGAAGTCGTAATTGTCTAATTTGATAGAAGAAGCGAAAGGTTGAAAGTACAGTGTCTTTTGAAGTGTGAAGTGCGCGGTTCTTTCTCTCGTTTTGCTTTGCTTTGCCTCAACCTAAACACTCATTGACGAGTGCGTGTAAAATGTGTAGTAATAATTTAATTAATCGACCGTCGTTTTTTCAGCTCTCGCCTTGGACAAGGTGAGAGAAAACGGGCGGAGAGAGAGAGAGGAGAGAGTCGGACGCTTTTCTTCTTTGCCTTCATTTTGTTTGATATTATTTCTCGGTTTTGCTGTCTTTTTTCCCTTTTTTTGTGGCGGGTGTACCTTGTGCTGTTTTAGACCGCCGTCTTTTTCCTCAGTGTTGCCGCCGCCGCCGCTCTCTCAATTGCGACAACTGCGCCCGGTGCAACCGGTTATTATTACCGCTGCCGCCGCCACCTTTCCCACCTTACCCGTTACCGTTTTGCTGTTATACTTTTTCTTCTTCTTCGTCTTCGTCTTCTAAAATGTTGTTGTGTATTAGCATGAACGTGTAATTAATAACGGTAAATTGTTAATTGTTGAGCGGCTGCTGCTGCTGCTGCTGGCTACTGTCCGCGTTAAATGGCGGCAATTTCCGGGAACGCTCTTTTTTTCTGTCAGTGATCTGTGGAAGCTCATTTGCAAATGCCACAAATCACTTTTTTCTGCTCTTTTTCTGTTCTGTTCTGTGTTCTGTTTTGTGTTTTTTGTGTTTGATTGCCTTTTGCTACGCACGTGGCACGTGCCCGGCTACTTCTTTTCCCGTTTAGTTTTTCGATTTATTATTTTTTTATATTTCATTTTTACTGTTTCAGCCGTCGGCTGATCGGTGTGTGTGTGTGATTAGCTCGTTTGTTTTTGAAGGGGGGAGATGATCGGTAATGATGATGATTGCTGTTTTTGCCTGAAAAAGAGGAGCGCAGTGCTTGAGGTGAGGAATATTCTCTCTTTGTTTCAGGAAGGAATTTCCTATTTTTATTTTGGATATACTTTGGTTGCATTATTGTTGACGTTGTTTTTGTTATTTGAGCACTTGTTGTACTGACATCGTACAACATCACACCTAAACCAAATGTTTCTATTTTTAGCCGCCATTTCTGGTTTGTTGTTTCTTTGGATCACACGCTCAAGATGTGATCCACTTTCTTTTAGCTGTGCTGCTGCTGCACAATTGGATTTATCACCACTTGTTGCTGTTATCTAAAAAACTACCGTGGAATTTCTTCCGGGATGCTTAGATGTTGAGATGTTTGTTTCAAGAGACCTCCTTGTTTCTTACCTTTGTGTGGACACACTCTACTTTTAAAACTTTAGTTTAGTTTACATAGTTTGTTTTAGTAGTAGTAGTAGTAGTAGATGGCTTTACCTTCTACTTGCTGATAGTCTGCTCATTTTAGTTTAGTCGTTTTATTTACTACTTTCTCAAAGAAGAAGAATTGATAACGATGATGATGTTTTACCCACGTGACTCTCTCTACCTTCTTAAAGTTTTGTTTGCGAGTGAAAGTCTTCACAGCTTACTGGCTTATCCGAGATCGTCATCACAGGCCACCGCCTCACTACTCATCATCTCCTTTTCTTTCTCAAATTAAATTAATTTACTGAACTGTTTCGCTGAATGCTCACTCTCACACAGACATCTCTTTGGCAAATGGCTAGCAAATCGTTAACAGCCTCAGTTCTCACTCTGCCAATTAAGCATCACAGCAATGGTGGTGGTGGTGGCCACCGTAAGGTAATCACTGCTGCTGCTTCGCCGCTAATCTCAGCGATGAGAGAAGAGGGGAAAGTGCTGTCTTTGGTGTTAATCAGGCGAGAAATGGCCTGACTGGCCACACTTGCACTCATACTCTCTCACTCTTCACACATATTTAGGTGATGTGTTTTATGTTCTGTCTTTCTGCTGCTGCTGCTGCTGCTATTATAAATGATCTCTCGCACATTAATCGTAACTTTTGCACACACACACTTCTGAGACGTATTTTGGGAAGTTTGCACTAAGCTGCTGCTGCTGCTGCTGCTGTTCCAGAAACAGAGTTGATTAATAATGTCTTTTTCTGCTTTTCCTCACTCTAAAGAAGTGTGAAGTGTGGCACCATTTTTTTTTCACTTAAATTTCACTAAAAAAAGTTATGGGGGAAAAAGACATTAAGCGTGCAAGCTTTTGGTTAATGATCGATATTAGGATGCAGGAAGAAAGGCGAAAGGTGTCGAGGTTGTTAAGTGTTTAATTAGTGTCGTTTTTTTGTTGTTTTTTATTTCTTGTTCCTCAGCCTTACCACCACTGCTGCTAATTAAGCCTGATGCTGCTGAAAGCTTTTTTTTTAATTTCACTTTGAAATTCATTGGTTTTTTAATCGAGATGCGGAAATTTTTGCTGTTATTTTTACTCTTTCATTCACCTATTTTGAAGATAAGAATTTCCGGAAGAAAATGCAATGCTGCTTGAGATGAATGGGACAGGACTGTTACTGCTGCTGTCTACCACCACCAAACTTTGGTGTAATCAATTGTGCATTTTTGTGTTAGCCATCTCCATTCATTTCCACCTCCTTTCTTTAGAGAAGAGGGAGATAAATGTGTGTAGTGGTGTGTTTTGTGTGTGCGACAACAAAGCTAAAAGAAAGAGAGGGATAGAGATTATCTGCTGCTGCTGCTGTTCACCTGTTTTGCTTTGTTCTGTTCTGCATTTGGTTAATTGCCCATTCACCTACTGAGTGGCCACACACACACACACACACCTAATCGACCAGTCTTTAGATTTTTTTGCATGAAGGTGCTAATTAATTAATGAGCTAGTGGAGGGAGAAGCTGTCGGTTGATTCATTCTTTCTCTCTTTCTTTTTTTGTGTTTCCGCATTTGACTGTTTCCACCGTCGACACTGACTGACTGACTGAGACTGTTACCGTTTTAATTGCCGCTTTTTTCTTTTGCAGTATTTTTAGTTAGTTTTTGGAGATGATTTTTAGCTTTTTTTCTTTTCTTTTCTAAAAATCGCTTCTCGATTTTTTCCTTTAGAGGATACTTTTTAGTGTAAAAAGTGAGAGTTTGAAAGTTGCTGCTTTACTTCGCTCTTTAAAATTTTGCACTTGTTTTCCCTTAAATGCAGCAGCAGCAGCAGCAGTAGCCACCATTTCCTGGTTATTTTGGCCAACAACTTTGCTTTTCCAGATGACGATGAGTATTCACCATAATATATGATGCCTTTTCAGCTCTAGTTAGCTTTAGAGAGAGTTTTTACACTCCTCCTGCCTACAAAAAAAGATGGTCGCTGCTGATGACTGTTATTATTATTAGTATTAGATTGGGGATGTGTTTTAAAGCGAATGTATTTTTAAAATAGTAAAAATCGAAGGTGACAGTGTGATTTTTACTTTGGCTGTGCTGCTGGGGCTGCTAAGGGGAGAAGCTTACCCCAATTTTTTAAGCTAACCCCTAACTACACAGCAGCGCGCAACAGAAATTTTCAAAAAGTAAAGATAAGAGGGGGAGGGGGGGGGGAAAAATTCGCCCTTTTTGGGGAGTGAACCCCTGATTAAAGCAGAGAGAAAAAAGGAAAGGAAAGAGAAGAGAGAGGTTTGGGCCAGAGGAAAGAGAAGTGGGGAAAAATGTGGGGGAAGAAGAGAGGACTTAAGAGAACGAAAAAAAGTCCGGTCCTGCTCTGCCACACCCCTTCAAAAAAAAGAAAAAAGTGGTTTTTTTTTTAGGAAAGCTTTAAAAGTCTGTCCTTTTAGAGTTTCAGAGAGCCTACCCGGAAGGTGATAGTGAAAAGGAGAGGTGGAAATAGCTAAGAAGAAGAAAAAAGAAGTGCCATGCCCTTTTGCATCTTTTCGTTGCTTTTTGTACATTTTTTTTGTTGTTGCTTCTGCTCCACTTTTACTCATTTTTTGTTGTTTTTTCCTTTCATTTCTCTCTGACTGTCTATTGTGTCCCCTTCTTTCTTTTATCAGTTTTTTGTATTTTTGGGGGTTATTGTGCGCCATTTTGCAGTAAAAAAAGTCTCTGTTTTGGGGGGCGCAATCTTTAAAATAAGAAGAAGTGTTTTGCTGAATTGAAGTGAATAAAATGGTGAATATCTGCGGTCGGTGGCTACCTGACTCACAACCACCACAAAGTGATCGTTTAGCTGTTGTGGTGGTTGTGGTGATTATTTTTTTATTGTTATCATTTGCTGTAGAGTTTGTTTCAGCAGCAGCAGCAGGCAAAGGGGAAAAATCACCGCCGATCTCGCACTTTCTCTCTCATCTTTCTCTCAGGCAATGTCCTTTGTTGTTTTGTGGCGATGATATTATCTCTTATTGTGGTGGTGGTGGTGGTGGTGGTGGTGGTGATCTTCAGTGTTCATCGCCATCGTCAGCTGCGGCTGCTGCTGCTGCTGCTGCTGAAGCTTACCTTTTAACTTTAGTTTTTAGTTTTGTTTTCATTTCATCTCGTTCTTTGCATCTCTCTTTCACTTTCACTACCCGAGCAGTTCGTGTCCGAGTATGCAAATCTGTAGTGCGCCCATTGCGCCTGTGTGTGTTTGCTTTGCTTTGCCTGCGCTGTTTTTGTTTAGTGTTTAGTGCTCAGTTCAGTTCAGTTCCAATGTGTGTTTCAGTTCAGTGTGCCAGCTCACTGTCCAAACGCATTAGCACAATAGTGTAATGCCTTTGCGAGCGATGCATCGTTTATGTTTATCTGCTGCTCATGGAATGGGACTGACTGACTGACTATGGTTGAGGGGGAGGAAAGCGAGGATTTTTGCTTTTTGTTTTTACTGTGAAACAGGAAAAGGAAGTGAATGGAAGGATTGATGAGATAGATGTTGCTTCTGGTATTTTTCTGAGGGAACTTTTAACTTTTCACTACCTCCCATTGGATTTTTTTGTTTTGCATTTATTTTGCCCAATTTATTTTTGTAGAGATGAACTTGGGCACTTTAGAGACTTTACCTAGCACTAATCCTTTTTGAATTTTTGTTGCTTTGTTCTTCTGACGCACTGGTCACCTAAAGCCCTCAAATCCCAATTTTCTGAGTTCGACCTTAGTGCACTTAGTGTTTTTAAAGTTACTTTTCTTTCTTTTCCTTCTTTTCAGGCTGCCACTTTCAATTGGTGATCTTCGGCAGTGATCCCTTCTTTCAGGCCTTTCTTTCATCTCCTCTTCATTCATTTATTTTATTTAATATTATTACCTGTGATGCAAATGAGAGCAGTCTTAGCTGCTGCTGCTGCTGCTGCTGTCGATATCTGATGCTCGTGTGTATTTGCACGTGGCTAATTTGCATACCTTTGGCTCTTCTGTTGTTTTCTGTTGTTGTTGTTGTTTTCAGACTGTTTTCTTCTCCAAAATCTTTCGACAAGAAACACACACACTTTCTTTCGTTTTTTGCTGTCTTATGTTTTGTGAACATCTGCTGAGTTTCTCCTTCTTCTAAGGTCGAGTGCACTTGAGTGCTCCTCTTCTTTTACTAGTGCTCTCAATTGTTTGCTGCTGCTTCTGACACACAGAGAACTTTTTTCTGAGCCGCTGCCGCTGCCTGTTCCTAATCAAAGGCGCAGACTCCACTTTTTTCCCTTTCGTCGAACACACTGATTTTTTTTGGTCAGCAATCAATCGATCAAGTGCATCAGAGCAGCAGCAGCAGCAGCAGCAGCAGCACATCATCGCTGATTGATTAGGCAAAGGAGACGAAGAGTTGAGGTAGTCTTGTTAGGGAGAAGAAGGGAAAGGGATAGAATGGCTAATTAAAATTAAAATGTACAACGCGCTGACCTTTGGTGCGAGCTGGTCACCTCATTTCAGCAGTGCTGTTTTTATTGTTGTTGTTTGATTTAATTTGATTAGCTAGTTGATTTGCGCCCCACAAGCTCTTGTTAGAATCTCAATGAGAAAGGTGGTGATGTGATATAATATTCAGTGAGCTGTTATATTCAAATTAGCCCTTGAGTTGCTATTGAGTCAGAGAGCTAGGTCAAAGATTTTGCTGTAGATTTTGATTTGATTTGATTTTTGTTCCGCTTCAGAAAAAAAGGCACACAAAGTCATCTTTTTCTTCTCCTTTTATTAGTTGCTGTGTTGTACAACAGCGGTAATGTTCCCTTTCTCTGTTTTGTGTCGTTTTTACTTTTGAAATCGGTTTTTGCAGCTACTTTACCACGTAATTGACAAGAGCAGCAGCAGCAGCAAAAAAAGAAGCAGAAAGAAGTTTCATCACTGCGCAATTTGTTACTACCACAAACTACAGCTTTTTTTGTGCGCTTTTTTACCTGAGTGTCTCATCTTCTTCTTCATCATCATCATCGTTTTCAACTGTTTTTGTGTCGTTTTTGCTCGTCATCACTTTATAAGGACTTGGGCTTCATTTTCACTCTCACTCTAGCTCTTTCTAATATTTCTCTCAATATTTTTCGTCTGTTTCTCCTTTAGTAACTACCTTTGAAGAGCTCGCTGTTGCTTTAATTTTTTCTTTTTAAGAAAAAAATGTTTGAAACTTGACGACAGGCAATGTCTGGTCTGGTCTGTCGGCTAACAATTGCCTGAAAGTGATCCTCTTCACTTTCTTTCTCTTCACTTTCTTGAAAGTGATGATGGCCCGGTCTATTAAGTAAATAAAGTATAAAATGGCCCGGTCGACTTTGAGAAAGAACTTTTTCTGCTGATGAGCTGAGAACAGCTTTGTTGGTCGTTGCGACACTTGCGGTACTCACTTTCTCTCGAGAGAGAGCTGCCCCCCTCTCTCTCGCTCTAATGAACTCCTTTCTCTTTGTGTTTGTGTGCATAAACATAAGCATAAAGTTGTTTTTAAACTTTCAATCGTTCTTTTGTGGTCTTCAGTCGTTTTCACTGTCCCTGCCTGGGTCTCCTTTTTTCTCTCTTCTTTTCTTCTTCTCTCTGCCAACCGTTGTCAAACTTTATTTTCCTAATTGTTTTTGCTGCTGCTGCCGCAACTTAGTAATGGAGCCTCTCTTTCCTTTCCCTTTACCTTTTATCTTTGTACTTTTTTGTGAGCTCCCGTAATTGCGCGGTATCGTGGTATCGACTGTTGCGGCTGCGATTGTAGTGCAACTTTGGTGCAACTTGGACAGTAGCAGTACACTTGAAGTGGTACTTTTGAAGCAGTGCCACGTTTTAATCACCAGCAACTTTTGGTTACAACGGTAATGTGGTGGTAAAAAATGGTGGTGTTCAGTCGATGAAGGATTTTGTGACTGTTTATTTGAACTTTTGCAAACCTAACTAACCTAGCTCATTAGCTAGTCTGCTACTGTTTTATTTTATGCTGTTGTTGGGGTTTGTTGTTTATTGCCCATGCGAAAGTGATGTTGGTTGTTGTTTTCTTGAAGGATTGTCGCTTTTCTGCAGCAGAAAAAAAGGTAGCCAGGCTGCTGCTCATCATAGTTCAGCACACACACACAGACAGGAAGTTTTTGACTCCTTTCCTCCTCCTTTTCTTTTCTTCAGCTAGATATGTCTGATAATGTTTGTGTGTGTGACACCGATTCTTTCTTTCTCTGCTGCTGCTGCTTAACAAAGCAGCAGTTAGTTTATTTAATATGCAAAGTCTTTCTTCTTTTCATTTTCTTCCTCCTTTCTTCTTTCTTCTTTCTCTGCTAAAGTGCTCGGTTTAAAATGTCGGTGGAGGTGGGAAAACGCTGCTGCTGCTGCTGCTGTTGTTAATAACATTTAGATTTTATTTAAATTTATTCTACAGATCTCTCTTCTCTCCCCTTTTTTAGACGGGGTTTTAAAGGGAGAAGAAATACTTTGGGATGAAGAAAAAAAGGGTTTTGAAAAAGGGGAGGGGGAGGAGGTTGATTAGCGGGGTAAAGATGTGCAAATTTAAATTAAAGGGTTGAAGGGCCTTTTAGGGGTGAAGTAAAAATTTTGGCCTCTTTTTAAAAGGGTCAAGTGTGTTTGAAATATTTTTTATGTTTTCCGACAGGACGACGTCAGTCAGCACCCCACTGACTATGTTTGATTCGATTAAAAATCATGTCTATGTGGCCATTTAATGCAAAGAGAGGGGCCTAATATAAACATGTGTTTTTTTATGAGCGTGCTGCTGTAATTGGGGACTTTTTTGCTTCCGTGTGTTGTTTTTTTTGGGGTTTTTGTGTTTTTGCATAAAAGTATAAAATATTGAAAGTTTTCTTTTTGATTTTTTCATTTTCACCCCCCCTCTTTTTTTACACTGCGCCCTGTTTAGCATTGGCGGTATTTTAGCTTTAGTATTTAGTGGTTTAAATTTGAAACTGATCTTTTTTTTTTTCGTAGGTTTTTTGTAGTTTTTTGTCAGTGTGTACTGGTGTAAATAGTTTGAGTTTATTTAAAGATTTTAAGGCTTTTTTTAGAATATTATTTTATTAGTCTAAACGAAACGGGGTTGACAGGAAAGACCGTCTCAAAAATTGTATTATCATTATTGAACTACCGCATTGTGTTGTTTTTTCCCGGCTATTTTTTTTTTTTAATTACTTTTTTTTAACTTTTGATTTGAAAGGTGAACTGATAACAACTTTTTCAGGTTTGTGGTTAAGATTTGGGAGTGTGAGCAAAAGCAAAAAAAAAAAAATTGTGCGAGACAAATTTTCAAAACACCCACCACACATTAACATTTTTCCTTCTGTATGCCTTTTTGGGGGTGTCTCAGTCAGGGGGATGTGATCAATATGCTGAAAAATTTTGTTATTTTTTGACATTGAAAGAAAAAGTGCTAAAAAACAAAAATGGGGGCTTTTGCCCTTCTTTTAAGTGAATTAACTTCTTTTTTTTTTTAAAGCTGCATTGGGGGGAGTTCCATGGGGTTGACTTTTTGAAAGCTGAAAGGTGATTCAATTTTTTTTTTTTTTTAAAATTTTAGAATTTTTTTTGTTTTTCATACTTTGGGTGCTAATCATTTTTTTTGTTAAATTTTTTTGTTTTTATATCCCGACTTTTCCCGAAGATAGGATAGATCTGTTTGGATCAATTTACCAATTTGTCAAATTTTTGGGCGCCTATTTCAGAACTCCTTTGGGAAATCATACTTTATTCCTTTCTTCTCTGTTGTGCTAAGAAAGATGATAATCACAGGTAGAATGGACTTCATGCACTAAATTTTTTTTTTTTGGGTAATGTCATCGATATTGTAATGTTAAAATCAATTTAAAACTAAGAGGGGAAAGGGAAAAAGAAAGGGCCCCCTATCACCACCTGAAACACTTTTTTTTTGAAGAACTGAAACGGGAACTCAACTACTACTTTTTACTTCACTTCCTTCACTTATCAAAACTGATTGTTGTTTGTTTTTGTTATGTTTTTTTCCCCCCCCTCCCTCCTTTTCCTCTCGATCGTTCATTTTTTCTTCTTCTTTTTCTTCTTCTTTTCTTTGGTCTGCCTTTCCCGGTTTTAATTTTTTTAGTAAGTGTGGAGGTTTCCTCTCTCTCTTCCTTGCCCTCCCGTCCCCACTTCTATTTTAACTTTTTAAAAGGGTTGTTTGTCTGTCAACTGATTGGCAGCACCGGGGCTGCTTTTTCTTTCGAGCAATTTCTCGCTTTCGCTGCCTGCTGGGTTTTTCTATCTGTCCCGCTGTTGTTTGTTTTTTAGTTTTTTTTTTTTTGTCACCAGTTAGCACACACTGTCACGAGAAGTTTGTTTGGAGCTCGAAAGCTTGGAAAGAAAGAGAGAGAGAGAGAGAGGAGGAGGTCTTCGTGTTGGGCTGCTCCCTGCTGCTCCTGCTGTCTTCTGTTCCCCCGATTTTCCTTTTTCGGCGTCTGGCGGTCGTCGACAGCGGGGGGAAGCTGAAGAGAGAGAGTTGCAACTTCAAAGAGCTAGCTAGCTACTATTTTGCTGACTGACTGATCATGCGCCACCCCCCCAAAAAGCCTTGAACAGACTCCAGCCACAGAGAGTCTGCTCGAGACTGAACACGAAGCGACTCGACTCTGAAGCTGTGTTTGTCGTGTCTGTGTCTTTCTCTGTATTTCAGTTCAGCTCAGTCCAGTCTTTTCTTTTTCAAGAGGAGAAAAGCAGCATTTTTTGGGGCCCAGCGCCCGGGGCTCTCGCTTGTTCGGTATCCCGTGCTCTGTTCTGCCTTGCTTTTCACTGCAGTCACGTAAACCCGGGGTGCAGTGTTGAACCCGAAGTGCCCCCCCGCCCCCCGCGAAGATAACAGGAAACACTTTTTTTTTTTTTGTATTTTTGCTCATCGGTTTTACCTTTTTTTTTTTCTTCAATTCAAATAATGGGTAAAATTCACTGACCCTTTCAAAAGTCATTCTACATTTCGACCGGAAATTTCTAATTTACCACCACCCCCTGCTCATTTTCATCTCTTTTCAACTCTCTCACTCTTCGTGTCTGCTCGTGTAATCTGCGTCTGTGGGAAAAAGGATTTGTACTTTTTTCTGTTTCTCTTTTTTTTGTGTCCGCCGCCGAAAACGCCGACACACACACACTTTCTTTTCTCGTTTCCTGCCAGACAGCGAAACCAGACAAGGGGGCCCAGTTTTTTCGGCGACTGCAGTTTAGCCTGGTAACTTTTGCGGCTGTTTTTAGCTGCCATTGCTGGTTAGCTGCTTTGTGTCTGTGCTTGGACTCGTCGAATGACCTTGCACTGGTCTCCTCTCTATCTGTACTCTGTAACTCTAACTCTGACTTTTTTGGTTGTCTGCTGCTTCCTGCTTCAGTCTGCCAAAGACCAAAATTTTTACGACCCTCAAAAATGTACTGCTAAAAACGGGGGGCACTGTCAGCAAAAAAAAGGGCTCTAAGAGGTTCGAATTCTCTTTTTTCAGAAATTCTGGTGCTGGAGTGTGTGTGTTTTGCCTTAAACTCTCTCTCTCTCTCTCGTCCCCAACTGAAGTTAAAAATTCCTTTTCTTCTTCTTCTTCTTCGGGAGCAGAGAGTGTTGCACTCTACAAGGGAAAATATTCTTCTTTCAGAAGAAAGCAGCAGCAACCAAAGTGCGCCTTCTTACAAATTTCAATAGACATTAGACAATAATAGACTCTTCATTTTTTGCTTTCTTTTTTCAGTTTTTTTCTGTTCTCCCAGCATATCTTCTAACCCCTACATCATTTTCCCTTTCTTCTTCCTCTTCCCCCTTCTTTTTGCAGAATCATCCTCATCAGAAATTACTTCCCACGAATTTTTCCCTTTCCCTTTCCCCCCCTCCTCCTCCCCCTTTCAACCTTGATGACTCATCTTTCATCCTGAGTGTGTTTGTGCTTTCTTTTAAAAAAACGAGGAAAACTTTACTTTACCTTACTGCCTTACCTGATCTAACCAACATTTCCAACATATCCCACTGCTGTGCCACCCCCCCCTCCATCATCACCCCTAAAAATTTTTCTATCGTCAGGTATGCCCCCCAACCTTTTCCCCTCCCTTTTACTTTTTTTTCGTTTTTTTTTTTTTTGCCTATCATTTTTTTTGCTTCTTTTCCCCTTTTTTTCCTTTTCCATTTCTCTCCATTTTTCTGTTTTTTTGTTGATTCGGGACGAAACATTTCACTCAATTATGTAATTTTGGGGGGTGTGAGTGAGTAAGTGAGCTCGTCTGCCTGTCTAAATTTTTTTGTGTGTGAATGACAGCTAGCCAGGAGAGTTCTTGTTTTTGGTTTTCTGTTTAGATGCTATTAGCAGTTGAACAAAAACAAACAGCTTTACAACTGACAAACAGCACGGGTACCCCCTGCCAAAAATGCCTTTTTTTTGTTGACAACAGTTGCCTGAATCATTCGGTTCGTACCCCCTGCTCAATTTACAAAATTTGGGCCCCCTACCTTGCTAGTAAGGTCCTTGTTGACAGCAAAAAAACTGCCAATTTTTTTTTGAAACGGTTTTTTTACAATTTCTTTCTGTACAAAAACACTTAGGGTTTCTCCCCCCCCCAAGGGAGACCTTCAAATGAGCGTTTTTAAATTTCTAAACTACCCTACCAAATTTTCTCCAACTTTTTCCCCCCCCCAGTTAGAAAAACAGATCTATAAAACCTCATTTTCAGTTAAAGTCCCCAAGCCCAAAATGTCGAGCAAAATGATTTACATTTTGCCTGATTACAGCCCCGATTTTTTGGTTAGGTACCCAGCTGAAAGTGAGTACTAAAAAAAAAGAAAAACGAAGAAGAGTGAAAAGTGGGTAAAACTTTACGATTGTGTGTACCTGCTTTTTTTCCCCCTTTTTTCTACTGTCTTTTTTCAGCTGCATTGCATTATCATCTTGAATCGGCCATTACCATGGCCACTGCCAGTCAGTTTGAAGAGTTGTTTTGATTTGTGGCTCCCGCTTCTTCTTCTTCTTTTTCTTCTTTTTTTCTGCTGATGGCGCCCGGATTGTCTGAGGAAAGTGAGTTCAGGTAGAAAGTTGTTGTTGTGTGGGCTGAAGAGCTTGCTGTAAAGCGGCGCATTTTTTTTTTGCGCCTAAAAAGCGATGAGATTTGCCTTGCCCTTTAAAAACTTTGAGTTTAGGGGGAAAGTAAAGTGGAGATGGCCACTGTGTGATTGTAGAGAGCTCTGAGAGTGTTCTTTTCTAGCTTTTCTTGTCTTTTTCTCTCCTTAAAAATTTGCGCTGATCTGCGAAAATTTGACAAGCCCAACCACTAAGGCGCCAAGGTTATTTGCTGCAGTGCTGCAGAATCTGTCGTGAATCGCTTAATTATTACGTAATTATGCTGGGTTTGGACTTTTTGTTTTTTTATTTTTTTTCCCATGTTTTTAAAATTTGGGTGAATTTATGTGATGGGGGTTTTTTGGCAGTGGAAAGTATTTTTGAAAGATAAGAGTTTGTTTTTTTGTTATGGAGACCCCCAAGTTTTTCCCTATGAAGCCCTTTGCTTAATCCTCTTTTAGCATTTTTTAAAAAGAGAATGAACTTTACTTTTATTTTGAATAAAAGATTTTCTTTTGTACGTTTTTCGTACAGTTCAAAATCATTTTTTGATTAGCTCAAATGACAGCAGCAGCAGCAGCAGTAGAAAAAAGTCCCCTACTTTTGGGGACAGAAACTTTAGCAAAAACTTTTTTAATTAACAGAAGAGAAAGTTGGAATAGTAGGAAAACTAATACTTTTGTACTAGATTTAGTTAGTTTCAGTCGCTTCTAAGTGCTTCTTCTGCTGCCTCTAATTAGCGCGTGCCAGATTCTCGTTTTATTTTTTTTTTGGTGAACTTTAGGTATTTTTATTTCAATTAAACGAAATAGCGAGAGAGAATTTCCCATTTTTTCGCTGGTGGTGGTGGTGATCATCATAGTCGAATTACACTGAACACGCAAGCACAGATTTCAGATTTTTTGGGTTTTCCCAGTCTGTTCTGCAGTGTTCAGAAATACCCGAACCATCACCACCATCATCACCATCACTGCCATCTGCCACTTCCCGTACCACTACCGTACACTGCTACAGCTAGCTACTACTACGTGACCCCAAACTCGAGTTTGCTGTACAGAAGAAGTACTTTTGCAGTGAGAAGAAAGGCTGAAACGACTTTTGCAGCTGTTCAGAAAAGAAAGAGGAGCAGAGGAGGGCAGAGAGGCTATTGCACCAGAAAGAGAAAGAGAAAAAAGGCTCTCGGGAAATTCTAAAAATTGCCGCCACTTTTTTCTGGCTATATAGAATCGAGTTCTGTGCGCCGGTTTCTTTTTCTTCTTTTTTCTCTCTTTTTTTACCGTTCTCAAGTGTTGGCCGATGCTGCTGCTGTTGCTGCTGCGGCTCTGCATTAGCTTAACCCGATTTCTCGGTTCGGTTCGACTCTGTTGTTGTTATGTTTCTGTTGGTGCAGGCATTGCCTCTGCTTTTTTGAGCAAGTGCCAGACAGAGTTGGGCTGCTCATTTTTTTTGGTTCAGCTTTTAAACTGTCGGTGTTTTCCTTTCTTCTCCCTCTGAATGACTGATTTTTTGTCTGCATTTGAATCATTGCTTTCTTTCCTGGTTGTACCTTTTTTTTCCCTGTCTGGTTTTCTTCTTCTTCTTCTTCTTGTTCTTGTTGTTGTTGAGCACCGTCGTTTATTATTGTCGTCGTCGCTTGACTGTTCTGCTCGCCCAATTGCTCCCAATTTTGAGGGAGAGGAGGGAATCCTCTGGTGCACGTTAAAATCAGCAGCAGCAGCAGCAGCAGCAGCTGTCCTCGATTCGGCTCATCACCAACAACCTCATCATCATCTCTTGCCGTTGCCTCAGGGAAATCCTTTCCTTCTCTAGAATCCTCCCTCTTTCTTATTTTGAACTCTTGTTCTTTTTTTTATCACTGGCATAAGATGACTTTTGCCAGTGATCTCCTCCTGTCGGCGCTGCTGCTGGCGGCACTGATCGGCTGTGTGTTAGTACTGGAGCACTCCCAAGTGCACTCCTCCCTCGTCCTCGTCATCTTCTTCTCCTTTCCGCTGCTGGTTCTCCTCTTTTCTACCGTCTTCTTTAGAGCCGAGGAGGAAGAGGTGCTCGACTGAATGCTTGTGATTTTGTTGATGAATTCTTTGCTCGAACTCGACCGAAAAGTGCTGTGTTTTTAGGTTGTTTGCGGTTGATTTTCGTTCAAAATCAACGGTTTTTATTGACACACTCTGACAATTTGGCGATTCCGGGTTTCTTCTCTCAAAAAGAGTGTTTGTTACTTTCATTTTTAGTTTTCTGCCTTTTTGTCTTCTTCTCTTCACTTTCTCTCTCTTTGCTCAGCCTTTTTTGGGGTAAGTTTCTTCTTCTTCTGCTCAGCTTTTTTTCTCAGCCATCTCAATCACGATCCTTGTAGTGCGGCTTTTTCTCCTTTTCCTTCTCCACAGAACAGCAACAACAACAACAACTACTTTTTGTTTTTTATTTTTTATTTTTACGTTGTTGTTCTCGATACTTGTTTTCCTGCTTCTTCTTCTTCTTTCTCTCCGCTGATGGCTGTGTGTGTGTTTGCCGTCACTAGCTCTCACTTACACACCTTTCTTTCTTTCCTTCTTCTTTTAATTAATCAGTAATTAAAGAGAAAAAGGAAAAGCGGGAGAGAGAAGGGAGAAAGTACGCTTGCCAAGCACTTCTTGGCTTTTACTTACCTCCTGTCTGTCTGTGATTAATTTTAATTGTTGTGGCTGTACTAGTGTAAGTTAGTTAGTTAGTTGGTTGTAGCCGCCAAGCTTATGTAGGAACTCTTGTCTGAGAGATTGAGATTGAAAGTGATTTTGAGAGTAAAGTGAGCCACAAACAAAAAAAGTCGAGGCTGATGGCGATTTGGATGATGATGATGGTTTGATTATTTGGATGCCGTTTGCCGATAACTCTCTGCCCAGCTCAAATCCCCCATTGAATGTAGTGTGTTCCAGCCTATCTGTTTTGCTGACTGACTGCCAGTCGGTTTTGCGGTTAAAAACGGTGGAAATGAATTTAGGTTAGCAGCAGCAGCAGCAGCTGTTTACCAAGTTACAGAGACCTAAAAAGAACACTTCAGTGATCCGAAAAGAGAGTAGCCTGACTGACTGACTGAGATAGAGAGATACTGACTGACTGACTGACACTGGGATTGATTGCCAACAGCAGAAACAACAACAACTTTCGAGCCTGTGTACGGCAAATGACAGCAGCCAAAAGAGATCTTTTCTCTTCGGCTTTGCATTGCAAATTGTGCCAGAGCCAGAGTGTTCCAATCCCACTTTTTTTTGTTCCTCTATCTCACTGGAGCATCATCTCTGGCTGAGCTCTCCTGAGCTCATCTGTCTGTCTGACCTTGTCCTGTCAGGTTGTCCTCTTGTTGATGTTGTTGGTGTCAAAGTTCAAAGCAGTGTCGAAGTCTTTGAGGTGAGGAGGATGAGAACTCCTACGCACTTTATGGACTTCGTTCTCTTACATCATCGATGCCAGTCAGTTTCTCTTCCTTTTGCTTTATGCAATGTCATAATTAATAACGGCAAACTGTGTGTGTGTGTTGAGTGCTGCTCATCCTCTCTTTTTACTGACTTTTTTTCTGTTGGCCACTTCTTTCTTCTTTCTTTCTTCTTTTTGGCCATATTCAGCGATCTCTGTGTGTGTGCCTGCTCAAGTTAGCCGTATATGAGCAAAGCTTTTCTGTTCCTCTTCTCTTCACTACTTTTCACCAACATTTCTTTCTCCTTCTCATTTATTATTGCCGCCGTTTTGTTGAAGTGATTTTTCGCTGCCGTTGGTTGGTTGGTTTCACTTGTCAATAGAAGTAGACTTCTTCTTCTTTTTCTTCTTTTTCGCCATTGTTTGACGTTTGTTTTAACTTTTTTTTAAACAGCAGAATTTATTTTCACAGTATTTGCTTTGGTACATGCTTTTTTGAACAAAAGAAAAAAGGCAGCAAGCAAGACATCTCTCTGGATGACAAATTAGAGTTGTTGGCTCAGCTATGAAGACATGGTGTGTGAGGACAGGTTGAAGGAGATTAAGCAGAAAAAAGGGCTAATTTCCGCATTTTCATAAAAGGAGTGCTGCTACTTTAGTGTGCCCTTTTACTTCAGTGCTGATGTCTTTAATTGCGGACTTGACAGGAGAACTGAAAAGAAGTTGTAAACAGATTCTGCTGCCTACTATTCTGCTATTTGCTGTTTCTTATTCTAAATCTTCTTTTCATAAATCATTTAAATTTTTTTAGTGGAAAAAAACGAACTGTTGTCACTGCTGCTCTCTTTGTTTGTAGCCAAACACACGGTTGACTAGTGTTTCCGTGTATCCAACATTTCAAACTCCTTTTATTTCCAAAAGTAGAAAAACTATCATCACCGCTGCCACCACTGTCGCCACCAAAACAGCTGAAGACATTAACTGCTCATTGTACTACAGAGTGCAGGTAGTTAGTTAGAAAAGGAAAGAAAGAGGGGAAAAGAGAGGGGAAAAGAGTACAGGCAATTTGCAAAAGCTGACTTCTAAGTGAGGGGACGACAACACTTGTCTCCTCTCTTCTCTTTACCTTCTCTTTACCTTTTCTCAAATCGATGTGGTCAGCAACAAACACAGCTTGTCTCCACTTCCCCCACCAAAAAACCACACTTAAGTGTTCGGAGCTTCTTTCTTTAAATGGACATCTTCTTCTCTGTCGTCTTCTTCTTCTTTTAACCGCACAAAGTCGGGTATTGTTCCCTCTCTCTCTCTCTCTCTCTCTCTCTCTCTCTCTCCTCTCTCTCTCTCTCTCTCTCTCTCTCTCTCTCTCTCTCTCTCTCTCTCTCTAAACAGTTCTCCTGATGGATGGCGGTGATAGTGAAGATACAAAAGTGGTGATCGATAGTGGAGAAAAGGCTACTTTTACTACTATTGACCGTATCGCCATCATCATCATCACTACCATCACTCTCCTTCTTTTCTATGCTATCGGTAATCAATTGAAAACGGCAATCAGTGAATTGCTGTGTTGTGTGTGTGTGTGTGTTTATTATTGGTGAGCAGCACTTTGCTGTCTCTCTCATTTTTTACGCTCACTTCGTTTTCCTTTTCAATTTTACAAAGTACAGTATGGTCGGTAATTGAGCGATCAGAAAATTACTCTCGTTTTGTTGGGGGAGAAAACTGTTTTTAATTTTAATTTCATCTGCCTTTTTCAACTTGTTGAAATACTAAGGTTGAGCTGTCTGTCTGTTTGACCTTCTTGATTCTTTGTCAATGTAGGTCTGCTGCTGCAGAGCAAAGAAGTCATCCCCCACACTCTCCACTTTCCACTCTTTTTCACTCACTCAAAGCTCTAAACGGGCCGCAATTTGTCATCGGCTGGCCTCGATTTTATGGTGATTTTATTGCCGGGCTGTTTGGTCAAATTTGGTGGTGGTGGCGGTGGTGGTGCGGTGGTGTTGGTGGCTATCTTTGGATCTACTTTATCTCTTGTCTTTTTCTCCTGGATGGATACTCAATCTTTGACTGCTCTACATTCAAACCCGCGTTCGAAAAACAGAGATTTTTTATTTTTTGCTTTGCTTTGAATTTGCTGCTGAAGCTAATCTCTGATTTTCCTTTCGGTTATCTCTTGATTTTTTGCTGATCATTATCACTATCAGAGTTTAGCTTTAGCTTTCTGTTCGGCTAATCGATGGCTAATGAGAGTGAGTGTGAGATGGTCAAGGTAGATAGTGTGGAAGAGAGAGATCAATTTCTTCCCTCCACCTTTTTCCACTTTTCGGCACCTCATCAATATCTTAATTAGAGTCTGCCTAATTGCTTTGCTTTCCAATTCATAGAATAGTGGCGCCTAATGATGTGATGATGGCGCCCGTTTTTTTTAGATTTAAGTACGTTTTGCACTGAGTTTCAATTTTTCTCCCTTTATGGGACGGTAAAAGTGTGAAAATGAAATCTTGATTTGCTTTCCATTTCATCGACCATTTTTTAGTTTGATAGCTGTTTGTGTGTGCTTTTAGATGTGCAGTTAACTCAGCGTCTGAAGTTTGAGGGTGGTTTTAGTTTTGGTCAAAGAGGTCTTTTTATTCCAACAAGTATGTGAACTTCTGTGTTGAAAGGCAAACAGCAAAAAGCTTGGTGTGACCGTCTGTGTGTTTGTCTGACTGTTTGTGTTTTGGTAGGGTTGAATGACTGACAAGAGTTGATTGAGGAGGGAAACAGAAAAAGTAAAAGAAGAGGTGCTGGTTGTGGTAATTATCACCGTCACTGAGCCAGCTAACCAGCTAATGAGTGAGGCGGGGAGAAGGCAAGAGAGAAAGAGTCTGAAGACTGGTCATTGACAGTGGCCGATGTGTTTGCATAACAGAGCCAAGGTTGTTTCCTCTCTGCATTTTTGCTGCTGCTGCTGTGCTGCTGGTGACGGGTAATTAGATTTGCAGCTCCGAGGTGACAACTCTTTTACTGTCTGTTTGTCCTTGAAGAGGAAGTTGGAGGGAGATGAGAGAGAGAGAGAGTGGAAGGGAAAGAGGGAAGTAGTTAGAGAGAGGATAAGAAGATTGACTTTTTCTTCTTCTTCTTCTTCTTCTTCTTCTTCTCTGAAGTGTTTCAAACTGCTTTGGGTGCTGCTGCTGCTCGCAGTTGTCTCTGCTTGATTGAGACTGATTGAGCTCCAACTTTCGTCTTGACTTGACTCGACTTGATTGGCTTCAATTTTTTCTTTTTGCTGCGTTTTTGGCTTTTTCCAGTGATTGCAGTTCAAGGGCAAGTCTTCTTTCTTCTTCTTCTTCTTTTCAGCTTTTGAGGATCATCTTTCCTCTCTCTCTCTCATTTTTCTCCGTCATTTTTAGACCTCGCTTCTTCTTTAGAAGCTTTTGTTGTTGTTGTTGTTCAACTGTTGCTTTTGTTGTGTTGAAGTCCACCTCCAAACTGCAACTGTTGACTTTGACTATTTAAAAGGCCGGCAAGCAATCGAGAGCTTGCTTTCGCTTTGCTTCAGCGCTTCAGTGCCTCCTTCTTTTTCTGACTATTATTTTATATATTTTATACTTTTTATTAGTTTAGTGCCGCAAGATGACTTCTTCTTCTTTTGCTTTTGCTTTTGCTTTTGCTCTTTCTTTTGAGCAGGAGTGAAAAAAAGAGCAGCCGCGAATCGAATTACCGCTCACGACACTGTGCCGATCATATGACCGCCGCGGGATTGTCCAGCGAGTAAGTGTGTGTGTTTGCTTGGATACTCTTTTGTAATACTGTTGCTAAAATTAATGACCACTTGAGAAGCGCAGACTTTTTTTCTGCAGAGCCAATTCGTGTCTGTGTCACGGACTGCAACCGCTTCGCAGTGTTTGCTCAGGTAGACGATAGGATTGTGAGACTGAGACTGAGACTGAGTCTGTGTTTATGTTTGGATTTGGATTAGCATTTTGTTGGTTGGGTCTTTTATTGGGGGGTGGCTTGGGGTTTCGCTGTTTGAGCAATTTGATTTTCCCCCTTTTTCTCCAGAGGACCTTTCCCCTTGGCAACGGTGTATTTTACGATTTTTTAGTGTGTTGCTGTTTCAGGACTGCTTTTGGCAGCATGCCTCCTTTCATCACCTCCTTTCTCCCGTTCTTTTTTCTCTTCTCTACCTTTAACCTTTCCGTTTTTTTCTTTCTTTTCAAAATGTGCTGAGCACCCACAAAATTGATGCGGATTTTGTTGCCAACCTTTGCTTTTTGTTCGCCTTGTTTGTGTGCCTTTTGTGTGTGTGTGTGCAATGTTGTTTGATCTGCTGATTTTTTTTTTATTTAGATTTTGTCAAGCGGAAATTTTGAAAGGGGGGCTTATTTTTAGCTAGGGAGTTAAAAACCCCAAAGAATCATTTTGGCGAAAAAATTGAAATGTAACAGCAGATTCGAGGTCGCAGGGGTATTTTTTTTGTTGTGTTTCCCCCATCTTTGGGAAAAAAAGTTTTTGTGAAGGTTTTACTGCTTTCAATTCAGTCAGTGGGCTTTTTTCTTTCAATTCCAAGTATTCTTTCTTTTTTTTAGTTTTTTTTTAAAAATATTTCACTCACTAAGGCTGCGAAAGGGGGGCTATGCTGTCTGATTTGTGGAATTTTTGCCAAAGTTTTGCTCTGATTTTGACATGCTTTCTCAAAAAGACAAATCCAAACCTTTTGCCGCTGTTTTCTCCAGGTAAAATCGAAAAATTTTATCACCGTTTTTTTTTGGTTTTCGTCTCCCTTTTTTTTCTATTTCTTTCATTTCATTTTTTTTGTTTTTTTTTTCTTTTTTGACCGATCTGCCAAGGTCAGGTCAATTTGGGGGGTCCCCCCCACCACCACCACCACGGGGCCGCCCCCCCGGGCCCTAGTGTGGTTAATCTAAATTTAAATTAGTTTAGCCAATTTTTTCTTTTTTTCTCATTTTTCAACTCTCCCGTTTTTCACGGACGCTGGACAATTTTGAGCTGAGGTGTGTGTGTGTGTTTAGAGAAGACAAAGAGGAAAGGAAAAAAGGAGAGGAGGAGAAGACGCAGCAAAATGAGTTTGAAAGAAACGAAATGAAATGAAATAAAATGAAAAATCAAACAGTTGTGACTCGATCAATCATCATTTAGGGCGAGGGAAGGATGAAGTTGGAGCAGTGTGATGATTGCACAATGATTGCTCCCTCTTCTCCTCTCTCTCAATCCCTTTTGTTTTTCCCCTGTTTTGGGTTGTTTTTGCTTGAGGAGATGTTGATGGGGAAAGGAATAAATTTTTACCCCAAAAAGTTTCTAGTAAAAAGTTGCAAAGGGCCCACCTGTTGCCTGAAAGCTGGCAACTCCCGATTCTACCTTTTGTTTTTTTTGCCATTTACTTTTTTTGCAAACTTTTTTTGGGAAACAACACTGGGAACTGAATTGAGCATGAAAACCTTTTTTTTCCCTATTGTTTTTCCGGCGGGGCCTTTTGGGACCTTTCCCCCTTTTGATTTGGGCTGCTTTGCTCTTTCTTTCTCTCTTTTCATTTTTTCCCCCTTTCCTCCCCCTGTTGGTGGTGGTGGTGGTGGTAGGAAAAAAAAGATGAAGATCAGAAGATGTTTGATGAGGGTTAAATGATCAAGTTTCGCCTGGAAAGGGATCCCGTAAAAGGACTTTTTGCGTTTTCTTTTTTCCCTTTTTCTTTTTTTTTTCACTCGGTGCTCATTTTTTTGCCAAACTTTTAAACTTGCTTTCAGTTGTTTTGCGGGTGTCATGCTCTTCTTGCCAATTTGTCGCCCAGTGTGTCTGTGAATTCTTCGCTCAGCCCCATTGTATTAAAAGTACGCTCTCTCTCACTAAACTCGCCGATCTCATCTGCTCAAGTTCACGAGACTGACTGATGCTAAACTGAAAGCTGCACACCCAAAAAAACCCCAAAAAGAAAAATTTAAAATGCAAAGGGAAAAAAGACAAAGTTTGGGGTTGGGTCACTGCAGCTGCACCTAGCGTAAAAAGTGAGCGAAAGTGATTTGCGCATTTGAGAAAGAGAGATTATCGGGGGGGAGAGAGAAAAGATAGAAAGAGGGGAGGAAAGAGGGGTTGAAAAATTTCTTTTCATCGATCCCCAATGTTTCCCTTTGTACTTAAAAAGGTTTTTGTACTTGTTTCTTTTTTTTTTCCTTTTTCCCCTTTTTTCCATTTTAAAAGGCTGCTTTGGGCCCTTTGGGGAAATTTTTTGGCTGCAGCAGCAGCGGGAATTTAAGATTTTAAATTTGGATTTGTAGCCCCTTTTTGGGGGGCAATTTTTATGGTCATTAATTAAAAAAATGAAAAAGGGGGTTTGGGGGTTTAAAACAGGGGGGGTTTTTCCCATTTTTATAAATCTATTTTTTTTTAAATTTCATTATCGATTGAAAAAAAATTACGGGCCCTTGGGCTTGCACTTTTTTCTTTTTCCCACTTTCAAACGGCTGTTCACCCCCTTCAAAAAAAACAAAAACAGCGTTTTTTTTTTTGCCCTTTTTCCCCTTGGGTTTTAAATTTTTTTTGCTTTTATTTTTTTTGGCTTAATCAGCCCCATTTTCTTCTGCGGCTGATTTTCATTTTTTAATTGACGGGTTTTTTTTGATTTTACTTTTTCATTTTTACTTTTTTTTAAATTTCCCGAAAAAAGGGTTTGTTGCTTTCTTTGCCCCCCATAAAAAAAACTTTAATTTAAAAATAAAAATGGGGACCAATGCAAGGGTTGATTTGGTGGTAGTGGGGGGTTTGGTGAGAGCACAGTTCAAATCGGAAACCAAGGAAAGAGAAGAGGGGGGAAAAGGGGGGAGAAGAGAGGGGAGGGGGAAAAGAGAGAGGGGAAAGGGAAAATGTGTGAGTTTGGTCCAAAAAGGGTTTCCCTTTTTTTCTTTTTTTTGGTGCCACTGAAAAAAAAGTGGTCCCCTTTTTTCTCCTTCGACGACGACCTAATTTAATAAGAGAAACCAAAAAAGAAGCGTTGTGGGCCCACTGGTGGGGGTTTTAAATCCCCCCCACTCTTAAGGTGATGAGCCCAAAAAGATGATTTTCGTGTGGATTGCACTTTTTTTAGCCCCTTTGTTGAAAACTTTTTCAAACCGGGGTCCAAAAAAATACCTTCTTTAAACAACCACTTTACACACAAACCTGGGGGGGAAATAACAAGGGCCACCCAAAAGGGGGAAAAAACTTCTTTTTTTTCTTTTTCTCTTCCTAAAATTCGAATAGTCAATGACGGGATCGGTGCCCTTTTTCCCCCAGTTCATGAAAGGAAGCAGTGCACACACGGCGGGGGGGGGGGAAAAAAAAAAAAGAAAATTTTAAAATTTATTGTTGTGGTTAGTAAACGACGACAAAGACGACGCCCAGTAAATAAACTTTTGGGCGATAAGGGGACTGCTGTATTTTTTTCTTTTGTCGAAAGAGCTGCGCTGTTGTTGAAATAAATTTCGGCGCTGTGGCTTTTATGTCCCCTGCTTTGTATTTTAGGGCCATAAAACCCCCACCCCACACCCCACACCCCACCCGAAAAATAGAAGTACAGCAAGTATCAGTGTTTGCAGGGGTTGAACCTTTTTTTAAACCTCGGTGCTTTTTTTGGGGGTTTCAAATGTGGTCCCAAATTTTAAATTTGGGGTGGCCGGGAAATTTGGGGTCAACTGATGATGATGAAAAGCGGATCAGGAAAATTCTTTGCAAAGTTCAAAGCTTTTTCGCCCTTTAAATTTCGGCCTAAACCCCACCTGATGATGGTCATGTAAGCTCGTTTTTTTTTTCATTGCTGAACTTTGCGACTAATTTGCTTGCTATGAATAAAAATTTTTTTTTGTCACGGGTATCGGGTAAAAGAGTTCTCATTTTTTGGGGGGGCCCCTCCCGATTTTAAAATTTTAAAGTTCACTTCTTCTTTTTTACTCTTGCTGCACCCAAGACTCTTGTTTTTGTGGCGTTTTGTTTTGGGGCCCCAGAAAACCCTTTTTCTGTTTCGGATGGCGAGAAATAACCTTTATTTTGGGAGTGTGAATTTTAAAATTTCAAAAACTTTAGCACCCAGCAGCAGAAAAAGCAGAAACCCCAACAAACCAAATGACCTATTTTTCCCACTGTGCTTTAAATTTTTTTGGGTGTTGTGTGTTTGCCGACAATTGACATTCATCCCCCCCACCATCACCCACCCACAAACTCTTTACCTCCAATTTTATTAGATCAAAAAAGAAGAAAAAGAAGAGAAAAGCTTGGAAAGAGTTTTTAACCGTTTTTTCCCCCCGCTAATTGAGAAAATTACCCCTTTGGGTGCTGCTTTTCCCAGATTACCACTCAGTTTTTAAATCGGGTCCAGTTTTTTAAGGGTTTTTCCTTTTTTTTTTCCCCTTCCTTTCCCTTCCCTTTTTTCCTTTTTATTTGTCTGCCTTTTTTTTTTGTTTCCACAACCAAATTCTCCTGGCTACCGGTTCGGGCGTTTCCCACTGTTTGTTTTGGGGGTAAATTTAAATTTGAAAGGAGAGAAAGTCCCGCCGGTGGACCGATCCCCTCAAGAGTTCCCTTTATCCTTTGTACAAGCCAATCACTTTTGCCAATCATTGCGGCGCAGTGCAATCAGTGCAAGGGCTTGAGTCAATATTTACCCATTTTGCGGCAACAGGCAATCTCTCGGTAATGGCCTTTTGATTGGTCGTCGACCACTCCCCACAGTGTACAGCTGATCTCTCTCCCTTTCTCTCTACAACTACCGGAAGAAATGTTTGCTCTGATCATCGACAAGAGCACTGGTAGTCGTTAGTAAACTGATCGATCTTTTAAAGGTCATCCAAAGAGAGAGCGTTCTTTCCATTTTTCTCTGCTACTCTTTTTCCTCTTTTTTTTGTTGCTTTGTTTTTGCTGCGGGCTGTTGACTGGTCAAATCCAACTGGAGCTAGTTTTTGGTAGTAAAAATACTGTACAGCAGCGTTGCTGTACAACTGGGGGTAGAAGCCGGGTTTTTGGTCTTAGACGGCGGGTGGTGGTGGTGGTGGTGAACAAGAGCAGAAATTTGTCTCTGTCAGCGACCATGATGATGTTTTGGGGTTGATGATGATAAGATTAGTGCTGACACTAGGAGCCCTGTTGTAGAAAGAAAGGCTGGGATTAGTCAGAAGCATCCAGGGCAGCAGCAAGTGGATGTAAATGATACCATCATTTGCTACAGATGATGGTGCCTTCAAAAAACAACAAACAAAAACTGTCACTGCTGTTTTTGTTTTCAATTTTTACCTCTCTGTGATGAGCTTCCTCTTTTGTAGTGATGCTCAAATGTTCTTCTTCTTTTTCTCCCGTTTTTCCCTCACCCAGCCTTGTTTGTGTCACTGCTATGTCACCCCACCACCGCCGCTGCTGTTGTTTTCTCTATGCACCATCAACACAAAAAGTGAAAGACGTCATTAGGAGAGTGGGGAAAAGATTGGATAGGAGGGGATGGGAGGGAAATTTGCATTAAAGTGTGCTTGAGTGCTGTTGAGGGGTAAATTTTTTTTCCCCACCAACCCTTGGGCGGCGGCGGAACTGAATCAGCGTCAGCAGATTGAGGACTGACGAACTAACTTTCAAGGACAAAAACGAGCGAAAACATTTTAAACCCTAGTTGAAAACTGAGGGTTAGTCGACCCTTGGATTCCTCCTTTCATTTTTGCTTTTACGACAAAGTTTAACTATCTTATCTCTTTAGCGGTGGTGGTGGTGGGGGGGTAGTGTTTTAGCCGAGGGACAACGATTGACTTTCTTCTTTGATGATTCTCTCTCCTTTGACGTCTTGAGCTGCTGCTGCTGTTTTCTCTCTCCTTTTTCTACTCTACTCCATTTTGGTTGCCGTTAGTTTGCGGCGGCATCGGCATCAACGCGGCGTCGTCGGCGCCGCCGCCGCCGCCGCCAAGTTGCACTCGGCGCCTCTGTCTTCTTTCTCTGCATCTCTCATTCAAGTGCCGACTGCTGCAGTGAACGGACGATTGGCTGCTGCCAGATCTGCTGCTGCTGCTGCTGCTATCAGTTATTGTGGCTGTGTGAGTGTGTCTGTGACTCTTTGATGATGATTGTATGACTGTTGATTATCAGCAGCAGCGGTAGAAGCAGCGGTAGTGGTGTGCACTTTCAGAACAGCAGCAGCTCAGCTGTGATTTCTCATCAGCGTCAACTGTGTGTGTCATTTTGCTGCTGCTGCTTCAGTTTCAGTTTCAGCTTCAGCTTCTTCTCTTGTTGCCGATAACACAGTTTATCCTCCCACTTTATCTTCTCCTTCTTCTTCACGAGCATCAAAAGCTTCTTCACTATCATCTCACTAGATCGGTACGAGGATTCTGTTCTGTTGAGTTGATTTTCTTTTCCTCCTCTTCTTTTCGTAATCAAGTCAGAAGAGAGCACAACGGTTCTGAGGTGTGCATTGTTGACGGATTTTTTTTTTGTGTTTTGACTCTAGTTTTGATAGTGTGTTTTCTGAAAGATGTTTGAGCGGTGATTCCTTCTTTTCATTTTCAGGCTGACTGACTTTCTCGATCTTTCGCCTGAATCACTTGTTGATATTATCCCCGTGTGTGTGTTTGCTTGTGTGTTGTTTCCTCTTCGTCTTCTTCTACACTACCACCACTTCTATTTATAACATCTCTCTTTACGTCTGTTCGGTGCTGCATTGCCTTTATTTCCCAGCACTCTACTCTACAACTCAACTCCGCCAATGTTCTGTACAGCAGCAGCTAATTGAAACTCACTTTTCCCCTTTTCTATCTCTCTTTCTCCTTCTCATGTAGGTGTGCAAGTTTGAGCAAGTTGTACAACAAGTGCAACAGTGACAACGAAAACGACAACAACCACAACAACAAAAACTGCAGCCTGAAAGAATATTTGAAATTCTGAAGCTCTTTTGATTGAGCTGTTGTTCAGCTGTGTGTGTGTGTGTGTGCTGAGCTGAAAGTCTCTACGCCAACGGACATTGTTTGAATAGCTTGTTTGAAGATCATCGGTTCCCTTCGGTTCGTCACTTCGGCGATGAGGTAAGAGCAATCAGCCGTTGCTAGGCTATTTTTTCACACATTTTAGAACTCACTTTTTCCTCCTTTTCCTTTTCTCCAGCTAAAGCAGCTAAAACCATCTTTTCCCCGTGCTCTCATCGTTTTGTCTGCAGTCTGCAAAGCAAAGCATGATCACCACTGTTACCACCACCACCACCACCACCACCTCTACTACTACTACCCAACTTGATCCCCTCTTGTACAGCACAAGATGACGACCACAACGACAAAGAGTACGGCGACGTCGTCGTCGTCGCCGTCTTCGACGATGCACAGCAACTCCTCTTCTTCCCCATCATCATCATTATCAACCGCTGATGAGACCTCGTTCAGCGATGAGAACTTCAGCCGAAGATTAATCAGTGCCATCACCGCCAACTCTAGTGATACTTCTGCTAAGAGCCAACTACTTTCACGTAACCACGCCAAACGATCACCACCATCGGGGGTGATCACTTCTACCACCACCAACTCCCTCATCAACGAAATTACGATGCCAAACAGTGGAGAATGTGTTGCTGAAGGCCCTAGTGCCCTCAACACTTCATCATCTTCTGCCACCAACTCCATCAACCCACCACCTCCTCCTCCTCATCTTCCTCACCAGCCAAAGAAGAGGATGAAGAATGGCCATCACGGCCACCAAATTCTCCATCACCTTTACCAGCAACTTCATCACCACCACCCCTCATCATCAGTGGTACACCACAGCATTCGACGGACCAACAGCATGACCGACGAGGAGTTTGAGGAGTTTGTTGAGGAGGAGGAGGAAGAAGAAGAAGAAGAGGCGGAAACTGCAGCCAAAAACAAACGTGCCATCAAGATTGTCGACGAAGAGGATGAGGAAGGGGAAGAAGAGGACAAGGACTCTGTCGTGGAGACCTCGGAGGAAGATGAAGAGGAAGAAGGAGGTAAATCACACTCAAACTCCACAAATCACCCTGAAAAAAGAAAGATACTACCTCCTCAGCTTTGCTACAATGGCCGGCACTGTCTCGACTGTGAATCGAATTTAGGAGGCCCCAAGTACGGAAACGAACTTCTTCTTGAGGAGGACAACACCTCCGACCTGACCTCCAGTCCGCCGCCGCCCATCTCCTCGCCCTCTTCCTCTTCTTCTTACTCAATTTCCTCCTCCTCATCTTCGGCTGATTCGAGTCCCTCTTCCTCCTCGTTGAATCCTCTGCAGACGCTGAAAAAGATTAGTGAAAAACAAAAGCAAAAGATGTCATCATCGCTATCGCCGCCATTAAACTTTACCGCCACTTCAAAGTCGCTGGAAACCGTGCTGATTGACGCCGTCCTTGAGGCTTCGAAGAAGAAGAAGAGCAATAGAACTTCAGTATCACCGCCACCGCCTCCTCCTCCGCCAATTCCTGAAACTGTTTCAGAGAATCAGGACTCTGATTTGGGACCTGACAAAAGGAGCTTAGAAGTGAACGATCCCTCTGAACCGTTCAGCACCTGCTGTCCTCTGTGCTGTCCTGATCCGGAAGTTCGTCTGGAGACCTCCGCTGCGAACTTCTCAAACTCCAGCTCAGCTTCTTCTTCCTCTTCTCACCTGTTGCCCTACTATCCGCCCACCGTCTCTTCGATTCGCGAGGCAGTCTCCCACCTGACCCGATTGGATGACTTTAACGTCGTCAAGCTGTCGCATGGCTTCTTTTCGCAGGTTTTTAAGGTAAATTTAGTTTGACAAAAATCAAAGAATGTTTTTAGTTTATAAATGTTCTTCTTTCAGGTCGTCCACTTCTCCACCAAGAAGGTGATGGTGCTGAAGATGAACAAGGAGGCGGGCAATCGAGGTGAGTGGGCACTTTCTTTCTTTCTTTCTTTCTTTTTGGTTTGAGTTGAATTGAGCAACAAAGTGAAACTAAAAGTGCTCCAAAAACACATTTGTGCATGCACTTGTCAAGTGAGTTGTTGAAGGGCAAAGTGGGAGAGTCCTTTTAACTTACAAACTCAACTTTTTTTTGTGGTTTTTGTTTTCTAAAAACAGACGTTTTTACTTACTGCCCGAAATTTTATCGATATTTTGCAAAAAAATATCTCAATTTCTTGAATGTGACCACACAGGGCGATTTATTGATTAGCGAAATCTTTCGTTCTTATTGTTTTCTTCCACCTTGTTAGACCGTAATCTCTTTTCTCTTTATGAGAAAGAATTGAGCAAGCAGCTGGCAGTGGCCTTCAATTCACCTCTTTCACTTTTTAGTTTAGTGGAAAGAGATGTTTTTTGTTCAAGATTTACCGTTGTTGCTAAACACGAGCTATGTGTTTCCGAAACAGAGGTTGCCGCTATTGTAATGATGATGATGATGATGATGATCTCAGATCTCAGAAAGAGAAATAGAGAGCGAGCTTGTTGATGATCGTCGAAACTCTTCTCAGCTAATGACTTCTTCTTCTTCTTTGTCTGATAAAACAGTGCCTTCTTGTTTATCTAATCGACTCTTTTTTTGTTTGCTTACCTGTTTTTTCCTCTTTTCCCCACTCTTTTCATTAGGCAATGCCCTCAAGGAGATTGAGCTGCTGAACAAGCTCAACCACGAGAACATCGTCGCCTACATGGGCACTGTCGTACATGAAGGTACAGCCATTTTTCCTGATTTTTGGAACAATTTTCAAAAATTACCTTTTTTTCCTATCAGGTGCACTTCACCCTCTGCTGGAGTTTATCAACGGCGGCACACTGGAGCAGCTGATTCGACCGTTCTACGCCTCGGAAGTTACTGGCGAGGAAGGAGGAGGTTCTTCTTCTCTGATAAATCCCCAAGAACCTCTTTCCTCCTCCTCCCAAAGCCAGTACTACCATCACCCCCACCACCATCAAATTTACCATCCCCATCAACAATTATCACCTTCGTCACTCTCATCACCTTCTTCCTCCTCCTCCCACCTGATCATCTCCCCCAAAGTCCACCGCCTGCGCGACCCCGACTGGACCTTTCTGAAGCTGATGAGGGACGTGGCCGCCGGCATGGAGTACCTGCACAGCAGCGGCTACCTCCACCGGGACCTCGCCTCGAAGAACGTCTTCATTCGGAAGCGGGCGCCGGCGCAGGCCGAGGTGGACGGCTCGATGGTGATCATCAAGTCAGAGCACCAGGACCAGGCGGACAGCAGCTACGACTGGTTCGATGACCACCGCCTGCAGGCGGTGATCGGCGACTTTGGCTTTGCCACCACCGAGCCGACGCCGGAGCAGAGGCTCAGCACGGTGGGGTCGCCGTACTGGCTGGCTCCGGAGTGCTTCAAAAATCAGTGGTACAACCACCGCTGTGACATCTACTCCTTTGGGGTGGTGTGCTGTGAGCTGAACTGGAGAGTGCCCGCCGACCCTGACTTTCTTCCCCGCCTGGAGCACAACTTTGCCGTCGACTTTGGAAAGTTGGACTGCGGAGGAAGGCGGTGGACGGCGCTGGGGAAGGTCGCCCAGAGGGCGTGTAGTGTAAGTGGTTTGGATGAAAAGATTTTGTAGGTGTTTTGGATCTATTTTAAAATTTTTTGTATTTTTTTAGATTGACCCCGCCGCTCGACCCGAGTTTAGCGCCATCCTCGACGTCTTTGACTTTGAGCTGAACAAGCGGTTGAATGCTGGGATGAAAGAGGAAAACAAGAATGTGGATTGTGATTATTCGTTATCATCTCCTCAGCAGCACCACCATCTCTTAGACTCAAAGATGGTCAACCTTGAAGAGGATGGGGAGGATGTTGTTGATGGCGGAGGAGGAGGAGGAGTTAAAATGAATCCACCCTTCAAACGAGGCTTCAGCCTCGACTCGAGCATGCTGCAGAGTGTCCAACTGCAGCATCAGCAGCAGCAGGAGGAGATAAAAAGACTACCGCTGCTGCAGAAGAGCGTCGATGAGGGTGATATCTGTAAGTGGTGATGGATATTTGTGGTGGAGATTTTTTTAACTCCTTTTTTCTTTTCCTTTTCTTTCACAGTTGAGCAGCACCTCCTGCGAAGGCGGTACTCGTCGGCGCTGGCCAAGGCAGCTGCGGCTGCTGCTGCTGGAACGTCGTCCCCAGAGCATCGAGGGTCACCATGTCCGGTGAACCATCATCATCATCACCCTCACCTTCATCACCCCCTACACCACCACCACCATCACCTCCATCGAAATTTCTCCAGTCCTCTTCCCGAGCATCAGACTGTTCGGACATCATCATCATCAGCCGTGGGCAGCGGAGAGAACGATGCCAGCAGCAGGCGGCGAAACCTGTAACAGAGAAAACTCCTTTTCTTTTTCCCTTTCCTTTTCTTTCCCTTCTCTCTTCTTTTACTTGCAATCTTTTTTTTGTCAAAACCCTTATTTATTTGTATATTCTTTCACTCTCTTCTGTAACTTTTCCCCGCCTTTTTTTCAGACCGAGGTTCAAGACAAGAACATCAGACGCAGCGGCAGCGGCAGCAGCAGCATTTTTGTACAAAAACCAACTCTAACTTCTTTTTCTCTAATTTATTTATTACCTCTTTCTGTATTACTCATTCTGCCTCAAATGATTAAAAATAAAATAATCAGCGCCAGCAACAGCAATAAGCACAATTAAGAATGTCTGAATGCCAGGCTAAAGTAAGCTAACAGGCTGAAGTAGAGCCGACTTGATTCGATCACCAACTGAGTCCTACTGCTGACTTTAGCAGTTCGGTAATTTCAAGAGTTCAAAGCTAAACAACTGTCGTGTGACAACTTGAACTTGAACTTGTTTCACTCTGTCCAAAAAAAGATTGAGCTCAGTTTGGGCGACAGTGCTGCCACCACCATGATCGTCAGAAAGAGAAACCAGCGCCGCAGATGCAGAAGAAAAAGTCAACAAAAGTCGGCTGCTCGGCTCTTGAGCCGTTCCATTTCATCGTCAGACTTTGACGCGAGCGGATCGCTACCGCCCGCTCGAAACGCTCTTTTGCGCTGAAACCACCACCACCACCACCACCACCACCATCACCCCCTCGTCATTATCATCTCTCCCACCGACTCCTTTTCCTCGCTTCCACTCTTCAAAAAGACCCCAAAAAAAAGAGTTTCCTACCTCTCTACTTCCACCACAACAACAACACAAACACCGCAGACCATCATCATCATCATGATCGTCACATCCGCCGCATCCGATCAGCACTCCTCCTTTCGCTCTCGAATCGAGTCCGCCAAGGCCGACCTGAAGCGGATGTTCTCCGTGGACGTGTGCCAGCAGATGGACGTCCTCTTCGCCGAGGTGCTGCACGACCTGGAGCTGGCGGCCTACAGCGGCGGCAGTTCGGGCAACTCTGCTGGCGTTCCCCAGCAGTTCGCTTTCCTCCTCCTCCTCCTCACAGGAGCCACTGACTACCACCAGCTACAGTGAGGAGGACAGTGTGTGCCCAACTGACCATCTGCTGCCGCCCACCTGCTACCCACCTTCTTCCTCATCCGAAGAGCATGAGGACGTTTTGACCCTTCTGGTGAAAGCCGCCTCGTCAGCAGAGCAGCCAGTGCTCAGTGGTCTGCCGCCAAATGATGAGCCAGTTCAGCTGGAGAACTGCAGTGTCGTCAGCTGCTGCAGCCAAGAATTGGCGGAAGAAGAGGAGGAGGAAGATGAAGAGGAAGAGAAGAAGCTGGAAAAGGGAGATAACAGCGAGAAGTGCCCGGAAAAGTGCCTCAAGAACTACGAGGTGGCCGAGGAGGAGGCGGAGCACGACCACCAGGACGACGTGGAAAGCTCTGAACCGGCCTCTGACCAGCTCACCACACTGACTAGTCGGTCTCTGAGCATCGGCAAGCACCACCACCGCCACCAGCAGCAGCAATTCAAGAAGCTGCACATTGAGAGCGACGACATCGTCTGTCCGATCGCCTTGTGCAAGCACGTCACCTACAAACGGTAACGATTGAACAGTGTGCTTTTTTATAAGTGCTTATCTAACTCGCTTCCACTTCTATTCTTCAGCCACCAGTTCATCCTCCACTTTCAGCTCGCCCACCCCGAGGTGAGCGCCCTGAGCTGCGCCCTCTGCGACACCGTCCTCTACCGCCCCTGGGACATGTTCATGCACGAGCTGCTCTACCACCTGAGCGGCCTCTTCGGCTGCACGGCGGCCGGCTGCGCCTTTGTAGGGCGGACACGGGCCGCCGTGCTCGCCCACTACGACACGCTCCACCTGGAGCGAGCCGCCCCGCGACGACCTCGCTCGCTGCCGCCCACTGTCTCCTCGGCGCAGTCGCACTACCGCGCTCGCCTGGGGCGTTTGGAGCAGGAGAACAACGGCGACCTCTACCACAACAACAACAACAACAACAACAGTCAGCAGCAGCAGCAAGGCACTGGTCAGCTACGTGGATAAGAGGCCGCAGTGGCGCAGACGGCCGCCGCCGCCGCTGATCAACCCGATGAAGCTCGACCAGTGGCGCTCCAAGGCCAACTCGAATGGCTGCTGCCCACAGTACTCGAGGCCCACCGCTTCGATGTACACTGCCACCACCTCCTCCTCCTCCTCCTCCTCTTCGGTGACCAGCTACTACGACGGTGCCCAAGCAGGTGGTCAGCCGTCGATGCCGCCGCCGCTGCCACCACAAGCTTACTTTCTAGGCATCAGCTTACAAGTTGAGCTACTGCAGCGGCGACCAGGGCTGCCACAGCAACAACCGAAGACAGCAGCAACAACAACAACTAACTTATGATGGTGGTGATGGTTTTGGTGGTGGATATCAGCAGCAGCAGCAGCAGATGTACCCGACAGGTCAGCAGCTGTTTCCTTCGAATATGCTGCCCACTACCGATGCTGCTGCTGCTGCTGCAGCTTCCCAGCATCACAATTTCTTCCTCTAGTCGAGCAGTTCTATTTGGATGATTTCTTTTCTTTCTTTTACCTCTCACGCCCCCCCCCTCACCTCACCCCGAACCTGTCACTGCAGGTGAGCACTGTTTTTCTGTATTTTGCTTTTAACCCTTTTCTTCTCTTTTTACCCCCTTTCCACTCACTGTCCATTTTTTAGAAGCTTGTTCACAACTCCACTCATCTGTTTATCTGCTCTCCTACATTGTTTTCATCCCTTCAATCCTCGATCCATCCATGCACTGACTTTGGTTTTTTGCTTTTAAGTCTTCCCCCCTTTTACACCCATTCCACACTTTACATGTGGAAACACTTTACATCAGCTAACTGGTGCTAACAACTGGCCAACAATCTGCGTCTGCCTCTTTTTCGATTGCTCCGGCAGACAGTTTTGACATTAGTTTTTGGTTGTCCAGCAAATAAAGAAGGAAACAGCATGGATTTTGCAACATCTTGAGGCGTTGACCATCGTTCGCTGGAGGGCGAGGCAGAGGGCGCAGAGGCAGGTGGCAGTGGCGCTGTTGGTGGTAATGTTGGTCACACATCTCTGGATGATGACAATGATGAGTGGTAGTGGTGACTGATTGGGGTGAGGGCGCTGATGCTATCTGATGACCGCTGAGAATGAGGGTGACGTACAGTACAGCAGAGTGTGTGTACAGCAGTGCCCTCAAACAGCCTCAGTCGACTGGGAGACACCGAGCAGAGCAGACGTCTGTTGTCTGCTGTTTGCTGCTGCTCTGCTCGCTGTCTCTCGGTCGACTGTGGCACCCTGGCCTTTCCCTCCTTCAAGATCAACTCTCTTTGGGGATCACCCCGTCTCCTGGATCATCATCCTCATCCTCATCCTCGTCCTCTTATCCCAAAGCACCCTCGGCGATTTCTTCCTCTTCAGATAAGTATTTTTGTTGTGTTTTCAGATCTCGATACTTTGTGTAACCTGTGCTTTTGTTTTCCTTTGCAGACTTCTCCCTTTCTCTCTGGAGCACTCTCAGCCCAGAGTGCTGATCATCATCATCATCATCTCTGCCGGCCGACTCGAGGCACCTGCTAGTGGTGCAGGACTTGGACAGACTTTTATGAGGACGGCTTCAAGGATGGGCGACAACAAGCCAAGTCGAGGATGGCGACACCGACGAGGCAGCAGCAGCAGCATCAACAGACTTCGAGGATGGCCCCGAGGATGGACGGGACAGCGCAAGTCGAGGATGGCACCGCCGAAGCATCATCATCATCATCAGTCCTTGGCTATTTTAGCCGAAGACTTAGTTTCTATTAGTAAACCTTTGTATTATTGGATGATTGAGAATGAATAAAGACATGTTTGAAGTACAATTTGAAAAGTGTTTTATTGGTTTATAAAAATACATAAAAGGGAAAGAAAGAAAAGAAAAGAAAAAAGAAGGCAGCAACCCATGGCCTCCCCTGTCCCTCTACTTACCCATCCGCTTCGCCGTCTTCAGACAGTCGACCGTCCTTGTCGACCGTCCTCTTCGGTCCCCCCACGTCCGAGGAGGGACAGTAATATCTTGAGGGACCTGATCTTTTGATTACCCAGCAAATGTGCAAGGAGGAAAGAGCGGTCGAGACGCTCCAAGCACTAGCTGCGCACCATTTGTGGCTGGTGTTCCCCACCTCTTCAGCAGATCGACCGCCAGTGTCGACTGCCTCTTCGGCAGGGCAACCGTCCTGTTGCCTGCCTCTTCGGCCCCGTCGTCGTCGTCGTCGGTCTTCAGTCTTCAGTCTTCAGTCTTCGTCGTCGTCCTTCCTGGCAGCCATCCATCCTGGTTGTCGTCGGTCTTCGTTGTCGTCCATCCTGGCAGTCGTCCATCCTCGTTGTCGTCCATCCTGGCAGTCGTCGGTCTTCGTCGCCAGCCATCCTCGAAGTCCATCCTGGTTGTCATCGGTCCGAAGTCGTCCCTGGGCCTCGCTGGAAAAGGTTAAAGGTTAGAATGGCCAGGTGCTAATCACACTGGCCATGGGTTGCTGCCGGGAAGAGATAGGAGAAAGAAAGGGAAAAGAAAAGATGAAGAACACCAGCATAGACACTGGTGTTCTTGTGGTGATGGGGTGATGATGATGATGGTGGTGGTGGTGATGATGATCTTCAGCACGGAGTGCGGGCGGGCGTGGGTGCCATTCGATGGGCGCGAAAGTGAGAGAAGCCATAGCGACTAAAAGGAGTAAAAGAAAAGTTAGAAACAGAAGGAAACAAAGAAATCTCCAACACTTACCATCGTCGGCGAAACTTGGGGTGATCTTTGCCACCAAAACAAAGAGCGCGCGCGGGCGCTATCAGCAACAACAGCGGCGGTGGCGGCATGACCGTCCTCGTCGGTGTCTGTACGGCAAATGAGGCGATTGTGGCGCCGGCGACAGCGGCGGCCGAGGCAGGCAGTCTGATGACAGCTGTCAGGGGTGCCAGTCGTTAGATGCAATGCAAGATACCAAAACGGGAATTTCAATCGCGGATATCGCGGGAAGTACTTAAGATATCGAAGTTTCGTTTGCGCAGGGACACTCCACTAAGCGTTCTGCGTCGAATGGGACCATAAAACGGGGATGTCAGATTTTTGGTTAGATTTTCAAAATCTTGAAGGCTATAGCCTTACAGATTTGGCCGATTTGGCCAAAAATCTGACCTCCTCATTTTATGGTCTCATTCGACGCAGGACGCTTAGTAAAGAGTCCCTGCGCGAACGAAACTTTGATATCTCAAGTACTTTCCGAGATATCCGCATTTGAAGTTCCCATTTTGGTATCTTTTGATATCAGCAGACAGTGTCACGTTGGTGCTGTACGGCGTTGATGCTGCTGCCCTGACTTGCTCATGCGGTAGCCACTCTTCACTTGCCTGGTGGACGCCGAGGAGAGCAGACGTGTCTGCCTCTCTGCCCGCTGCTGTTTTTGCCACCGGCATGGCTTGCACCCGCCGCCGAAGACATCACCAAGGACATCGGCTGCCCCTGCCACCAGGACCAGCCCTCCTCTTCTCTTAGATCACCCTCATCATCATCTACATCCTCTTCTTCTCTTTCGCTCCCACCGGCTCCCCAGCAGCCAGGACTCTTCCCCTTCAGATAAGTACTCAGGGTGTTTGTTGTGATTCAGTTCTCGATACTTTGTGTAACCGTTTGTTTTTTTTGCAGGTTTGTCACCTCTCGTTGGTCAGGCCTTCACCATCTTCTAGCGCTCTCTTCCCCTTCTTCCCGCAACAGTCGAGCTGATGGCCACGCTGGTCATCGTCATCCTCATCATCATCAGAAGTCAACTTTACTTGAGGACGACAACTGAAGAGGACAGCAACAACAGCAGTTGACTTCGAGGATGGATCGATGGCACTGAAGATGGACGCAATAGCGCAAGTCGAGGATGGCATCGCCGCCAAAGCATCATCGTCATCATCATCATCACCAGCAGTCCTTGGCTGTTAAAGCCGAGGACTTAGTTTCTATTTGTAAACCTTTGTATTGTATGATGATTGAGAATGAATAAAGACATGTTTGAAATACAGTTTGAATTGTGTTTTATTGGTTTATTTATAAAATACAGAAAGGAAGGAAAGAAAGGAAAGAAAGAGGCAGCAACCCATGGCTTCCCCTCTCCCCATCTACTTACCCATCCGCTTCGCCGTCTTCAGACAGTCGACCGTCCTTGTCGACCGTCCTCTTCGGTCCCCCCACGTCCGAGGAGGGACAGTAATATCTTGAGGGACCTGATCTTTTGATTACCCAGCAAATGTGCAAGGAGGAAAGAGCGGTCGAGACGCTCCAAGCACTAGCTGCGCACCATTTATGGCTGGTGTTCCCCACCTCTTCAGCAGATCGACCGCCAGTGTCGACTGCCTCTTCGGCAGGGCAACCGTCCTGTTGCCTGCCTCTTCGCCCCGTCGTCGTCGGTCTTCGGTCTTCGTCTTCGGTTTTCGTCGTCGTCGGTCCTCGTTGCCATCCATCCCGGTCGTCCATCCCGTTCGTCCTCGGTCCTCGTCATCGTCGGTTCTGGTCGTCCTCCATTCTGGTCGCCATCCATCCGGGTCGTCGTCGGTCCTGGGGCTCGCTGGAAAAAGGCTAAAGGTTAGAATGGCCAGGTGCTAATCACGCTGGCCATGGGTTGCTGCCCAGAAAAGGAAAGGAAAGAAGAAAAAATGAAGAGCATCAGCATAGACACTGATGCTCTGGTGATGATGGTGTGATGATCTTCAGCCCTGTGTGAGGGCGTGGGTGCCATTTGAAGGGCGCGAGATTGAGAGAGGTCATGGTGACTGAAAGGAAAGAGCAAAAGTTAGAAACCAAAACAAACAAGCTATGATCAAGGACTTACCATTGTCGGTGAGACTTGAGACGATCTTCTTTCTTCGCAACAACAACAAACGGCGGATGCGGGCGCCATCCGAAGGGCAAGAGAGTGAGAGAGGCCAGGGTGGCTGCAAGGATAAATGGAAGTTAGGAACGGAATAAAACAAACCAAGAACTTAGACTTACCATCTTCGGCGAAACTTGTGATGATCTTCGCCATCACAACAAAGAACGCGCGCGGGCGCTATCAACAGCAGCGGCGGCGGCATGACCGTCCTCGTCGGTGTCTGTACGGCAAATGAGGCGACTGTGGCGCCGGCGGTAGCGGCGGCAGCAGCAGACAGTCTGCTGACAGCTGTCAGGGGTGCCATCCTTAGATGCAATGCAAGATACCAAAATGGGAACTTCAAATGCGGATATCTCGGGAAATACTCGAGCTATCGAAGTTTCGTTTGCGCAGGGACACTCCACTAAGCGTTCTGCGTCGAATGGGACCATAAAACGGGGTGGTCAGATTTTTGGCCAAATCGGCCAAATCTGTAAGGCTATAGCCTTGCAGATTTTGAAAATCTGACCAAAAAATTTTTATTGCAGATTCTGACAGTACTCGGCAAGAGGACTCCAAATCTGAAAGAATTTTTGCTCCAGGACCACGGGAACATGGTCAATTTTAATTTTAAAGTTAATTAAAATTGTCATGTTTATCTGACAACCGCTAGATGGCGCTAGGGGTTCCACAAAGTTTATTTTCCTGGTATTCTGAACACGAGAAAAATAAAATTCACGGGCGATTTTTTGACGCCACTTTCAAGATGGCGACGACGGTGGCGTTCCTAGCGGCCAACATCGGAAACTACCCAATTTTTGCAATAAATTCTGTCAATTTTTCAAAAAGGCGTTTCTTAGGCTTGAAACGTCGCAGAAAGCTCAAATTTGCTTTGAATGAAAGCTAAAGACTTGGTGGCACAATTTATTTGCAAAATAAATTAGTTTTGACAAGTTTTGGTATAGTAAAAGTAGTATTAAAAACTTTAAAACTATATTTAAACAAAAAAAACTTGTTTAAACTAATTTATTTTACACACAAATTGTGTGTCAAGTCTTTAGCTTTTATTTAAAGCAACTTTGAGCTCTTTACGACGTTTCAAGCCTAAGAAACGTTCATTTAAAAAATTGCCAGAACTAATCATTAAAAGCGGGCAGTTTCCAATGTTGTCCGCTAGGAACGCCACCAGCGTCGCCATCTTGAAAGTGGCGTCAAAAAATCGCCCGTGAATTTTATTTTTCTCGTGTTCAGAAAACCAGGAAAATAAAGTTTTGTAGAACCCCTGCTGCCATCTAGCGGCTGTCAGACGAACATGGCAAACGAATCTGACCAGCATGTACCAAAGTACGGTAATTCAACATGAGTTTAAGTTCCAAAGTACCCGACAGATTCACCCGAGACTGCTCCTCGGGCAGGTGAGTAGGCAAAGGTAAAGGTTAACGGTTTTGTTTATTAAAAAAGCAGTTGAGAAACAAGCAGTAAAAGTAAAACGCAAAAATAAAGGCCTGAAATGTGTGTGTGAATGGGAAGGGGAAGAGGGACTAGAAGGGAAGACAGGCAAAAAAGAAGATGTGCACAGTTGAAAGTGGTAAAACAGGAGAATGTTAAAGATGTGTGCAAATGAAAGTAACAACTTGAGGAGTGCGCACTGATCACACACACTGGCCACATAGTGGCTAGTGCTTCTTCAGCTTCTTGTGCGCCACATTGGCCAACACGGTCCTCGGCACCAGCTGGTGCTGCTGGCGGAAGCGCTCTCTGAGAAGGTTCCCAGAACGATCATTCTGGTTCGTCGCCGCCGGTCTCACGCCTGCTCCCACCCGGCGGCGAAGATGAGGCTGAGCGAGAAAGATGCAAGGTCGGCGGCCCTGGCGGCCGCGAGGGCTGCGACTGCGACTGCGGGAACGGGAGCGGGAGCGGGACCGGGAGTGGGAGCGCGGACGGGGTCGCTTTCGGCCCCGAATCGGCACTTTGGCCAGTTCGGCAGCGAAGGCGGCACTCTCATCGGCCCATCGCTGGGCCTTCCCTCGCTGCACCATCTCCAGGAACTCTTGGGCCAGTTCCCTTCGAGTGCGCATTCGCAAGACGAGCATCCGCAGGTAGATGGCAGCCCAGACCAGGAAGGCCAGGATGAGAAGCCAGGCCACGCGGACACCGATGAGGATGTATCGCCGCCAGGCAGGCAGGTCTTCCAAGGCTGGTCGGGGAGTTGGAGTGGTAAATTATATGAAAAAGCTTAGAGGATAGAGCAAAAGTGGAGGAGGTACTTACTCTCGACATGTGGTTTTGGCGCAAACTGTGGCAGTCTGACGGTGAGGAAGTTGGCGATGTCCTTGGTGTAGACTTCGACTTGCAGATTGCCGGGCTGCAGGACTTTGGACGAGAAACCGTGGACGTTGCCGTCGCTGTCGAACAGGTAGACGGCTTCGTCGCCAATGTAGCCGGCAATCAGATTTTGGAAGAAGAGTTCGGTTTCATTTTGTTGGCATTCGGGCTTCAAGACGAGGTAGCTGGGAGAAAAGCCCAGTCTGCACAGCTGGCCAAGACTTGAAAATTGGCAGAGTTTTGATGCCTCAATTGTGTTACGGTCATCAAAGGTGACCAAAGTCACTTTTCCTTTTCCATCGATGACGTAGAATTTGAGAGGGTTTTTTGAGGTGACGTGGAGAAAGCCATTGTCAAAACAATTACTCGTAGCTTTTTCATCCATGCCCGCATGGTACAAGCTTCCCGTAGCCAGTGAAAATTTCTGGACACTTGACTCGCTCATGACCACCAGGTTCGTGCCGCTAGAGTCCTGGCAAGCAAACTTGATAGGGCCTCTGGGCACTCCTCTGGGTAGCGGAACTGGGTTGAGGTCGGCCCTGAGGGCGTCGAGGCGCGCAGCCAGGATGTTGATCTGGAGGCCGCCATCCAGTTGATCGGTATCGGCAGTCCCACTGGCAAAGAGAGCAAGTTCGCCATGGACAAGACCAATAGCCAAGACCTTTCGCTTCAACTGGATCAAATCACGGAAAACTGGATGTACGCAGCTTCCGGTGGGCTCAGTGCTTACAACGCTTGCAAAAAGGAAACTCCACAAAAAGCAAAGGCAAGCAGACTTCAGACTGAAAGCATTCATTTTGAGAAGGTCTGTAGCAGGTGAGGAGCAGACGGCAAATGGGAAGTGATGACTGTCGACAAGCGGCTAATATAGACTGGGCCAGTTCTGATGAATCACACTAACCGAAACTGATTGTTGGCCGATTCGGGTGCACTGCGCACGTACGACACAATCTGTACAGCAAACAGTTTGCCAAGTCAAAAGCACCGTACAAAGAAGATGTAACATCTGAAATAAATGAAAACCGAAACCAGCATTTGTTTAATCGCTAATAAATTAGTAAGATTGTGAAATCATTCTTGAAGACTTGTGTAATGATGTAATTTGTTTCTGCTTGGAAGTACTCCGCCGATTACTTCTGCCATCTCGGCTGCGACTGCGAAAGCTTTTTTTGCCATTCCTGGAACTTTTTTTGAAATTTTTCTTTTTTTTCTTTGAAGGAGTGCCAGCACTGGTGGTGGCCTTTTTCTTGCTTTTAAAAGTCCTCCGCCAAGTGGCTTTCTTGCCTGCTTTGGAAACATCATTTTTCTTGTTCTTGTTCCCATCACTATTGCAGAAAAAGCAGTAGACAACGAGACTGATCCCAATAACTAGAAGAATCAGAAAACTAGTGGTGACAATTATGACTATAGGAATGCCTTGAATGCTGGAATCTGAAACTAAATTTAAATGTTTACTACTGGATTTGTTTGCACGTTTTAAAAGCTACATACTTTCAGTTTTTGACTTGCTTGGAGGCGGTTTATCGCCTGGTCCTTTCCAGGCATTCTTTCTGCTGACCTTGATCAGCTTTGCCGATGGCCCGTTCTTCTTGAAAGCCTTAGCCGGAAACGTGTAGACGGTGTTTTCGCTGTCGAAAAGGTAAACGGTGTGTTCGTCTACAAAACCAGAGGTTATGTCAGTGAAAGTGGCTCCATTGCATTCAGAACGGAAGAATACTCGATCACCGTTGATGCAGAGAATGCCCATTTTTGCATGGGGCCCACAACCAGTTGCACTTAGGATTGTGCCAACTTCTCTTAAACATCAATATAATAGGATCCCACCTGTCCATTAGAAAGAGTGACAAAATAGTCGAGAGGAGTGATTGATGATAAGTAGGAAACTCCATCCTCCAAACATTCAGGTATAGCCAAACGACGTATCGGTAAGCCACTGAAGTTTTTTGTGTCGAGTGAAAATGCACCAGCATTAGTGTCGTTAATTATCACCAAATAGGTGCCCGTTGGATCACTGGACACAAACTTGATAGAGTGCTCGTACCAGGGAATAGCCGATGGTAGTGGCTCTGGATCCTTGGTGATAACGATGACACTGTCAACCACTTCATCCACAGTCACTTGATAGCCACCGATTGGGTCAGTCTTGGAATTGAGGCCACTGACAAAGAGGGTCAGTTTGGTACGAAAAAGGTATACGGCAAAGACGCCTCGACTGCCAGCGACCAAATCATCGACGAGAGACTATAAAAATCAGGTTGTCAGAATGAAGTTAGTCACAGTTTACAAAAACAAACCCTTGCATTTCCTCCTTTGAGGTTGTTTGGCTGACTTGAAGCGATCAAAGAGACAAAGAATAACAACCACAAACAATAAATATTGCCATATGCTTTTGAAAAGTACCGCTGCAAAAACATCATTAACTGATGAGAAAAGTAAAAAATGTTTTAAAAAATGAGCAGAAAACAAATAAAATGATTCAAACTGGTAGAAATTCTAAATGGAATTCTAAAACTGTTGTCCTTCAGACAGACAATTTGAAAATAGTGTTAATCGGTAAATAATGTTAAAAACATTTTAAAGCATAACCCTAATGACTGGAAACTGCAGATGATCTACGAGAGAAACTGATCCTTTTTTGTTTTGAAGAACTTTTGCCACCTCGACCTTGGCTGCGAGAACTTCTGCCTTTCTTATAGCTTCTTTTGACTTTTTTCTTTTTTGAAAACGAGCCAATAGTGGTCTTTTTCTTGCTTTTAGAACTCTTCTTTTTTGTGTCCTTCTTGTTCTCATCACTATTGCAAAAGAAACAGTAAACAACGAGACTGATCCCAATGATCAACAGAATCAGAGAACTAGTACAAACAATAAAGGCTATAGGAATGCCTTGAATGCTGGAATCTGAAACTAAATTAGAAGGTTTACTACTGGATATGTTTGCACGTTTTAAAAACTACATACTTTCAGTCTTTGTCTTGCTTGGAGGCGGTTTATCGCCTGGTCCTTTCCAGGCATCCTTTCTGCTGACCTTGATCAGCTTTGCCGATGGTCCATTCTTCTTGAAAGCCTTAGCAGAGAAAGTGTAGACGGTGTTTTCGCTGTCAAAGAGGTAAACAGTGTGCTCGTCCACAAATCCGGAGATTATGTCGGTGAAAGTGACTCCATTGCATTCAGAACGGAAGAATACTTGATCACCGTTGATGCAGAGAATACCCAATTTATCATGAGGTCCACAACCAGTTGCCCTATGGATTGTGACCACTTCACCATAAACATCAAAATAATAGGATCCCACCTGTCCATTAGAAAGAGTGACAAAATAGTCGAGAGGAGTGATTGATGATAAGTAGGAAACTCCATCCTCCAAACATTCAGGTATAGCAAACTGATCTATCCCTATACCACTGAAATTTTTTGTGTCCAGTGAAAATGCACCAGAATTAGTGTCGTTCATTGTCACCAAATAGGTGCCCGTTGAATCACTGGACACAAACTTGATAGAGTGCTCGTACCAGGGAATACCCGATGGCAGTGGCTCGGGGTCTTTTGTGATAACGATCACACTATCAACCACTTCAGCCACTGTCACTAGATAGCCACCAATTGGGTCAGTCTTGGAATTGAGGCCACTGACAAAAAGAGTCAGTTTGGTACGGAAAAGGTATACGGCAAAGACGCCTCGACTGCCAGCGACCAAATCATCGACGATAGTCTATGAAAAATCAGGTTGTCAGAATGAAATTAGAAACAGATCACAATAACAAACCCTTGCACTTCCATCTTTGAGGTTGATTAGTTGACTTGAAGTGATAAAAAAGGCAAAGAATAGCAACCACAAACAAAGGATACTGCCATACTCTTTTGAGAAATACTGCTGCGAAAACATGATCAGCTGATACTTAAAAACAAAACAAGTTTTAAAAAATGAACAAAAAGCCAAAGAAATATGATTATTCAGACTGATGATAGTTCTAAGATGTAAAGTAAAAGTAGTATTAAAAACTTTAAAACTATATTAAACAAAAAACTTGTTTAAACTAATTTATTTACACACAAATTGTGTGCCAAGTCTTTAGCTTTTATTTAAAGCAACTTTGAGCTCTTTACGACGTTTCAAGCCTAAGAAACGTTCATTTAAAAAATTGCCAGAACTAATCATTAAAAGCGGGCAGTTTCCAATGTTGTCCGCTAGGAACGCCACAAGCGTCGCCATCTTGAAAGTGGCGTCAAAAATCGCCCGAATTTTATTTTCTCGTGTTCAGAAAACCGGAAAATAAAGTTTGTAGAACCCTGCTGCCATCTAGCGGCTGTCAGACGAACATGCAAACGAATTGACCAGCATGTACCAAAGTACGGTAATTCAACATGAGTTTAAGTTCCAAAGTACCCGACAGATTCACCCGAGACTGCTCCTCGGGCAGGTGAGTAGGCAAAGGTAAAGGTTAACGGTTTTGTTTATTAAAAAAGCAGTTGAGAAACAAGCAGTAAAAGTAAAACGCAAAAATAAAGGCCTGAAATGTGTGTGTGAAGGGGAAGGGGAAGAGGGACTAGAAGGGAAAACAGCAAAAAAGAAGATGTGCACAGTTGAAAGTGGTAAAACAGGAATGTTAAAATGTGTGCTAATGAAAGTAACAACTTGAGGAGTGCGCACATGATCACACACACACTGGCCACATAGTGGCTAGTGCATCTTCAGCTTCTGTGCGCCACATTGGCCAACACGGTCCTCGCACCAGCTGGTGCTGCTGGCGGAAACGCTCTCTGAGAAGGTTCCCAGAACGATCATTCTGGTTCGTCGCCGCCGGTCTCACGCCTGCTCCCACCCGCGGCGAAGATGAGGCTGAGCGAGAAAGATGCAAGGTCTGGCGGCCCTGGCGGCCGCGAGGGCTGCGACTGCGACTGCGGGAACGGAGCGGGAGCGGACCGGGAGTGGGAGCGCGGACGGGGTCGCTTTCGGCCCCGAATCGGCACTTTGGCCAGTTCGGCAGCGAAGGCGGCACTCTCATCGGCCCATCGCTGGGCCTTCCCTCGCTGCACCATCTCCAGGAACTCTTGGGCCAGCTCCTTTCGAGTGCGCATTCGCAAGACGAGCATCCGCAGGTAGATGGCAGCCCAGACCAGGAAGGCCAGGATGAGAAGCCAGGCCACGCGGACACCGATGAGGATGTATCGCCGCCAGGCGGGCAGGTCGTCCCAGGCTGGTCGTGGGAGGAAGGGGTGGGAGTAAATTATATGGAAGAGCTTAGAGGATAGAGCAAAGGTGGAGGAGGTACTTACTCTCGACATGTGGTTTTGGCGCAAACTGTGGCAGTCTGACGGTGAGGAAGTTGGCGATGTCCTTGGTGTAGACTTCGACTTGATTGCCGGGCTCCAGGACTTTGGACGAGAAGCCGTGGACGTTGCCGTCGCTGTCGAACAGGTAGACGGCTTCGTCGCCAATGTAGCCGGCAATCAGATTTTGGAAGAAGAGTTCGGTTTCATTTTGTTGGCAGTTGGGCTTCAAGACGATGTGGCCGGGAGAAGCGCCGAGTCTGCACAGCTGGCCAGGCGAGTCTAGGTGTTTGCAATGTTTTGATTCATCGATAGTACTACCATCAAAGTACAAATGAGTCACATTTCCATTAGCACTGATGACGTAGAACTTGAGTGGGGTGTTTGAAGTGACGTGGAGAAAGCCTTTTTTAAAACAACTACTAACAGCTTGATCATTCATGCCCACATGGTGCGAATTTCCCGTAGCCAGGGATAGTTTCTGGACACTTGACTCGCTCATAACCACCAGGTTTGTGCCGCTAGAGTCCTGGCAAGCAAACTTGACAGGGCCCCTGGGCACTCCACTGGGAAGCGGAACCGGGTTGAGGTCGGCCTTGAGGGCGTCGAGGCGCGCAGCCAATACGTTGATCTGGAGGCCGCCATCCAGTTGATCGGTATCGGCAGTCCCACTGGCAAAGAGAGCCAGTTTGCCATCGACAAGGCCAATAGCTAAGACTTTCCGCTTCAACTGGACCAAATCACGGAAAACTGGATGTAGGCAGCTTCCGGTGGGTTCAGTGCTTACAACGCTTGCAAAAAGGCAACTCCACAAGAAGCAAAGGCACACTGACTTCAGTTTGAGAGCATTCATTCTTGAAGAGGTCTGTAGTCGGTGAGAAGCAGACGGCAAATGGGAAGTGATGACTGCTGACAAGCGGCTAATATAGACTGGGCCAGTTCTGATGAATCACACTAACCGAAAATGATTGTTGGCCGATTTGGGTGCACTGCGCACGTACCGCACAACATCTGTACCGCAAACAGTGTGCCAACCCAAAAGCACTGTACAAAGAAGATGTTACGGATGAGTCAACTGTTTAATTTATAGATTAGAAACAGTTAGCTAGATCCAGAAATTATTTTGAAGACTTGTGAGAAGAAGTGAATCTGTTCTGTTTAGAAAAACTTTGATGACTACTTCGGCCACCTCGGCTATGACTACGAAAGCTTTTTTTGCCTTTCTTGGAACTTCGCTTGACTTTTTTCTTTTTTTTCTTTGTGGTCAAGCCAGCACTGGTGGTGGCTTTTTTCTTGCTTTTAAAATTCCTCCGCCAATTGGCTTTCTTGTCTGCTTTAGAAAGATCATTTTTCTTGTTCACGCTTTCATCACTACTTTTGCAAAAAAAGCAGTAAACAGCGAGACTGATCCCAATAATCAGCAGAATCAGAAAGATAGTTGTGACGATTATGACTGTGAAGGTGCTTTGATTGGTGGAGTCTGAAGCTAAATTAGAAGGTTTACTACTGGACTGTTGTACGTTTAAAAACTACATACTTTCAGTCTTTGGCTTGCTTGGAGGCGGTTTATCGCCTGGTCCTTTCCAGGCATCCTTTCTGCTGACCTTGATCAGCTTTGCCGATGGTCCATTCTTCTTGAAAGCCTTAGCCGAAAATGTGTAAACGGTGTTGTCGCTGTCAAAAAGGTAAACGGTGTGATCGTCCACAAAACCGGAATTTAGTTCAGTGAAGATAGTTCCATTGCATTTTTCTTTACGGAAAAATACTCGATCACCGTTGATGCAGAGAATAGTCATGTTTTCACCAGGCCCGCAGCCAGTAGCTTTTTTTATCGTGACATCGTCATTTAAAATATCAAAACGATAGGGAGTCACTTGTGCATCAGCAAAAATGGTAAAGTAGCTGAGAGGAATCGTTGATGATAAATGGGGAACTCCCTCTTCAGAACATTCAGGTATAGCATCCGGATCAATCCCTATACCAATGAATTTTTTTGTGTCCAGTGAAAATGCACCAACATTAGTGTCGTTCATTGCTACCAAATAGGTGTCCGTTGAATCACTGCACACAAACTTGATAGAGGGGTCGTACCAGGGAACACCCGATGGCAGTGGCTCTGGATCCTTGGTGATAACAATCACACTATCAACCACTTCATCCACTGTCACTTGATAGCCACCGATTGGATCAGTTTTTGAAGCAGTGCCACTCACAAAGAGGATCATTTTGGTGTGATAAAGTCCTACGGCAAAAACGCCTCGATTTCCAGCGATCAAATCATCAACGATGGACTATGAAAATGGCCTTCAGAATGAAATTAGACACAGATTACAAAAACAAACCCTTGCGTTTCCCCCTTTGAGGTTGTTTAGCTGACTTGAAGCGATCAAAGAGACAAAAAGTAGCAACCACAAACAGAAAATACTTTCATACACTTTTGAAAAGTACTGCCTCAAAAACATCATTAACTGATAAGGATAAGCAAAAAAAGTTTTACAAAATGAACAGAAAACAAATAAAATGATTCAAACTGGTGGAAATTCTAAATAGAATTCTAAAACTGTTGTCCTTCAAACAGAAAATTTGAAAATAGTGTTAATCAGTAAATAATGTTAAAAACATTTTAAAGCATCAACCTAATGACTGGAAACTGCAGATGATCTACGAGAAAAACTGATCTTCTTCTGTTTTGAAGAATTTCTGCCACCTCGACCTTGGCTGCGGGAACTTCGGCCTTTCTTAGAGCTTCTTTTGACTTTTTTCTTTTTTGAAAGTGAGCCAGAAAAAGTGGCCTTTTTCTTGCTTTTAAAACTCTTCCGTTTTGTGACCTTCTTGTTCTCTTCATCACTATTACAAAAGAAGCAGTAGACAGCAATACAAGTGATCCCAATGATCAACAGAATAAGAAAACTAGCGGCGACAATTATGACTGTGGAGGTGCTTCGATTGGTGGAACCTGAAGCTAAATTAAAAGGTTTACTACTGGATTTGTTTGCACTTTTCAAAAACTACATACTTTCAGTCTTTGACTTGCTTGGAGGCGGTTTATCGCCTGGTCCTTTCCAGGCATCCTTTCTGCTGGCCTTGAACAGCTTTGCCGATGGTCCATTCCTCTTAAAAGCCTTAGCCGGAAACGTGTAGACGGTGTTTTCATTGTCAAAGAGGTAAAACGGTGCTGCCACAAAACGGAATTATGTCGTGAGGTGCTCCATTGCTTTTTTCTACTGAAAAATAACTCGATCACGTTGATGCAGAGAAAATTCATGCTTAAACTAGGCCGCAGCCATTGCTTTTGTGACTGTCTATAGCCATTTAAAATGTCAAAGTAATAGGGAACCACCTGTGCATCAGATAAAATGATAAAAAATAAAAGGGTGATTGACGATAGTGGGGACTCCATTCATGAAACTTGAGGTGTAGCATCCGGATCTATCCCTACACTACTGAAACTGTTTGTGTCCAGTGAAGTGCACCACATTGGTGTCGTTCATTGTCACCAAATAGGTGCCCGTTGGATCAATGCAGACAAACTTGACAGATTCGGGTAACCAGTCAATACTCGATGGCAGTGGCTCGGGGTCCTTGGTGATAAAGATCACACTGTCAACCACTTCATCCACTGTCACTTGATAGCCACCGATTGGGTCAGTCTTCGAATTGAGGCCACTGACAAAGAGGATCAGTTTGGAACGGAAAAGGTACACGGCAAAGACGCCTCGATTGCCAGCGACCAAATCATCGACGATAGACTATGAAAAAAATCAGGTTGTCAGAATGATATTAGTCACAGATTGCGCAATAACAAACCCTTGCACTTCCATCTTTGAGGTTGATTAGTTGACTTGAAGTGATCAAAAATGCAAAAAGTAGCATCCTAAAACAGAGAATACTTCCATACTCTTTTGAAAAGTACTGCCTCAAAAACATCATTAGATGATAAGTAAAAACAAAACAAGTTTTAAAAAATGAACAAAAAGCCAAAGAAATATGATTATTCAGACTGATGATAGTTCTAAGATGAATTCGTAAACTTTTGTTTCAAAATAACAATTAACAAAAAGTGTTAATCAGCAAGATAATATGGTAGCAGTTGTGAGCAGAAGCCTTTTTAATGGGTGTAATGAGAAACAAAAGGTAAAAGGTAAAACAAAAATAATGGCCTAAAATGTGTGTGTGTGTTTGAAAAGGAAGGGGAAACATGAAGGGAAGAAAGAGGCAATAAAATAATGTGCACAGTTATAAAAGAGGCAAAACAAGAATAAGAAGAGATGTGTGCAAATGAAAGGTAAAAGTTAAATGGTGCCGATAAATTGGGAAAATAAGAATGTGACGGTTGAGATGCTTAAGGTGACGTGTCACAGAAGATGAGAGGAGATGAGCCTCACTTGAGGAGAGCACACAGTGGCAGTCCACCCATCCACCTAGTGACTAGTGCATTTTCAGCTTTTTGTGCGCCACATTGGCCAACACGGTCCTCGGTACCAGCTGGTGCTGCTGGCGGAAACGCTCTCGGAGGAGGTTCGCCGAATGATCATGCTGGGTCGTGGCCGCGGGTCTCACGCCTGCTCCCACCCGGCGGCGAAGATGAGGCTGAGCGAGAAAGATGCAACGGTCCTGGCGGCCGCGAGGGCTGCGACTGCGACTGCGGGAACGGGAACGGGAGCGGGACCGGGAGTGGGAGCGCGGACGGGGTCGCTTTCGGCCCCGAATCGGCACTTTGGCCAGTTCGGCAGCGAAGGCGGCACTCTCATCGGCCCATCGCTGGGCCTTCCCTCGCTGCACCATCTCCAGGAACTCTTGGGCCAGTTGCCTTCGAGTGCGCATTCGCAGGACGAGCATTCGCAGGTAGATGGCAGCCCAGACCAGGAAGGCCAGGATGAGAAGCCAGGCCACTCGGACACCGATGAGGATGTATCGCCGCCAGGCAGGCAGGTCGTCCCAGGCTGGTCGAAGAGGAAGGGGGTGGTAAAAATTTAAGAAATAGAATAGATAGAGCAAAGGTGAAGGAGGTACTTACTCTCGACATGTGGTTTTGGCGCAAACTTGGGCAGTTTGACGGTCAGGAAGTTGGCGATGTCCTTGGTGTAGACTTCGACTTGATTGCCGGGCTGCAGGACTTTGGACGAGAAGCCGTGGACGTTGCCGTCGCTGTCAAACAGGTAGACGGCTTCGTCGCCAATGTAGCCGGCAATCAGATTTCGGAAGAAGGATTCGGTTTCATTTTGTTGGCATTCAGGCTTCAAGACGATGTGGCCGGGAGAAGCGCCGAGTCTGCACAGCTGGCCAAGAGAAGTTGAAAAACGGCAGGTTTTTGACTCATCGATAGTGCTGCTTCCCTCAAAGTAGACTGGAGTCACTTCTCCGTTTTCATTGATGATGTAAAATTTGAGTGGGCTGTTTGAGGTGACGTGAAGGGAGCCAGTATTAAAACAACCATTTGCAGCTTCTTCTTTCATGCCCACACGGTGCGAATTTCCCGTAGCCAGTGATAGTTTCTGGACACTTGAACCGCTCATAACCACCAGGTTTGTGCCGCTCGAGTCCTGGCAAGCAAACTTGATAGGGCCTCTGGGCACTCCACTGGGTAGCGGAACTGGGTTGAGGTCGGCTTTGAGGGCGTCGAGGCGCGCAGCCAGGACGTTGAGCTGCAAACCGCCAGCTAGTTGATCATTATCGGCAGTCCCACTGGTAAAGAGAGCCAGTTTGCCATCGACAAGACCAATAGCCAGGACTTTTCGATTCAAGTGGACCAGATCGCGGAAAACCGGATCTACACAGCTTCGGATGGTCTCAGTGCTTACGACGTTTGCAAGAAGGAAACTCCACAGAAAACGAAGGCAAGCTGACTTCAGACTGAAAGCATTCATTTTGAGAAGGTCTGTAGCAGGTGAGGAGCAGACGGCAAATGGGAAGTGATGACTGCTGACAAGCGGCTAATATAGACTGGGCCAGTTCTGATGAATCACACTAACCGAAACTGATTGTTGGCCAATTTGGGTGCACTGCGCACGTACCGCAAGACTCTCCCTATTCTAAATCAGTTGTACAGCAAACGGTCTGCCAACCCAAAAGCACCGTACAAAGAAGATGTTACGGATGAGTCAACTGTTTAATTTATAGATTAGAAACAGTTATCTAGATCCAGAAATTATTTTGAAGACTTGTGAGAAGAAGTGAATCTGTTCTGTTTAGAAAAACTTTGATGGCTGCATCTGCCACCTCGACTATGGCTACGAAAACTTTTTTTGCCTTTTCTGGAACTTCGCTTGACTTTGTTCTTTCTTTTTTTTGAAGCCGAGCCACTGGTGGTGGCTTTTTTCTTGCTTTTAAAAGTCCTCTGCTTTGGTGTTTTCTTGTCATTCTTAGAAACATCATTCTTCTTCTTGTTGTTCTCATCGCTACCACTGCAGAAAAAACAGTAGACAGCAATACAAGTGATCCCAATGATTAGCAGAATCAGAAAACTAGGGATGACAATTATGGCTATAGGAATGCCTCGGTTGGTGGAATCTGAGGCTAAATTAGAAGGTTTACTACTGGATTTGTTTGCACGTTTTAAAAGCTACATACTTTCAGTCTTTGACTTGCTTGGAGGCGGTTTGTCGCCTGGTCCTTTCCAGGCATCCTTTCTGCTGACCTTGATCAGCTTTGCCGATGGTCCGTCCTTCTTGAAAGCCTTAGCCGGAAACGTGTAGACGGTGTTTTCGCTGTCAAAGAGGTAAACGGTGTGCTCGTCCACAAAACCGGAGATTATGTTAGTGAAAGTGGCTCCATTGCATTCTTTACGAAAGAATACTCGATCACCGTTGATGCAGAGAATACCCAACTCATCATGAGGTCCACAACCAGTTGCCCTTTTGATTGTGACCACTTCACCATAAACATCAAAATAATAGGGTCCCACCTGTGCATCAGAAAAAATGATAAAATAGTCGAGAGGGGTGATTGATGATAAGTAGGAAACTCCACCCATTAAACATTCAGGTACAGTAGACTGATCTATCCCTGTAACACTGAAGTTTTTTGTATCGAGTGAAAATGCACCAGCATTAGTGTTGTTAAATGCCACCAAATAGGTGCCCGTTGAATCACTGGACACAAACTTGACAGAGTGCTCGTCCCAGGGAATATCCGATGGTAATGGCTCGGGGTCCTTTGTGATAACAATCACACTGTCAACCACTTCATCCACTGTCACTTGATAGCCACCGATTGGATCAGTCTTGGAATTGAGGCCACTGACAAAGAGGGTCAGTTTGGTACGAAAAAGGTATACGGCAAAAACGCCTCGATTGCCAGCGACTAAATCATCGACGATGGACTATGAAAATTAGGTTATCAGAACTAAATTAGATACAGATAACAAAAACAAACCCTTGCACTTCCATCTTTAAGGTTGGTTAGCTGATTTGAAGCGATAAAAAAGGCAAAGAGTAGCATCCATAAACAGAGAATACTTCCATAAACTTTTGAAAAGTACTGCCTCAAAAACATTATTAGCTAATAAGTAAAAACAAGTTTTGAAAAAAGTGAGTAGAAAACAAAACAAATAAGATGATTGTGGCTGATGACAGTTCTAAGCTGAATTCTAAAACAGCTGTGCTTTAAACCACTACCACAAACTAACTTGTGACACAAGAGACCGAGAGAAAAGAGGCTGCCAAAAGAGCCGTCCACCGTACACTCCTAGTAGTAGAATCGGCCGAACTTCTGATCAATGATCCTATCTTCACATCGCCATCGTTATCATCACCACCACACCATTATCATCACCTGGTTCCACTCCACCGAGATCCTCGGTAACGGTCTCGACTGGAGCCGCCGCCGCCGCCGTACCATTCTTCAGCTCTTCAGTGAGCCGCCCGAGCACCGGTGGTCGCCGGTACCAGCAGAAGTCCATCGCTTCCGCCTGGTGGTGATGCTCCAGGGCGGCGAAGCCACAGGCGCGGTAGTCGGCAAAGTAGGTGGCATGTCGGTGCAGCAGATGGTCGGAGACGTTGGCCGCCACATTGCCGCAGGCCTTCTCCACCTCGGCGAGGGCGCAGTCGCGAAAGTCGGCCCAGTGGCTAACAAAGAAGAAGAAGTTCATTACTAAAATGATCAGAACAACAACTTCCTCCACTTCTTACCCGCACTGCTTCTCCCCGGTGCTCGCCTTTACCAGATTGTAGTGCAGGCGGTCACAGGCGCTTCGCCAGCCATTTAGAACGCGGGCGATGCACTGCTCGTGGCGGAGAAAGTCTGCAGAACGAGAAAGGTGTAAACAAAGCTTAGCATCAGTTTAGTGTAAAAGGCATTGCTGACCGGCATTGAAGAACGGGAGCGTCTGATTGCAGAGGTCCAACAGGAGAGAAGGTGTCCAGGTGTAGCGGCCAACGCTCAGCTTGAGCAGGCGAACCTCACAGAGTTGGTAGGTGAAGGTGGACAGCTGGCCGGTGCAGCGGCAGCTTGGGCCTTCTTCACCGAGGCTTCGAAACGCTTTGTCGGGCCTTCGGTTCTATAAAATGAATGAAATGCCAAGTCAGATACCTTTTCAAACAGGGAAAACTCACCCGCAAATCTGCTCATAAGTCAATTGGTAATCTTCAGCCGAAGTTGAGTGGTTGACCGCCGCCTTCAGCTCACTGGCAAAGGTCTTCAGGCTGTCCTTTAGTTGCTGGTCACATTCTGTGGTGGTAGTGCAGCTGCAGTGGTCTGCTGTAAAAAAGTTGTATTAAAAAGTCCAAAACAGGATTGATATTCTTACCCAGATAAATGGTGGTCACTGTTATCACAAAGAGAGCTGTCAAAAGTCGAGTCTCCATTTCGCCTTTTCGGTGCTTGAACTTTGAAATGCGAGCCGTCTTCTTGCTTTTGGTTTTATTTCGCTGAGTGAGTGAAATGCGAGTCTGGTGAGAAAGTCAGTCGCCCACTTCTCACTCTTATCAATTGCCCCCTAAATCATCATGTAATCATCGTTTGGTGGTGGTGGTGGTGGTGCTATTGATAAAGCAGACTAAAGAGAGAAAGAAGAAGAAACTGCTGGTGACTAACCTTGTACTAGTAGAAGAAGCGCAATCAGTGGTGGACTTGATTAAAACAACTGTTGAAAGCGGCTTCCTCATAATTTTTGTTGATAATGGCCAAAAAGCGTTAAAACTAGCTTGTTGATTGTTGATAGTTTGTTTGTTTGGAGCAACAGCTTTTGCCGGTTTTAGCCATGACCGCCTCAGGCAGGTGCTGTTGTTGAAAAGTTTTTGAGACATGGTGATCAGATCAGGTAAAATGATGAAAAATCAATACAAAAGTCGTACAACGCAAAATGATGAAACGTAGAACAAGCGTGTCAAGAAGAGCACGCTGGAAAGAGGCGGGAAACGCAGCAGAGAAAATGTTTCCGGAAAGCTTCGGAAGAATCTTCAGATGAAAAAAGATAGATATGAACAAGTCCAATGTTGGTAAAAGATCCGCCCAACCGATATTTTTGATACGATAGTGTTTATTATTACATTGTTGTAAAAGATTGGGAAAATGGCGTGTATAGTGGAGAGATAAAATGGCGAAGATACAGAAACGTTGTAAAGTGTTTGGTTGGAAAGGAGGAGGAAGAGGAAGAGGGTTGGGAGAGGTTAACTCATGCAAAAGTGTGCGTGTGCTTTGTTTTGTTTATTTGTTTTGTTGCTGTAAAACTCTCTTCATCTTCATCTGCTGAAGTGCTTCGTCCGACCTCGCCTCGCCTACTTAGCACCACCACTACCACCAAGGCTCGCGTTATCTTTACCTCGATTGGGGCAGCTGGTGGAGGTGTGCGACTTGAACTCCGCCCGGCCGGCCATCTTGCAGACGACACACTCCGGGTCGACCTTCTCCTCGAGCGAGTAGTTGAACTTGAAGCTCCCACTCCCCGGCGTCAGCATCGGCAGCGTGTTCTTCGACTGCTGCTCGACGGTGGGCTGCGAGCCGCGGCCGAGAATCATGTGCAGCTCCTCCTCGGTGAACTGAAGCGGCCCTTCTTGGGACATGGTGGTTTCCGGTATTTGAGGTGTTTGAAAGTGGAGGAGGAGAAGGAGAAGGATAGCAGAAGAATGTCACAACAAAAAGAAAAGAGAAGAGTCTGGCGATGTAATGCTGAAGATGACCAGAAAATATAAAAAAATGAAAGTGGAGAAAGATGACCGCAATCACCGTCGTGAATGAGTGAATGAATGAGAATGATCAGCAGAAGTTGTTTTTGTCTGCCGATGACGAAATGTTAAGAAGAGTGACTCACTGGCGCCAAAGAAGAAACGACGACGACGACGACGACAGAGACGCCCGTGTCGAGATTGGGTACTAGTGATAACAATCAGCGTTTTTGTTTATTCCCGGGAAGTTTATGAAAGGAGAAGAGCCATCGAGTCCATCGCCAGGCGCATCGTGTCCGTCGGATTTGTTGCTATTGTTGTTGTTTGATTTGGCTCGTAGTAGTAGCAGCTCTCAAAGTCCGTGTCCTCAGTTTCACTGCAAAAGTTGTGGTAATAATCATACCCATCAAAGTTATTGGAACCGCCTTGGGAGCCTCGGCGGAGCACCGTTATCGGAAGGCCGTTCGGATTGTCGAGGTTTACGTACTGCAGAGCTTTGTAGAAGTTCATTTTTGAGTGAGAACTGTTCAAATTGTCGGCAACGAAGAGTCGTTCGGACACGTCAGTCACATCAATCTCCTTCAACGGGTAGTTTTCACCATCATCATCATCCTCCTCCTCCTCCTCCTCCTCCTCGGTCTTCGAGAGCGTCAAGGTAAAGAGGCTGCCCACTCCACCACCACCACCAAGCCGAAGTGTCCACTGGAGACTGGTCGGCGTCGATTCCGCCTCGTTGAAGAGCACTTCTGCGGCCATGCTGTCTGAAAGAGGAGAATCTGCAAAAGAAAGAGAAAGTCTGCTGAAAAGCAATCAATCAATCAGACACAGAGTGTCTCAAAGAGAGAGGAAGCTAAAACGTTTTCTGTTCTGTTCTGTTATCTTATCTCCTCTACTGAAGATCTCTTTCTTGAGTGGCCGGATGATCACAATGATAATGAGATAATGAACTGCGGATTCTCCTCGCTCTTTTAATCACAGCAAAGCAAACAGAGAAACTTCAAGTTTTGAGAACTTTATTATTAGTTTGTGAATATAGGAAAAAGAAAAAGAATGGAGAATGAAAGAGATTACAAATGTACAAAAAAGTGGTTGTTGAAAAGAGTTTTTGTAAAGTGGAGTCACAAGAGAGTTGTGAGGGTGAAGTGAGTAAAGCGTGACGAGATGAATTTACAGAGAATGATGATGAGGAGGAGATGAATAATAAAAGTTGAAAAGAGAGAGAGGGGAATATGGTACAGAGAGAAAGAGAGAGAGATTCAAAATTGAGAATAAAAGTGTAAAGAAGACAACGATGTGTGAGTTTGAGTTTGATGAAGAAGAAGAAGAAGTTGGTTTGTTGTGGGCAAGGTGGTGGTGGTATTAGAGTAAATGACCAGATTAGTGAGTGTGATTGCAAGAAGAAGAAGGGGAGAGGTCTGTCCTGTACAAAGGAAAACTTAGGGCGTCAAAAAAGAAAAAAATCTCGAAAAAGAGAGTAAAGGGTAAGCTCTGAAGATGTGCTGTAAAAGTTGGCCACCACTTGTTAGCAGTGACCTAGAATTGGCATCTTCGCACGAGTTGTGGAGGGCGTGTTTGGGCGACTGCCACCACCACCGCCACCACCACCACCACCTCCAGCTTGTCCACCCGAAGAGGTGCTCGTCGCCGAGCTGACGTGGTACTGCAGCTGTGGAGAGTGATTCAGGTTATTATGATTCGTGTGCATCGGTGAGTGCTGCTGCTGAAGTTGCTGCTGGTGGTGATGGCTTAGGAGGTGGTGCTGGTGAAGTTGCAGCTGTTGATGCTGGTGGGCGGCCAGATGCGGTGGCAGTAGCTGCTGATGATGAGGGTGAACAAGGTTATCATTGATAAACTGTCCGTGCTGGTAACCTCCTCCTCCTCCTCCAGAGTTGGCACTGGAAGGAGGCGGCGGCGGCTTCAGCGGTCCAAAGAGGTGATGCTGCTGCTGTTGGGCGGTGGTGGTGGGAGGGGGCGGAGGAATGGTCGGCGGCGGAGGCAGCGGCAGATTGGGCGCCATCATGCCATTTGAGGACGACCCCACCAGCGAGTCTCGGTCGGCGAGCATCGTCGTCTGGTAGGCGACTGCGTTGCTGCTGCTGTTGTTGTTGTTGTTGTTTCCACCACCGCCGCTGTTGTAGTGATTCAGGCGACGAGAGGCGGTGTTGTTGTTTCCAGTACTTGATCCACCTGACGTTCCACCGCTAGAGTTTCCAACAGTTACAGCCTTTCCTCGATTATCCCTCGCATGCACCGCCTGCCACGACCTGAGCCTCGTGTGCAGGTCGGCAAAGGTCGGCCGCTGGAGGGGACTTTCCGCCCAGCACTCCAGCATCATCGTGTAGAGGTGGGCGGGGCAGTGCCCCCACCGGGGACCGGCAGCAGCTGCCGACTTCGGACCATCTCGATGACGTCGGTGTTGGAGTAGCCCGAGTACGGCTGCTGGCCAAAGGAGAAGATCTCCCAGAGGACGACGCCAAAGGACCAGACGTCGCTTTCGGTGGTGAACTTCCCGAAGAGGCAGCTCTCCGGCGGCATCCATCTAAAAGAAAAGGAAAAGAGAGGAAAAAGTTAGCTAAAATCATAAACAAAACAAAAACAAAAAACCAAAGTCGAACTCACCGAACCGGCAGCAGCGACTTTGACTGGACGCGGTAGTAGTCGCTGGAGTAGATGTCCCGCGACAGGCCAAAGTCGGCAATCTTCACCGTCAGGTGCTCCCCCACCAGGCAGTTCCGCGTGGCCAGGTCGCGGTGGACGTAGTGGTGGTTCGCCAGGTACTCCATCCCGGCGGCAATCTGCGTGGCAATGTGCAGACAGTCGGCCACGTCGAGCACGCCTCCATCATTGAGGTTGGAGGCGTCCTCCACGAGTGGACCCGCTAGGGAAGAGGGCGTGGGCGCGTTCGGCCCGTGGTTCACCAGGTAGACGTGCAGGTCGCCCTTGCGCATGTACTCAAAGAGCATGCACTGCAACGACTGCTGCTGCTCTCCTTCCTGCGGAAAGCAGACGCCAAGCAGGCAGACAATGTTCGGGTGCTGCAGCTCCGCCATCAGGTCCGCCTCCCGGCGAAAATCGGTCCTCGTCTTCGCCGAGCAGTTCTCCTTCAGCGTCTTGATGGCAATGGGGACGACCAGCGGCCCACCGTTGGCCATCAGCAGCTCCCCGCGGTAGACCTTGCCAAAGGCCCCTTCCCCCAGCTCCTGGATGAACCGAATCGAGGACATTGGGTACTCAGTTGGCGTCCGGCCGCTGTTTGCCCGCCCACTTGAGCTGCCATTCGAGGAGGAGGAGGTGCCGCTGGAGTGAAAGGGATGACCGACGGGCTGATTACTGGTCCCGTCCACATGTGCCGCCGCTCCCGCCTGTCCGCCATGACCGTAGTGGGGCGTTCCCGGGGCCGCCCCGGAGTTTGGCCCTCCCGGCAGCAGAGCGCTCATCTCCACGCTATTGTGCTCGGTGCCGGGAAAGGTCGTTCGTCCGCTGCGGTTGTAGTGGTTTTGGTTTTGGCTGTGGAAGCCGCCATTTTGGTGGTGGTGGTGGTTGCTGTTGTTTGAGCTGCTGCTGTTTGAGGTCAGCGAGGTGGTAAAGTGGCCACCATTGCCGCCATTGCCACCGTTTGCAGGCTGGTTAAAGAGTCCCAGTGTGCCTCCATTGGGCCACTACCGTTGAGAAGGCCGTTCAGCTTGCCGTTCATCAGCGAACTGGAGCCCGATGCAATGATGGTGCCGCCCTTGTGGAGGTTGTGGTCCTCGAGCAGGGCCCGCGTCCGCCGGTGGGCAAGTCGGGTCCGCCGGCGGATGCAGCAGACGCAGACGACGCAGATGAAGAGGAGCAGGGCGGAGACGACCGGCGCCACGATGTAGAACCAGAAGTAGGGGCCCACTGAATTAGTGAACAAAAAAAGAGGCGATTTAGAATCTGAAACAAAGTCAACAACAGAAAGCACCACTTACTGCACTTGGGAATGTCGCAGAGCTCCTTCTTGAAGTCGGTGTTGAAGCACCAAGGGCCCGGCTCCACGTTGCCCGGATTGCGGCAGTAGTTGTGGCCGACCAGCTCGGGAAAGTCCGACGTCGAGAGGAAGATCTGCTGGCTCCAGTAGGCGCACTCGCCGCCGTTCACGCCTCGGCTGGCGATGCCCCGGTAGCCGTGGCCGGTCTCGCTGTAGCAGCTTTGCTCTGTACCGAAAAGAAAAGAAAAGAAATAATAGGTTAAATGATGTGGGTTTTAGAGTTTTCGAACACGTACCCGGCGACACTTGCACCGTATTCGGAATGCCCAGGCGGATGCACCGCTTCCCTTCCGGCGAGCCAATCGGCGGCAGGTCGCTGCATTCGGGCAGAATGTCCGCCTGTCCAATGAGGTGGTGCTTCTTCGCGATGGTGTACTCCATCCGGCAGATGTTCGACTCGAGGAGTTCGCACTCATCGCGGCAGACCTAGAAAAGTGAAAAGGTTTTTTAGAAACAGGTAAACACAAAGAGATCAGCTGATGATTGCGAGCCTACCTTTCTCGGTGTGGGAGGGGGCGCCACCGGCGGCGGCGGCGGCGATTGCTGTGGCATCATCATCATCAGCGCCGGATTTGCGGCCACCGCCGCCGAGGAGGACATCGAAGCTGAAGAACCGGTCACCACCGAAGGAACGGCCACCGCCCCCACCTCATCATCACAGAGCGGAAAGACGTAGTAGCAGAGCGAGCTGATGGCGTAGCGGTTGCACTGCACCGAGATGTCCGGCGAGGTGACGATGACGCTGAAGGCCTGCAGAATCTTCTGCTCCATCACATTTTGGTAGTGCTCATTTCGGACGTAGATGGAGCGGTTGTTGAGGAACTGCGAACAGGCAGTGCCCTGGTACTTCTGGCAGATGCCCGAGCCGAAGTCGGAGAGGTGATGGTGGGAGTGAGGATCTTCTGGCATGTGTTTCGACTCAAAGCCGGGAATGCTGTTGAAAAATGAGAAAAAAAGGTAAACAATTGGTTAGTGGTGATTTAGAAACGATGAAATGGTAAATAAGATGCAAAATAGAAGCCAGAATTCAGAAACCTCGTAAAAGAGCTGTTCAAGAGCAACTGCGTGGTCAGATTGGCAAAGACCGTCTCGTTGAGGGGCGGCAGGCCTAGGGCGCCGTTGACCGTCTCAAGCGGCTCAAAGGCCTCATCGTCCACGAAGGGACTGCTTTCGGGGACAAAGGCATCGATGCCGTCTGCTCGGGGCAGAGTTAGACTGAAAGCGTTGGCATTTAGAAACAGTGACAGCAGCAGCAGGGAGATGAGCACTGATTTGCCAAAGTAGGCATCATTAGCAAGAGGAGGATGACTTTTCGCTGAAGAGGATGACATGTTCGTGTAAATGCTCTCAATCAGCAGGAGAAGATTAGAACTGAGTGACCATCAACATTGCGACTGATTGCACTAAGCCAATTAGGTGGTATTGGAGAAGATCGGAAGTGCTCAAGAGTGGATGGGACGGGATGGACGGAAAGGATCTGCGCGCTCTGGCCGACAAACAAAACACACTGCTGCTGATCCTCGCTGGTGTCTAACAGCAAAAGGCCATTAGTGAGGCATTACTAAGCATTGAGGCGGGTTACGCTTGTTAGGTTGCAAGCTCTGCTGTCTCTTCCATCTTCCATCTCTCTCTCTTGCTTGTGTCCGCGCATGGCCAGCAGCTCTGCCTGGATCATTCCAGTGGCCATTGAACAGACACAGAGAGGAGCACTCTGCATTCTCGTGTTTCGGGTGCACTGTTCCCTCAATGGACAGTCCTCCGAAGAAGAAGGGCGATGGCCGCCACTTCTAAATGCGGCCAAAATGGAACAGTCCGAAATCGAAGAGCCGCCGCTGAGGCTGCTGCCGCTGCAGTTGCGCCATCTGAGGGAACCAGAGCGAGTTGGGCGAGATTCAAAGTTTCGCAGTGTCCGGCAAGAATTCTCGATTCTTGAGTACAATGAAGTTTAATTTTAATTTTAAACTTTTAATTGCCATTTTAAAATGTGTCACCAAGTTTTTTGAGCATTTTTATCTCTAGCAAAACAGACACAAGTCCACCATTAGCGGATTTAGTTCTCCAGTGCAATGTTTTTGACAGGAGAGGAGCAGACCAATCTCAGTCCACACATTTTTTGACAAGTTTCAATTAGACACTTTTCGAAAGTGCAGTGGCCTAAAAAAGGTTTCACTAATCCACAGTTTTTTCTGTTTTGACAAATAAACAACAACTCTAGAGTTGAATTGCTCGCAAATTGAGTTTTCATCAACAGTGGCCCACCAGCGCACACTTGAAACACCAGCACTTCAAACTTTCATCTAGATTGCTTCATCTCTCAAGAGTGTGCAGTGTCCCCACTTTGAAGCGAATTAATTTTAAATTTGTCTTTTTATTATTAGATACAAAAACTGAAATGGAGAAGTGGTGTTGGTCCTGGCAAGTGGCAAATCAAAGGACCAATCAATAGTGTGAAGAGGTAGCGGAGAGCTGGAATAAAAAAAATTGGCGCCATAAATGGCCAATTGATGGAATATATTTTTTTTGTTGCACAGTTATCACCCAAAGCACAGCGACATTCAGTGACCAATCAATTTTTGGCAATAACTTGGAAAAAGCTGTCCCTCTTTTTTTCAAGTTCTCCTTCTCTAGCGCCACTGAAAAACTTAAATTCCCCAACTTTACGACAAACATTTCAATTTTTTTCAATTCCTTCAGCTCCAATTCATTCAGTGTCAGCTTTTGGAAAGAAAATCAAATTCTCATTGCCGAGAGAGCTGCTGTTTTGAAAAAAAGGGCCGAGTGCACAATGAAAGAAAAGAAAAAGAAAAAAGCAGTCACTCAATTTGCCAGAGTTGCCAGTAAAACCAAGCTGATTTTGCCCACTGATAACACAGCACACCCAAGCACTGACGCTGAAATTCAATGGAAAGAAGAATAATAAGGGGCTCTGTTTGAATGGCAACAAATTCAGAAAAGAAACGAGACAAAAAAAATTCAAAACACCAAGAGCACATCAATTTGCGATCAAAACAAAAGTATTGTGTGCAGTGCCAGGTCACCTTCAAAGCAACAAGACCCCGGACAAGCGCATTTCCATGAAAGGCTCAACACTCCCCTCCCCCTTTTCCCCAGTCATGATAAATCCACGCACCACCTGGTAAAATAAAAACCAACAAATAAAAAAAAAAGAAAAGGTAAAACGAGAAAAAGAAAATAACCCAAAATTGGGCCCATAGGGCCTTCTGTTGAAAATTTTTTTTTCCCGTTTGAAAAAGCCTGAAAATGGACATCAAAAAATGTCGTAAAGACGTTAATGGGGAATAACAGAATATAATTTTTCCCCCACCAAACCCCACGCACACCTTTTTTTTCTTTTTTTAACGGGGAATTTTAAGAAAAGAATTGGAACGGTCCCCCACACCACAAAAAAAAAAGGTAAACTGACCAAATTTATGAGGGGTGAAATTACCATTGGGAGGAAAGTTTTCCTCAAGGGACTTGACACTGCACACACAGAAAAGGTTTTAAAACGGATTGGGTAGTTTATCGAAAGGGGCCGTTTTTTCCCCCTTGAACTCCGCGCCAACACTTTTTACCCTTTAAAAAATTTTTTTTTTTTAAAATTTTACACGAAAAAATTTTTTTTCTGACATTTTGTTTGAAGTGTGGGAAAACCCAAAATAAAAAAAGTTTAAAATCAATAAAATTTTTCGAAAAAAATTGTTTTTGGTACTTTTTTAAAAAAAAAAAAAAAAGAAATCAAAAAAAAAAAAAATACTGGCAAAAAACCCCATTTGACAAAAAATAAAAACCCAAAACAAAAACAAATGCCTTCCTTTTTTTTTCCTTTTCTCATGAGTTAGGTACCTCATTTTTCCCAGCAAAAGAGGGTTTTTTGCTTTGCCGAGAAAATCAAAAAAAAAAAATGTCAAACTAAAAAATCGAACCGAGAAGCATTTGGGAATTATACCAATACCAAATACTGGGGCAAAATTCCAATGTGCCAACACCACACAAATTTTCTCTCTTTCTTTTCCCTCGGTCCTTAAAAAATAATCCTCATTAGGAAAAGCAGCGCGGGGGCACCTAGAAGGGGGCCATAGATGAAAATTTTAAAGGGGCAGTGTAAGAATGTGATGAGGAAAAGGGGGGGACGACAAAAGGGGGGGGCATTGCTAAAAGGGCCCAAAACTAACTTCCCCAAAAATTTCTTTGGTTTCTTTTGTTCGGAGTTTGCCCCAGCATTTCCCTTTTGTTTTCCCATTCCCTTACGATGTGCTCTCTTTTTGAGAAAAAGGGGAAATCGAAGACACCCGCAAATTTAACTTAGAGAGAGCGAGAAAATAAAAGTCCCGAAATCCATTTTTTGCACTAGAAACACTACCCATTCCCACGAAGTTTTTTAAAACCTAAAGAAAAAGGGTAAAAATAAAAAAACGAAAAAAATCAACCAAAAACGGAAATTGAAACGGCCAAAAAAAGGGGAGGGGGTTTTTTACGAATCCAAAAAAAAAATTTTTACAGTTTTAAGTTCCAAAATTTTTTTTGGGTCGGTGGATTAAAAATTAGAAGCCGTTTTTTTTTTCTTCTTCCCCAAACTTTCATACAATTTTAAAAACTGACCTTTTTTAAAAACTCAAAAGGAAACTTTTTTTTCTGCCCTTTTTTCTGATGCCGGGGAAAAAACCAGAAAATTTCAAAGCAAATTTTAAAGGGCAAAAAAAAAAATAAAGACACATTTTAAAAAAATGGACAGACTTTGGTCGGGGGGGAAAGGGACCGTAAATAATCAATAATTGCCGGGGGGGTTTTAAAAAAAAGAATTTGCCGGGGGGGGGGAAAAATTGTTCCAAAGAAAAAATGAAAAGGGGAAAAACAGCCCCCTTAGAATAAAACCCAAAAATAAAACTTGCTTTTTCCCCCTCCTCGCTCTTCGCCTATGATAGTTAAAAAAAATTAAAACCTCTCTCGGGTTTTAAGAGCACTATTGAGAGTAGTAGTGGGGGAAAAATGAATAAAAATGATGGCGCCAGAAAAAAGAAGAAAAAAAAAGGAACAAAGAAAATTCCATCTTTCGATCAGCAACAACCAACTCAACATTTCTGGGAATGATGTCTGAATTTTTTTTCCGGAGAAAAAAAAAATTTTGTCTGTGATTGCCTCCTATTTGGAGGGGGGGGGGGAAAAAGGAAAGGGGGAAAAATTTGCAAAACGATGGAACGGGAATGCCCAAAAATTCACAATTTTTACATTTCTTTCCCGGAGAAAGCTGCTTTTTTTTAAAAAAAAGGGCCCGAGGAGCAAAAAAGGGAAAGAAAAAAAAAAAAAAAAAAGCAGATTTCAATTTGCCGGGTGAAAAAAAAAACCAAGGGGTTGGGATTTTTTGGCCCAAAAGGATAACCCGGCACAAACACTGGGGAAAAGGGAAAGGAAAAATTCAAGGGAAAAAAAAGAAGAAAAAGAAGAAGGGGCATTCGTTTTGTGGAAACAATTAAGAAAAAGGAAACGCAAAAAAAAAAAATTTCAAAAACCCCAAAAGGACAAATTTTTCAAAAAAAAGGGGGTGTGAAAGGGCCCCCAATCAGTTTAAAAAAGAAAAAAAAAAGTTGGGAAAAATTTTGTTTCATTTTTAAAAAAATAAAAGGGGGAATTAAGGGGAAAAAGAGGGGCCCACAAGACGCTTTTCCCATTTTTTGCACGCCCTTAAAATTTTTAAAGGCCCTGTGCTTCATCAAAGTCCCCATTTTAATTTTGCTTTAAAAAGAAAAGGGGGAAAAACTTAACCCCCAGCAGAAAACCCCAAAAAACCCAGTAGGGGGGGCCCCCTTCAAATTTTCCCCAAGGGTTCCCCCTCTTTTCTTTCTCACCCATTTTAGACCCAAACCTCACCCCGGAAAACCCCACCAGTGGTGAAATAAAAACCAACAAAAAAAATGAAAATGAAAACGGTTCAAACAGAGAAAAAAGAAATAAACCCAATTGGGCCCATATGTCCCTTTCTTTTTTAATTTTTTTTTTTTCCCGTTGTGAAAAAGCCCTGTCCCCAGAGACAGTCGTTAAAGGTGTGTAAAAAAGGGGAGCAGTAAAAATTAGGGGAAATGGGACAGTATATAAATTTGGGCCCCCAAACAGCCCCCAAAAAACCCGCACGACCCGCTTTTTTTTTTTACGATTGGTTTTGGGTTAATAAGAAAAAGAGATTTGGGAAATTTGGGTAACCCACACACAAACCCCCCCCCCCCTGGTAAACTACCGGAATTTATGATCGGCTGTATTTGGGGCCGTTCGGAGGAAAAGGGTTTTTCCTTAAAGGGACTTGATCGCTGCAGCAGCAGCAGCAAGGGGGTTTCAACGGAATTGAGTATTCATCGGGAAAGCCTTTTTTCCACGAACCCCGCCCCTCAAAAATTTTTAGCCCTTCAAAAATTTTTTTATTTTTAAAAAAAATTTTTACACTGGGAAAAAAGTTTTCTTAAAGTGGGGTTTGAAAGGGTTTGTGTGAGAAACACAAAAATTGAAAAAAATTTTATGATCAAAAAAAATTTTTTTTAAAAAAAAAATATTGTTTTTGGAAAAAAACTTTTTTAAAAAAAACCTAAAAAAAGTAAATTTTAAAAAATAAAAAAAAAATATGGAAAAAAACCCCAATCGACAAAAAAACTAGCTAAAAACAAAAAAAAAAAAATTGCCCTTAAATTTTTTCATTTTTCTTCTCGTGGTAGTAGAGTAGCCTAATTTTTCCAGAAAAAGAGGGGTCTTTTGCTTTTCCCTGAGCAATCGAAAAAAAAAAAAAAAATAGCCCAAAATAAAGAAAAATCGACCCCGAGGGGGCACTTGGAAAACTCTCAAAAACTCAAATACTAAAAATACTGGGGAAAATTTTTCCAATGGGCCAAAAAACCCCACACAAACTTTCTCCTTTCTTTTCCTGTCAAAGGCCATTAATAAAAATTTGAACTCTTAGGAACAGCAGCACGCCCAGGGAGCAGCTCGAAGAGGGCCCTAGAGGAGCAAAATTTTAAAAGGCATTTGGTAGAGAATGTGATGAGGAAAAGGGCCCCGAGGACGACAAAAGTGAGAGGGGACTTGCAGAAAGGGGCCAAAACAAGCTTGCCCAAAATGTTTTGTTGGATTTTCTCTGATTTGGTATTTTTTTGGCCCCAGCGGGCTTTCTTGATTTCCTTTCCCTTTAACGATAGCTAGCTTTCTTTGAGAAAAGGAAATGCAAGAAAAATCGCATAAATTAGCCATTAGAAGAGCAGAGCAGGGAAAAAGTAAAAGGTCCCTGAAAATCCTTTTCTTGCAAAAAAAAACCACAACCCCAAATCCCAAACCCCAAAGTTTTTTCAAAAAAACCAGTAAAGAAAAAGGAAAAAAAAAAAAAAGGGAAAAAAAAAAAATCAAAACCCGGGAAACGGAAATTAAAAACGGCCGGGGAAAAAAGGGGGGGGGGTATTTTTAACGCCCGGGAAAAAAAAAAATTGAGTTTTTAACGATTAAGTCAAACCAAAACTTTTTTTGGGGAGTCGTGTGGAATTAAAAATTAGAAAGTGTTTTTCTTTTTCTTTCTTTTTTCCTTCAACTTTCTATCAAAATTTTTAAAAACTGACCATTTTCAAAACTAAAAAGGGAAAAACTTTATTTTTCGGGTTCCCCTAATTTTTGACTGGGGGGAAAAAAAAAAACAAAAAAGAAAATTTCAAAAAGTAGTAATAAATTTATTTGAAAAAACTAAAAAAAAAAACCACATTTTGAAAAAATGGGACGGGGAATTTCAGGCAGGCGGGGAAAAGGGGGGAAAAGGGACAAAAAATAAATTTTAAAATCCCTTCTTGTAAAACAGAAAGAAGTGTCCAGACAGTCCCAGAGGGGAAAAAATGTTCGCAAAAAAAAAAAAAAAATGAAAAAAGGGGAAAGGGGGGCCCTCTTTTAGAAGTAAAAAACCCAAAGATCAAAAATTTGCTTTTTCCCCCCTGGTCTTCCCCTTTGTGAAGATTAAATAAAAAATTTTTACCCCTTTGGGTACTAAAAAATCCCTTGGGAAGAGATAGAGGGGGAGGGAAAGAATCCAAATGTGGCGCCAGGGGAAAAGGAAGAAAAAAAAAAGGGGAGGAAAAGGGATAGCAATTACTTTGAAAGGGGGGGGCAGGACACCCCAAAACCTAAAATTTGTTCGGGGAAAATGTACTGTCTGGAATTTCTTTCGGAGAAGAAAAAAAAATTGTCTGTGATTCCCTCCCTTTTGGGAAAGAGGGGGGGGGAAAGTGAAGGAAAAATTAAAAATGAAAAACTAAGGGAAAGCCCAAAATTAAACAATTACAGGGGCTGCGGGCCGGGAAACCGAGATGAAAAACAAAACCGAGATGAAAGGGGAAAAAAACGAAAACTGAAACACTTGAATTCAGCCGAGGAATTTATTTTGGGGATGTAAATGCCAAAAACTAAAATCTAATATAAAAAGGGAAAAGTATAAATTAGTAATATGGTGTTGAATAGAATAAAAATATTTTCCTTCTTTTTTTTGCTGATGGTCGCAATTAATTTAAATTTCGCCCCATATTTTTTTCTGCACGTTTTTTTACAACTTTACAAATTTAAATTGTTCTCTTTTTCTTTTTCCTTCTTGTTCAGTTTTTTTAAAAATAAGAAAGGTGGAAAAGGGAAACCCTTGCTTAAACAGTTAACCCTAACGCAGTGTGCTTTTTGTTTTTTAAAATACAAAAAAAAAAACTTCTTTTTCCACATTTTTAAAATTTTTTTCCTTTTTTTAAAAAAACCCAAAGCAGAAACGGGGGACCATAAAGGGGGGGAGGTATTACTCATTGGACCCTTTAATTTAACTCAAAAACGGGCTTTTTTTAAAAAAAAAAAGAAGAAAAAAAGAAAAACAGTTGACAGCTTTGAATTTTAAAGAGGTTCAGGTTCTACATTAAAGGAACGCAAAAAAATAAAAAAAGAAAAAAAACCCAAATTTAGGCAAAAAGCGAAAAAAGGCCCCAAAAAAAAAAAGGGGGGCCCAAATTAATTTTCATTCTTTTTGGAAAGAGAAAAAAAAAACTTTTTCCCCTAACCAAAAAAACCACCATCCCCAAAACAAAACAAAAGGGTAGCGAGAGAAAAAAGATAAAGGGGCAAAAATTTTAACCTTTTAAAAAAAAAGTTTGCATTTTTATTTCAGTTGGAAAGGTTCACTCAGTGGTTACAGAAAAATTTTCCCACAATTAAAAACGGGAAAAGGGTGGGAAAAGGAGGGGAAGAGAGATGGGTTTAAATAAAGCTGGTAGTAGTGGAAGATTTTCCCTAGTTAATGGGCAGGGGGTCAATGCAGAGAGATGCAAGGGGAGAAAGTTAAATTTCCCTTTGCCTTTTTCTCCCAAAGGCAAAAAGCACTCCCCAAAAATGGGGGTTTTGGGGAGTGGAAACAAAGGCAGCAGCAGCAGCAGCAGCAGCAAAAATCAGCAGCAGCACCCCCTGCTCGTCATTATCACGGCCTTTGTTTCACCCCTTCTCTTTCACTCTCCCCAACTGTGTTGGAGGGGACTCAAAAATAATTAAAAAGGCCCTTTCATAATCATAAAAAAAAAATTCAGGGCAGAAAAAGGAAGGGAGGGGGAAAAGGGGAAAAAGGGAGAGGGAGGGGAAGAGGGAGAAAAGGAGAGGGGGAGAAAAGAGAGAGAGGGGGGAGGAAACGAGGGGGGAGAGAAAAACGGGGCAGAACACTTTAGTTCCCCATTTTTTTTTTGGGAAAGATTAGATTACCCAAACACATAAAAATTTTTTTGGGGTAAGAAGAAGAAAGAAAAAGGCTGGCGGGCTGCTGTACAGCAAAGCAGCCAAGGTTTCTAGTAAGTAAGTTGTGTCTCTTTTTGGGAAAAGTTGTTGCAGTGGACTGGCCGGGGGGACTGGCCGACCCAGTTCCAATTAAAACCAAAGTGGATCAAACGGGGGGAAAAAATGGCTACTCGGTTAGGTTCAGTGTTTGGGTTTTCATCATCATTTTTTAGAATAGAAAAAAAAAAGCTAAATAGAAAGAAAAAAAAAACCAAAGGAAAAAAATTCCCATAAAAAAAGAAGTACGGGGCAAAAAGATGACGCCAAATGATGTGAGTGTGCTAACTGCACTGAAACGCCCAAAAGGGGGTCCATTTGGAGAAAGCTAAGCCAGCAAACTCGGGGGGCCCACTTAGTCTTTTAAAGCTTTCCAAGCAAGGCTGCTTTCTACTACTCCTTTACTATGCCATAATCACTTCCCAATCGCCTCAGTCATCTCCCAAAAAGGGGAAGGGAGAAAAATATGAGTTTTCAAGAAAGCTCATAATCGTAAATTTTACTACTAGCACACATTACCAACATTTTATCAAACCAAAACATACTCCCCTGTGTGCGCAGGCACAATATCTTTGAAAAAAAAAAACTTTAAAATTTTTGAATTAAATGGCGGAAAAAAAAGGCTGGTTTTTGGGGGCCGTCTTAGAAGGGGGGGAAAAGAAGTGATGTAAAAACCAAACAGCAGCAAAGGGATCAGAAGTTTTTTTTAGTTGTTGGCTCTAATGCTGCTGCTGCTGTGTTGTACTTGACTTAGAAAACAACATCAAATGTACTGTAAATGACTGCTACAACAAAATGGGAAGGCGAATAGAAAACGGAAAAGAAGAAGTTTACTTTGCCTGTCAGCCAACATTTTCCAGCTTTTTGTACAACACATTAGCGCCGTCAGCTCGACTCGGCATTTTAAAAAGAAAGCAAAATGTCGGAAACAACAACATAAAAAATAGTAGTAGATGCATACAGCAAAGAGAAGAAGAAAATAATGCCCGATTTTAAGTATGCTTTTTAAAAGTAAAGTATTGAGCATCTCGTGAGCACCACACACATCCTTTCGGTGACTCTCTTTTAGCATCGTCAATTTTGCCTCTCTTCCTTTGCTGGAAAATAATAGAAAAAAACCCCTTCAATTACTGAACTGAGGCAGAAGCAGAGTAGCCAATTTTGGTGTTGTTGAACTTTACTTCACCAGCACTGCAAGCAGAGTGAGTGCACAGATACACTCGAAATTATAATCAAGCATTCAAGGGGCAAAAAAACAGAAGCAACAGACAGCCCGGGAAAATTTATCAGGGCAGTAATTAACAAAGTCGTTTTGGACAGGCCAAAAAAGGGGGAAAAGGCACTTTCTTTGCTGAAAATCTTTTGCTTCCGAAAACGAAATTAGGAATTCATGACGAAAGTGAAAGGGGCAAAAGAGGAGAAAACACTAAAAATCTCCCAATAAGTAAAATATGAAAAAAGGGGCTGCGTAAAAGCCCCCTTTTGCCTTTGCAAAGTCTGATTAAAATCTCTCTTTTTGAATTAAACCTCATTACCGGGGAAAACCCAAAATAACAACTTTTCTCATTTTTTTCCCCAGCACAGCACACATACACAGAATCAAAAAAGCAAAGAAAACGAGTCTAATAAAAAAATTTAAAAAAATATTTAAAATTTTGTAAAAAAACGAACCGAAAAATATCCTCACAAAAAGTAAAAGGGAGTTGAAGTACAAAATTGTCAAACTGGAGAGCTCCGAAGTGGATAACATTCCACGCCTACACACACTTCTTTTCGAAGAACAAATTAAATTGCATCAAACTCAAAAAAACAAAACCTAAACCTAAACTGACAAACGTTTCAGTAAAAATGAATGGCACCAGCATAAATAAGCTCTCATAAATCGTTTGCAAGCATTTGAACATTTCCAGTAGTCTGATCTCTTCCTCCCCTCTCCTTTCTCTCTCCTCCTCTTTTTCTCCTCTCTCCCCTCCCCTTTTCCCAGCTTCAGCTGAAGCGGAAAAGCGGGAAAACAGCAGCAGAATTTTCCCAAACGGGGCCAATGGAGAAAAAGTGCTCAGTGAGCTCTGGGGGCCCAAGCAAAGCAGGAAGAAAAAATTTTAAAATCTTTAAAATGACCCCCAAATTTAAATTTGAGGCTTAAAAGTGAGTCTGCTTGTCGTGTACAGTGAAATTGAAAAGCAAAGAAAACCCAAAAGAAAACCTGGAAAAAAAAGCCCCATGCTGGGTTTTTTCTTTTTTGGTTGGTGGTTCTTTTAAAAACAAAAGCAGCAACCGTCGCTAGAAAACCCCTTGAAAAAAAGGAAAAGAGAACGCCAAAAATCGACCAGTTTTTTGGACAGAACTGTGAGCAGGCAGGCAGTAGGGGTTGTAAAAGGGCGGCCAATTAATTGAGGATTATATTTTTTTTTCTCAAAACACAGACAAACGTCGGTTTTTTCTTTTTTTCCCTGGAACGAATTTTAAAAAAAAAAAACACTGAAAAATTCTCTTTTTGTTTTTCCCCCACTCTAAATTAATTTTCGATAGTACCACTCTAGCCAGTAGTTTAGCAAAGGCGGGGGTTTTTTCTTTGAATGCTAGCAAAAAAGACTGCAAACATTAAATTTTTTTCCAAGTAAAAAAGGATAATTTTTCCATTTCGACTCACAAAACACAAGTTGGCCACAAGAGTGCACATCAAAAATAGGGGAGAAAAGGGAAACTGAGTATTTTTAAAAAATATCGCCCAGTTGACACTAAAAAACGGCAGAAAAAAAGAGACGGCGGCACAAAAAAACCCCAGAAAAATAAACCAGGGAATTAAAGGCGCCAGAAGAAACCCCGGGAAAACAAACAAAAAAAAGTGACAACTCGGGTTTCTGTGCAATATTTTTGACACTGAACATCGCTGCAAACTCGGGGGTTTAAAAAATAAAACAGGCGACCAAAAACCAAGAATACAGGATAAATTTCAATGCAATTCAAAAAGAATATTTTTGGGAATTACCCTCCCCGTAGAATTTTTGTTAAAAAGAGAAAAACCCCCTCTATTTTTGTCTCATTTTCTTACCGATTTAAAACAGCAGAAGCAGAAAGCAGAACAAAGAATCGACGACGAAACCAAGCGAAAGAATCCCCAGAGGTGAAGAAGCAGTAAGCTCTCTTCTATCTTAAAACTCGTAGTTTAAATTGCTGAATTTTAGCATTCAAAAACATGAAAAACGAGCTCAATCAGAGTAATCGAATCTTCAAGGCTGCTGCTGCTGCTGCTGCTGGAGGAACAAGAGTCCCAGAATGTCAATATTGAAAGAAAGGAGAAAAGAACTGATTGACAAACTGCTTGCTTGTCCTCCTCCTCTCTCTTCCGAGCTAAAGGGCACATTCAGCAAATTAAAAGCTCAAGTGTGTGTGTGTGTGTTTGCATTTGCAGCAAAGCACTCTAAGCTAAAGGGCAAAAGAGCTAAAAGAGCTGGCGCCAATATTTGCCATATTCAGCCTGTTCAATCGCTCAAGTGCCACTTCACAGCTTTTAGTCTTTGTCGACAAACACAGAAACATCGGATAATTACAAGCATGGTGTTTGCCCCTTTCCTCTCCAAAAGTGGCAAATTAGCTCCATATTTTTACTATTATTACTATGTGTCGTAAATTGGTAATCAATGCCCGGGGAAAAAGGGAAAAAAGGTGACAGTTCAAGGATGCGTGCAGTTGCATCCAATCTAATATGCAAATTAGCTCGTCCCAGCTGAGCACACACACACACATCTTTTGCTGAAAAATGGTGACAATTCAATTTCCGTTTTTCCCTGAAACAAGGACGATGGTGATGAAGAATATTCGTTGAGCGAATATTATTAATATTAGTAGGAAGAGAAGTTCATCAGCAAATTCAATTGTTAATTACACTGTCATCAAGTGTAGTGAGGGTAATTGTTAATAGAAAAAGGGCATGCCGCCCTTGCTTTCAGCAGAAAGAAAAATACCTAAACATTCCCCTACATTTTTCCGAACAAAATCCTAAATTGAAAGAAACCCTTTTACTAACGATAGATTGGTGTTTGGAAGAGTAATAAAATAAAAAGAAGGGGAGAGAGAGAAAAGAACCAAATGGAGCGAGTCTGTGAGCTTTTAAAATGGCAGCAGCCAGCAACAGCAGCAGTACTATACACTAAATTAAATTAGACAAAATGAAAAGTGGCCGAAAGAGAAAGTGCTAGTGAAGACGATCTCGATCATTTCTCAGTGTGCTTTTTCTAATGTCTGCCAGCTTTAGCAGCATTTGAGAAAAAAAACAGGCAAAAGGCAAACAAAAATGAAAGCCACTGAAGCGAGCAGCAATCAAAGGGAAAAGGAGAGAGAAGGGAGAGGAGAAGGAAGGAGAAAACAGAGAAGAAACGGATACGGAAGTGTAATGAGCCATGACAAGTCAAAACAATCTGCTGTGCTGTTGTGATTTGCTGCGGGGTCACCTTGCCATTTCCATTAGAGCTGGGCACAGCCTGACGCTGATTCCATTAGCAGGGGGACGAAATCGAAGCAACGATTGGCGATAGTGTACACCAGAAAACGGAAGCGCTTCGCTCTAGAGAAAGAGGGAAAGAGGAAAAAGAGCTGACCACCATCAGTCAGTGCAGTCAGCTTGGTGGGGGCTCTGGAACAACGTGCAAATGTTGTTGGTGCTCCGTGCTGCTAATTTTCAATAATTAAGCCCAAAAGTGATTGCCCTGTCACGGGCGCCGAAACTTGCACAGCGAAGACGAAAAAGGAGCAAAAGCAGCAGCAATGTCAATGCAATATTGATGATGAAGTTCTGGGTCTTTTTGACCACTCTTTCTCGGGTGATCGCCATCTCATCTCGGTTTTCCCTGCAAAGGAAAGAGACAACGTAACCAGAAAAGGGACACCAGAAGGAACAAAAAAGTGCTCAGTATCCGGTTACAATCTCAATTTCCACTGCAACTGGCTGGACCCCGCTCACGGGGCGGACCAAAAATTGACAGGCACCACCAAAAACCCCACACACCAAAAAATGACGGGTAAATATTGCCCAAAAAATCATTGACGATGACTTGCTGCTGCTGCTGCTGCTGTTAGCTCCGATGACGAGCTCAAACTTCTTCTTTTCTTTTTTTCGCTGGTAGCGTAATAATAACAAACACCGAGAAAAAAAAGGGAGAGATGATGGGACAAAAGAAAGGGCTGGGGAGGAGATAAAAGAAACAAGACCAAAAACACACCCCTAAATTTGCGGGGCAATTGAGAGAAAACGGGGCACAAGAATTTTCTGTGCCTCTGCCGGGGTAGTTTGTGTGCTTTATTGCGAGTGAAGGCATTTAAACTACATCCCTCTCTTTTTGATTTATCGAAAGCACTCTTCCTTTTCGTGTCTAAAAATTTTGCATTTTCTGTTAATTATTAAGAGAGAAAAAATGCGACAACATTCTCTTGCTGGTCGTCCAAAAATACTCCTTTTCTCCCCCCAAATATTTTAGTGAAATTCTTAGACTCTTTTTAGCAGCAAAAAGACAAAAAAACAACATTTTAGAAGAAAAAGAAAGTAAGTAATAAATAAACCCCAAGGAAAACAATTATACTTAGGCATTGGGCAGAAGGAGAAGGGGGAAACTTTCCCCATTTCCAGGGCGGCCATCATGCTTTTGACCACCAGAAAAAAAAAAATTTTTTAGGTGCCCCTTTTAAACTGCCTTTTTTGTCCCCTACCCCCCACCAAACAAAACCAGTGCTTTTTGGAAAATTAAAAAGAGGACAAAATTTAAAAAAAAAAGGATATCACTTTTCCCCAAGATTTTTTTCGATTTTGGCCCTGGGGTAAAAAAAACGGGGGAAAAAAAAGATCCCCAAAAGCTTTGTTTTTAAAGGGGGGGGGGGGCAAAAGGACACACCCAGCTGCAATTTCGGGGACCCAAAAACGTTCGGACAAAGCAGTCAAAAAGTTTTCCGACAAACAAAATTAGACAAAAAACTGTCCTCTCTTTTCTTTTTCCCAAAATTAAATCGATAAACCTTTGGTTGCTCTTTTTCAAAATTTTTGTCTCCAAGTTAGTCTGTGATCAGGTCCCATAAGAGATTTGCCTTTCTTCTTTTCCTTTTCCCTTTTTAAACCCCTTCCCCTCACTGCAAACAAAGTAGCATCCCCCAGGTAATTCGAGAAAAAATAAAGTTGACAAACGCATTAAGTTTGGGGGTCGGGAAGCAAGGGGTCACTGATCTCCAACTGGGGGAGTAAAAAACAGAATTTGCCAATTTTTAAAAAAATTTGCAAGTAGCTCGGTAGCCTAGGCCAAAGTGCAACCCGGTAATGCAGCAAAAAAGCAAACTCAGCAATTTACAAAATTTACCCTTAACGTACTCTCTCCCGCTTTTTTTCCAGGAAAAAAAGGGAAAGAAGAGAGAGGAAATTGGAAAAGATCCCGACGATCTCGTGTTTCCCACCACCACCACCCCGCCGTGGGTGCGCACATTTTTTTAAAATTTTCAGAAAAAGGAAAGGAAAGGGAATGGAAAAAAATTGGGAAATAAAAAAAGGAAAAAAGGGGTAGGGAAAAAAGGGGGTGGCTCACTAATAATTTTCCCTTTTTCCTAGAAAAACTGAACAAAAAAAGGAAAAGCGGGGGGAAAACATGTTGCGTTGGGCTCATGCATGCACTCACAGTACGGGAGAGGCCCCCCACGAGTGTTGGGACCAAGTTGTCATAAAGGAGAAAAAGGGGCTAGAGAAAGAGAATTGTTGTTACCGAGAATTTCAGGATAAAAGAGAGAGGGCCAAAGAGACAAATGAGATGAAGAAGAGGGAAAAGTGAGGGAAAGAGGCAAATCACCCTCATTCTCGTCAATATGAGCACTGTGTTGTTTGAACAGAAGAAGGGGCTAGCCAGGCAATTGCCTGGCAACACACCCACTCAAATAAAGAGCAGCAGCAGGCGGCAGCTTTATTACAAAGTTGCAGTGCCTAAATTCCAGTCGATTGCGCTCAGAGAGGTCTCCTGTTGTAACCCCAACAACAAACCTAGAAAAATAGATAGAAAAATTGCAACTGTAATTGAGAACCTGGATACTGCTAGATTCAGAGTTCAGAAAACAAAATCCTGCTGAAAGAATGCATCCACCACCACCATCACCTCCTCCTCCTCATTTGTCCCAAAAGGAATGCAAAGAGGAGGATTTTAATTTATTCGCCATTGCCTTTTCTTCTTCTTCTTCTTTCTCTCCAAAGTGATGCTGGCACAATTAATGGCGCAAATTAGTGATACTGATCGGCTGGTGCTGCTGCTGTTGCAAATGAAAACGGGTAGAAAAAAGGGCACCGGCGCTGGACTCTCTGGACTGCTCTAATTAAATTGAGCCAGAGAGAGAGAGAGAGAGAAATGCTGTTGCTGCTGGTACCAAAATGAAAGAGAGCAATCAACTTAATTCGCCACCAGTGTGTGTGTGTGTGTGTGTTCCACAGTATATGCCTGTTCTCTGTGCCTATGTCCTCCTCCTCCTCCTGCTATTAATTATGGTAATTGCCCAGTTGGCCAGAATGCTTGCTGCTGGTTTGTCCAACTACCACTTCTTCGGCTATTATTACTACCAGACAAAGCGACTTGGGGCAAAGCTCTCTCGATAGCCGGTGCCATCGATTAGAAGGGAAGAGGGAAGGGAAGGAATGGGAGGAAAGAGAATAGGGAAGTTTTCCTCTCAAGCAGCAGCAGTGACAATTGGCCTGCAAGTAAGCAGAACAGTACCGTAGTGGACTGCAGTGCGCTACACTCTTCTGTCCAAGAAGCTAATCGATGCAGAAGTGTTAAGTGCCTAGTCTTTAGGCTTTATCACCTCCCCCTACAACTTACAACACACACACACTTATTAACTTTTGATTGCCACGCCAAAAGTTAGCAGTAGCTGCAGAGTGGCCGTGGTAAATGATACCGATATCACACACTTCAAGATCAATGTCTTGCTTTCCCTTTTGCCCACCACGTCTAATGTCTGGCAGGGAAGAATAAAGAAAAATTGACAGGCGTCGACCAGATAGCGAAAAGCAAAAGAAGAAGAAGATTCCCCATCTTTGAGTATCTAAGAGAGAACAAAAGGCGGTGGAAGAAACTATTAAGCAATCAGAATTCAGCCCTGGCAATTATAATTATCGAGCAGCAGCCAGCTCCTCGGTCCTGAATCATTAGGTGACGGTGCAGAGAGGAAAGGAAGGAAGGGAGAAGGAGAAAAGGAAAGAGGAAAGGCGCCAATTGCACTGACTGGGCCCTGCTCCAATGAAACAAAGTTGTTGTTCACTTGATTGCCAAAACTGGCCAGCAGCAGTGGCAATTAGGACAATCAATGGGGGAATCAAAGGAACTACTACTACTTGCCACTCATAACCGGGTAATTGTGCAAGGCAAACAGCAGCAGCAGCAGCTGATTAGATTGCCAAAGTGTTCGCCTGCAATTCCAATGTCCACTGGAATGTGAACCGCCTGGCTATTTATTATATCCGGGGAAAATTACCCGAAAACCCCCTCCTGAATCACTGTGCTGTTTTTGGTAACCTCTTATACTCAGTTAAAAGAAGAAAAAGAATCAGCTGCCGAAAAATCGACATTGTCTGCTGTGCAATTTCACCAAAGTGCCAACTTATGCTCTCCTCAACTGTGTTAGATTTTTCGTTGTTGTTTTCAAGAAAGAAAAGCAAACAACCAACCCAACCCCCCCACAAAGTCTGAAAAGCAAAGTGGGGGTCGGCAGCAAAAAAAGAAAAAAAAATTGTGTAAGAAAGAAGGGTCATTTCTCCCCCCCCCGGAGGGGTTTATGTTTGCCCCAAGAAGGGGAAGGGGAAAAACTGCCAAGAAAAAGATTGTTTGCTTTTTGTGTGAAGGAGTTGTACAGAAGAGCTTTCTGTAAAAGAGAGGGATTTGTTTCCTTCTCCTCCTCACCACCACCACCACCACCACCAAAATACCATAAGCTGATAGCAAATTGAATATACGCTGAGCTGAACTGAGCTGCTGTAATAAATTTGTCAAACAACACAAAGAACCCGGGTATAATAAGTCACTGAGCCAAGAATGATGAGAAAGGGGGAGAGAGCGGGAAAAAATGTAAGACGAGGAAGATAAGATTTACAGTCTACAACAACACACCGAAAAAGAAAGTTGCTCATCTAATTAGGTGCTGCCGCTGCTGCTGCTTCTGTGTATTCTGCTAAAAGAAGGAAAAAAGGAGAAAACTCACACAGCCGTGGACCGACTTTTTACACCAGCTAAACAGCCGAAGCAGAAAGTGTCCTGTCCAATCAATCATCTCGCTCCCCTTTCCCTTCTCTTCTTCCCTTTCTCCACAGGGCGCCATCAGCAGCAGCAGCAGGAGCAGCAGCAGGGCGTCATCAGTTGACACATATGCTTAGCATTGGGAGAAAGGAGTCTCGGGAAAGGAAAGAAAAAGTAGGCTACCAGACTCAAAACAAAAATGTTGGCTAGCAAAAAAGAGTAGAGTGAAAGCAAAGGCTTTGCAGTGTCACTGAAAAAAGCTAAGCCAAGCCTAGCCTAGACAGGAAAGGCGTGTGTGTGTGCTATTTGTGAATATATGCTGAATATGAGTTCTAATTGAGATGTCCACACGGCGCACTTTCACCCGCACACCTGCACTCACTCATTCATTCCAAACACACACACACACACACCAACAACTCAATCCCATCTATCTCAATGATATCTCTATCGTCCTACCTATTTCACTGCCTATTCTACCTATCTCCACCGCCAGGTAATTCTTCATTTCAACACAATGGAAAAGAGAGGCAGACAGAGTACTACAACTACAACTACACAGCTAACAGCAAGCCCAATTAGCATACAAAAAAGTTTCGGTTGCAGCAATGGCACTGAAGCATATATCTTTATTATTGTCAGCAGAAGTGGCTGAAGCAGTTGAATATGTCTGCTGTGTCACTGCTGCTGCCGCCTCAAAGTGACCACCAAAGAAAGAGAGAGAGAGAGAGAGAGTCCACTGGCGGGCAAAAAAGTATGCAAAGTTGGCCATTAAAATTTAATTACATCAGTGTCTGTCTGTCTGTTGGTCTGTTGGCCTGTTGTGTGTGGTTCTGCACTTGTGTTTCTGGTCTATTCTATAAAGTGTAATTACGACATTTGCAAAACAGCAGCAGACAGCTGTCTGACAGACTTTTTCTATCTGGTTGCATGATAATCGGCCTGGCTAATTGAACATTTCATTAGACGACAACAGAGAGAGTATTAAAAAAGCGAGCTTTGCAGTTGAAAAGATGAAATAAAAAAAAGGGAAGCAAGGCGAGGGAAGCGCAAACCAGTTCAGCCCCCGGGTTGCTTTGTAAAAAAAATCATTTGCAGTCTTTACTGCTCAAAGCAAAACTGTAGAAAAATAAAAACCTAGCTAAAACAAAAAAAAAGAAAAAACTTACCCATTGAGCATGTTGCCGCCAAAGACCTTTTTTGCGACCCCCCCCGGTCCGAGAATCCCTTCCGCCACCCCAAGCCGACTTTTGGGTTGGGGGAAATTTTAAAGGCCCGGATCGGGTAGTCCACCGGGGGAAAAGGACGTGTTTCCCCTTTGGTGAACATTGTCTGGGGGGGGAAAAAGAAAAAAGAAAAAAATTTAGTGAGAAAAACGCCACACAAAACCCCACATGACTTATATTGGTCAGAAAAAAAGCAGCAGTGCTGGGCCAATTAATAACCACCGAAAATCAACAAAAAACAAAAAAGCAAGCCTTTTGTTTTTTTTTCCACGTAAAGTTTTTGGGAAAGCCGTACACCCGAAATAAAAAAATGGGAGGGAGAGCGGGCCCAAAGTGGGGCGTTGGGGTTAAATTTTCCTCAAAAATCATAAGGGCCGTTGTTGTTTCTGCTGCGCCCCAATTGGCTCTAACATGATCGGCGGTGTTGGCGGGGGAAAATAAAAAAGGCGGGAAAAAGGGGGAACAAAACAGCAATATTCGGCGCCTAAGGGGCAAGCGGCCCTTTCGCTACAATTCTCTCTCTCTCTTCTTTCTCCTTTCTCTCTCCCCCTCTCCTCTCCCCTCCCTCTCCCCCCTCTCTCTCTTCTCTCTTTTCCCAGGATCGCGCGCGTTTCCTCTAATCGGTCCCCGTCGTTTGTGTGGTGTGTGTAATTGAATGTACAGCGGGGTCCGGGTTTTTTTTGGCCTGCCTATTTGGTGGCCGTAAATCATCCCCCTAATTGCCTGGCTGATGAAGGGGTTTCGGTACAACACACACTTTGGGCTAGGAAAATTGAGGCATAAAAAGGCTATTATTCCATTGCTTTTGCTTTTGGCTTACCTGCTCTGACCACCGCGTGCTGAGGTGCCCCCGCGGCGGCTGACCCCGTTCACCGCCGGGCACTTGTAGTAGCCCGTGTCGTGGGTGTCCGGGTTTTTTGATGTCAGGCGGGGGGCAACTCGGTCCAAATGTTCCCTCCCCCGGGCTCCACTTGACCCAAACCTTCCCCTTTTCCCCCGCCTCGATGGGGGCCTCTTTCCCTTAAACCATTCCCCCCTTTGGGCAGGGGGTTGCCCTGAAGTCGCACTTCACCGAACGTTGCCCCGCCCGTCTCGGGGCGGGACGTTCTTAAAGTTTTTTTCAGCAGGTCAGGTAGTATTTGGGGGTTTTGGTTTCTTAAATTTGGGGCATTTTTTAAACTGTTTCGTTGGAAAAGAGGATGGAGTTAAAAGGAGCAAATGATCCGCTGCTGTTTCGTCGACTTTTTGGGCGCCTGCTGCTGCCCAAACTATTTTTGGGGCGCCCCCTTAAGACTCGGGTACCGGGATCCTCCGGCTCAAAGGCCCCTCCTCGCCCTCGCCCGTGGGGGCGGCCTCCTCAATGTCGGGGTCGGCTTCAGGAAACGACGGACTCATCGTGGTCCAGATGTTTTGAGTAAAAAAAAAGAAAAAAAGGGTGGTTAGTATTTATGAAAAAAAAGTTAAAGGGTAATTTAATGTTTGGAAAAAGAGAAGATTACCAAATTTTTTTAAAATTTGGGGAAAAGAACTCAAAGAAAAAAGTCCGGAGAAAAAATGACCAGAAAAAACTGGATAGGGGGCCTCAGAAAATTGTCCGGATGTGACAATTTAAAAAAATGTTTTCAGGAGTAGCCCAAAATTTTTTAAAAATTTTAAATTCAATCAAAAAAATTCACCCAGGGGAAAAAAAGATAAAGGGGGATGTAAAAAAAGAAAAGTGCTCAGGAAAAAAAAGCAGAGAAAGGTAAACAAGGAAATTTAACCCAAAATTTGGAAAGTAAAAAAAACTTCAACGGGAAACACAAAAAAATTTATGAGAGATCTAATTTAACTTTTGGTCCTTTTTTACTTTTTAATTTTACAAAAAGAGTTTTTTTCTGTGCCCCAAACCAAATGAAATTACCCAAACCTTTAAAATTTTTTTTTCTTTCTTGTTTCAACTTCTACGTTTTCCCTTTTTTTGGGGCCCACGGGCACTTGGTGTTCTGGGTCGCATTTTTTTTAAATTCAAAAAGTTGTTTGCTTCCCAAGAAAAAGCAAGCGAGAGTGAATGAAGTTTTGCCAAAGAAATTGGCTTTAGGGGAAGCTCTCCCTTTCTTTCCCTTTTATTTTATGGAAGGAAATTGCAAGAAAATATCATTTTGAAGCCAGTGGCAAATTGTCACTGAAATTAAAAGTTAAAGTGTGTGCCAGGCTTTTTTGAAAAAAAAAATTTCCCCTAAATTTTAAAACTGTATCGTTTTTTTCAGCCCAGTTTGGTTTTTTCGCTTTCGTCACCAGCCCCCCAAAATCTATTTTCCCCCTACGCGTCGTTTCGATCCCAAACCCTACTTCTTTTAAAAAATTAGTTGGACTTGCCCAACTTCACTTTTTGGGTTTGGGGGGGCAAAGCCCAGGGGACCATCATCACCCTCCTCCTCGTAACCTTAAGCCTGTTCCCCATTCATTCATTAAATTCCTACGCACTGATTTGGCTAAAGCCCCCTCTTTTTCCTTTTTTTCCCCTGTGAGTTTATCATCATCTGTCGCCAAGTAAACACCCCAAAACACCCCCCACATTTCAATGCTTTTGGGGCGCAAAATTAGCATAGAAGACGGCAACAGCAGCAGCAGAACGAGGGGTTTTGAACAAAAAAAAGGACAAGACATCCAATTTTTTCCCCACCCGTTTAAAGGCAATTTAAAGTGCAAGCAACGCCCCCGCCGTTTTTCTTTCATTGCCCCTCTTTTTAAAAAAAAAAATTTAAACCCCATTATCAATGGAGTGAGAGTGGGGAAAAAAGGGGGAAAAATCCATCAAAGGCAAAGGGGCAGGGGAGGGGAAACCAAAAAAAAGGGGCCCCCAAAAAATGCCCGAAAAGTTTTGTTGTGGGTGGGGGTTTAGCACATGAGCACAGGGGGGCTCCCAAAAGGGGGACAGCTTTTTGGAAATCCCCGGGGGAAAATAAAAACACTGAAAATCTTTTGGGGGTGACAAAACTTTTTTGGAAAAAAAACCGTTATTAAAATTTAATGGGGCCCCCTTGGGGCTGCAAACATTTGCTAAACTCTCTAAATCGATTGTGCTCGGGGTTTTTTTCTCCCCCCTTTTTTCCCCCCCTCCCCCCCTTTTTTCTCCTCTCTCTCCTCGTTCGCCCCCTTTTCAAAACTTAATTCTTGGGGGTCGAGACTTGGCGAGGAGCATTGCTGAGGAGCAAAAGAGAGAGAGAGGGCAATTGAGAATTGGAATGGGAGAAAGGAACGCAGAGGCAAATGTTTTTCCAGCAAAACGTTTTTCGGTGGACTCAGTGGACGTTCCCACTGCAGCAGCAAAACAAGGCCAACCCAAACCCGCCCGCGTATCACTTCGTCCGGGATTCTTTCAGTCTCGAGTTCTTCTTCTTCTTCTCCACTTCTACGGTTTTACCCTTCAATTTGCTTCGATTTGTCTGCTCTTCTCGCCCTCTTTTCTCTCTCTCTCCCTCCTCATCACTTCTACCTCCTCTCGCGTCCTCTCCATTCTCCTCACTCTCTCCTCTCTCGATCCCCTCTTCTCTCACACATCGTCACTCAATATTGGATCAGAGCAAAGTCAAAGTAAAGAGGAGGAGAGTTGTCGACGCCGAATCACCAAGAAGTGACAGAAGAGGCTCAGGTGGACGCCTGGTCTGGCGCCTTCAGAACCTTCAGGAGCTTCTGTTCGGCTTCGCTGCCGATAAAGTCAGTACTGCTGCCAAATTGCAGACGCTTTTTGCGCTGTCCGCTTCTGCTGTTGAACATCACACGACATGCTCAGACAGAACATGTGTGGAGAGAGAGATAGAGGAGAGAGAGAGAGAGTGAGGCCCAGAGTGGTGAATCCAAACAATTCACGTGTCACGCAAATTTAAAATCGAGTACAGGCAAAGTCTGATGCAATTTTCAGGTGCAAAGAAATAAGAGAAAAAAAGAGAGAAGGGAGAGAAAAGAAAGAAAACGATGCAATGCCCACTAGATGAACTAGACCGTAGACTAAGTGAACGTAAAGTAAATATAAACAGGCAAAGAAAAGGAATATTCACGTTACTATGAGTCTTTTTAGTTAGTTGAATTTGACACTGGCACGTGCAATGGCTTCCTTCTTCTTCCTCCGCTTCCTCTTCCCCCCTCCTCACCAATCAACGTCAAGCAAAATTGGCTGCTCCAACATTTTGCCACGTACCACTAGCCAACCACCACCAAACCACTAAAACTCAATTGCCCATGCTCAATAATTGTCCTGATGCTGCTAGCCACTCTACTGCCTCCTCTATATTTTTTTCCAGCCAAACGAAGTCTGTTTAAAAACTCGCTTCAGAGTTGAGCTAAGAGGATTTTTTTCTAGGTCCTCTGAACTGCTGGAGCAAGAGCCGTCTGAGTCACTCACTCACTCTCTCCTCTCTTGGCTAGAGGCCGCAAATTAGGCCACTTTCAATTTGTCGAAGAGGAGGCGAATGAGTCCGTCTTTGGAGGCAGTCAGGCATTTCCCTGTAAACGCGTGTGCCGTACGTGTCAGTGCACAATTGGGGGCTGGTGCCTGTGCTGGTGCACCCGGAATTATAAAGGTGCACAGCGTTGCTCCCTGGGTGCTCTGGATAATAGTGCCCCACTGGCCCATATCGGATGTTTGCCCGATGGTCAACAACACACCGAGCTTGACTCATTCCCTCCATGCCATAATGCAAATGTCACCTTTTTCACTCGAGTTGTGCACTCGCACCAAAAATGATAATCGTGGAAATAATTGGCGAGATTGCAAATCGGTTTGTGCTGATCGACCCTTTTTGCTTAAGTTTGCCGGAGCACGATTGCGTATGTAAGATCTGAGCTCCCAGATGAGACCACTTGAATGGTAAGCCACATGAAGAGGCCGCCGATTGCTGCCCAGCAAACGATTTGTGATGTAAATGAAAGGCACCAGCACAAAAATATCACGCAGCAAAGCTGAACTTGCAATGCACAAAAAACTGCAAATTTGCTGCTGTTGGGATACTGCCTAGTCATCAAATCTGTATCGTCACGATGAATCGAGCGCTAAAGTTCCTCTGTTTCTTTTTCATTTCCCTTCCTCAGTTTAAGAGAGAAAAATAGGAAGAAAATATTATAAATACAAGAGTAAATTTGTTTGCCACGAGTAGGTTTGGAAAAAGTGTGCCTCATTATTATCGTCGATCAAGGAACCTGCTGAAGTGAAGTGACAAAAGTGAGCTGCTGTTCGTTCTTCAACAAAAGAAGAATAAAGAACGATGTTTATAAAGAGTGCAGACAAATTCAAAATTCGTTCCTGGAAGAGAAGAGAGAACATTGGAATAGATTTGATGTTTTTATAAAAAACCAGAAAAGCGAAAAAGGAAGAATAAAAGAAGAATATAGAGTAAACACGCGTCAATATTTTGCAGTTTTTTCTCGCCCCTCTTTTGTAGTGCACTAAAACTGGGTGCAAAATAACAACAAAAATTTTTTCAAAAAAAAAACTGCTGCAAGAAATGTGCAAGAATGTGCCATGTCGCTCCTCTAAGCTAACTGCTAAATTCTATAGAACCATTCTGTGATTCAGAAGCTGTGATTGAAGTTTTCGGCACCGGTGATGGCGTTGGCCAGTGGCCACGTGTAAATGATGTCAACAGTGAGGCCGAAAAAAGAAAGAATATTTCGCCTAAATAAAAATAAGAGGATAATACGCCGATCAATTGCGAATTGTTCTGCTGTGAATTTTTTTTGGAGTAACGGAAAAACTGCTGCTGCTGCCACCACCATTGAATTTTGCCGTCTCAATTGAGAGCTCGGTCAAGTGAAAGAGAGAGAGGAGGAGAGAGAGAGACACGAGGGCGTCCAAAACACACCACCCCACCACCCAACTCCTCATCTCTTTCTTCTCGAGTTTATTAAAAGTCCGCCAAGGCCAGTATGTGTGCTGCGCTGCTGTAGCTGCTGCCCAAACACTTTGCCTTCACTCTATTTTCCTGACGATTTGTCAGTGCCTGCTGTGGCAAGGAGATAGAAAAGTCAAGGAAAAAGGAAGGATAAGATAATTTCCCAATTCTGTCAATGATGAAAATGGCAGAGCAAGAGAAGAGAGAGAACTTCACCGGTAGTTTTTTGTGAAACAACAAGAAGAGCGGCACACATTCCTCTTTCACTCTACTTGTCATCGGCTTTAGTTAAGAGAGAGAGAAATCGACTAATCGATTAGCCATCGATTGAGTGAAGATTGAAAGAAGAAGAGAAGAAGGAAGGAGGAAAAGTTGTAGTATGATCAGGGAGACAAGAGGAGCAAAGATTGATAAAGTTTTGGCAAGTTTTGCCGGTCATCCACCACCACACACCACCACCACTCTCAAAATACCAAATCCGTCCCGTCCAACGCTGGTCTGATTGACAGACCAGAGACTGGACGCACCAGCAACAAAACCACTTGCACCTGAAATTGCAATGAACATTCCTTTTTCAAGCAGTGCTGAAAAACCGGTCATTGATCTGAAGTGTTTTGTCCACGATTCACTGCTGACATACGGTAAGCCATGACTTATTAACCACCATAACTTAGATGGACCAAACAAACTGTCAAGCAAAGCGAAAAAATTCAACATAACCTGTCAGTTCTTACAGCAACATCAACGTATTAGTAGCAGACAGCAAGCTAAACTAATTTAAATTTTATGCAATGCCAATTCTGTCAACAAATCTGCCCAAATGTCTGCTGGGCACATATTTGCTCCCCCCCCAGGCCAAATCCTCTGCCTCAAGTCCTCTGCAAACAAAAAGAAAAAAGGAAAGGAAAAAAGGAAAAAACCTAGACTAGTGGTCAACAGTGGCGCCTGCGCAGGCTTAGGCCAACATAACCGAACCCGAACCGAACCGATCGGGACACGACTTTATTAGACTGTAATGCGGGGCCCCCAGAGCAGTTGACATAGTTTGTGTCAGTTCAGCTAAGGGGTTTTTTTGAACCATCTGCTGCTCTAGATCATCTTATGACCTCGAAAAAAAAAAAACACTGTACTACTGCATTGCATTTTGCAGTTGGACAAAAAACCAATATTCCTTAGCAGCGTAACAGGCGGCATGCGGTGGCCATGGCCAATTTATGATCAAAAAGAAAGAGAGCGGGATGCAAGACTTTGCGTCTCTGAATGTTGACTCAGTGACAAGTGTCTGTGTGTGTTCCTGTGTGCACGGGCCATACTTGGCACCCGAGAGTAACTAGTCTAGGCTATTGTGCTCGATCTTTCCTTTCTGCTTTGACTCATATTACCGACATAAAGAGTCTCCAGCGTTGACTTATCGGGCAACAGAGAGAAAGCAAGGGCCAAAATGAAAAAAGTCAAAAAACCAAAAGTCGATTGTGTTTGGAATTATGATAATTGCCAGTAAATAACGGGAGAGAAAGAGAGAGGAGTCAGTCATAATTACGATAAAAAAGTGAAAAAATAAGAGTCAATAGCAAAAACTTTGAGGGTGAAGGTTTTAAAAAAGTGAAGGAGGAAAATCAAAAAGGCAATAAGTATAACTTATGGCCCCAATACCATTACAACACTACTACTACCACTCCATTGCACAATTAATCTCAACACACAACCTTGTTTGGCTTTACTGTGTGTTGGGGGCCATGCTGGCTGCTAACAATGGGCTTGTTTTGTTATCACGAGCCGTTCCCGCCAGCACCGTCCTCTTCTCCAGAGGGCAATTGAACATTATCCCTTTTGCTTTCTGCTTTCTTTCTTTTCTTGCTTTTTAATATTAAAATATCGACAGGCAACAAAATGATATTGATTAGTCTGCTGCTGCAGCAACCAAAAACATCATTATCAGCTACAAATCGAACCAAATCCGCGAATGCGTGCTGCGTGCTGCTGTCCGGAAATGACCGGCAACCCCAAAATTAAATTTGCTTATCATTTGCTGCTGCTAATGCAGAAGAATTCGAGAGATTCCTTAGACTGCGTTAAACTCAATTTAGCCTGACAGGCAGCATCTTTTTTCCTTTTTTGTGCTTGAACAAGAGCAGGCCAAAACAAAGTTAATTTTGTAATATTTTGTTTTTCATCAGAAACTATTGAAAAAGCAACAACGCATTTTGCACCATAGATTTTGGTGATGGAGAAAAAACTACCCACAAGGTTTTGCCCTGACAAAAGCGAAATTTTCGCTTTCTCATTGTTTTGGGTCACTGCCCTGCTGCTGCTTGTCGCTGCCACCCGAATTTTCCAATCGAATAATTCGACGCCGTGCTACACAACTAGCAGCAGCAGCAGTTTGATTCTGCTGCTGATCCAGAATTTTATTAGCAGCTCCAGCTGACTCAAAGCACCGGAATTACTAAACTATTTGGGCCAAAAATAAAACAAAGGGAAAATATAAGAAAAAAAATTAGGCAACAGCAGCAGCTATTTTTAAAAGAAACCCAAATTTTAAAAATTTCAACAGCAGGAGCACTTCTCAGAATCCGCTTTTAAAATTGGGCGAAAAATTAATTAAACCCTCAGAACAAAAATCATATTGAGACTGAAAAAGTCCCTGGGGACAAAAAACCTAGCGGCAACAAAACAGGGTGCCCGCAAAATTTATCAACCCCGCCCAGTGGTTTTTTCCTTTTTCCTTCTCAATCCCCTCAACTCAAAGACAACAAAAACCCCCCAATTTGCAATTAAAAGTTGCCTGCTGCCAGCAAAAGAAAAGGCTTAGATTTGAATCCCAAATCAGCAGCAGAAACCCAGGGGGGGCAGTCAAGTCATCCTTTGGCCTCCCTAAAGAAATCTTCAAAAAAGGCAGAGAAAAATCCAAAAAGGGCCCCAAAAAAATCTGTTTGCAAAAATTGAGCATTTGAACAAAAAAAGGAAAAAAAGAAGGGCAGCAGCAGCATCCCCGTAGAGAATTCATGCCCAGTGATCGTTTTAGGCTTTTGGGCAGTTGTCTTCAGTTTCGACAAACAGCTGCCTTCCCTTTTCCGAAGGGCTGATTCTGCTGACACTACACAACACAGCAGCAGCAGCAGCAGCATGATTTTGCCCCAAGGGAATTCACATGAAAAAAGCAGAAAAAGGAGGACCAGATGACGCAAGGAGTTTGGTCTGTCCCTTGGGGCGAGAAGGAGAAAAAGAGAGCAGAAAATTTCGCGGGGCCAACTCTTGAGCAACCACCCACCCCCAAATCGTCACCTCACCAAAAAGGCGAAAAAAATGTCTGCTCTGCTCTGTTTCCAGAGCAGATCTCGCCAGAACGTTTTTTTAATTAAACTCATGCTCGAGAAAACCCAGGCAAAAGAGAGATCTGTTTTGCCGCTCTTGGAGTGTCCCGAAAACAAAGGAGAAAGAATGGCAAAAATGGAAGAATAGAAGAATGAAACAAAAACATAAAAGACCGAGAAAACGAAAATTTTTTTAAAAGGGCCCGGATAAACTTTTTTTGGGAGAATTGGGGGGCACTTTCGGATTGGGTGTTCAATTTTTCCTTTTTTAACTTTAAAAAAAAAAAATAAAAGTGAGAGCGGGTAGAATTCTATGTGATCCAGCGTGTAGTTTTTCCTTTACCCTTCCTCCTTTTTTTTTTTCATCTCCAATTACCGAAAAACAACCCCTGCAGCAGTCAGTGAACCATGCTGAAAGAAACAGAGCTTGAGGTTTTAAGATTGTAGGAAAACAACACACATCCAATTAAATTTTTTTTCTGGTTTATTTTTTTTCCGTTTCTCTTTTGTCGTCGTTTAGTTTGGTTCCTTTCCCCAAAGTACTACTGCTAACAACTTTGTCCTCAGGAGCAGAGGGCAAAAAGCAGAAAAAAAGAAACTCAAGGAAGAAGAGCGTTGGCAATAAATCGAAACTCAATCGGCAAACGCTGTCATTGGCAGAAAACGGCTTTTCCAAAGTAAAAAAGGAAAACGACCACTGCCAAAAAAAGGGAAAAAAAGTAGAAGGAGATTGAGAAATAAAAGTCAAATAAATTTTCAATCGGTAAGGAGGCTACCAAAAAAAGAAAAAAGAAAAAGAAGGCAGATGCGACAAAAAAGCAGAGCGAAAAGGTCGACACATGTGGGGGTGGGGACACAACGAAACAGCAAAAAAAAAAAAAAAGGAAGCACAAACAGACAGAGAAAAAAGTTGCGATCGTAAAAAAAAACGAAGAGGAACATGATTTTTCGACCGGCTTGGGGGCAGAGAAAAAAAACGGCCGGGCCCTAGGCAAATTTAATTGAAAGAACACACAAAAAGATGTCGCCTTCAGGTAAAATAAAATAAAATAAAAAAAGAAGGAAAAGTGGGAGGAAAAAGGTGAAAAATCGCACAAAGGGTCCAGCAAAGACCAAAGGGAAAAAAAGAACAAATGCGTCCCCGGGGGGGGGGGGGGGGGACCTACACTGTAAACAAGAAAAACTTTTAAATTTGACAAAGTTTATCTCCTTTTTTTGCTGTTTCAAATGTACCGCAAGACATGGACTGAACAAATGTTTTTGGGCCCCTAGACCGGTGACAGATGGCCCTCCCGTAAAAAACCCTATCTTTGCCCCCAGTTTTTTCTTTTTAATTCTCAGCAGCGAGAAAACCCTCATCAAAATTCAATAAACACAACTTAACTATGGTAATAGTTTATTTGGGGCCAAAAACCCAATAAATCCCAGCCCCTCCTTCAGTTTTGGCATTTTTCCGGAATTTTTTCTGGGGGGGGTTTTTTTAAATTTTTAAAACTTAATTATTCAGCGGGGAAAAAGCGGGTAGCCCAAAAAAGAAAATTAAATAAAAAAAGGGTAGCTCTGCAGGCATTTTCTTTCTGGGAAAGGGTAAAAATTTTTTAAAAAAAAAATTTTTAAAACTGCAAGTTTACTCAAAAAATTTTGGTAACTGCTTCGGAACTCCCGGTTTTTTTTTTTTTTTTTTGTCAATTTTTAAAATTTTGGGGCAGCCCCTTTTTTGCTGCCAGTGCTCTTTCCTTTTTTCCTTCCATTCTCATTTCTTTTTTTTTCATTGTCAAGAAAAAAACAACAGTTAAACTACCCTTTCATCGCCGAGGCTGCAGCAGCAGAAAGCAGCTTCAATTGTCTGAAAATGTGAGTGTTTTTAAAAAGAAAAATTATAAAATTATATAAAAAATAAAACCCCGCCCAAGAAAAAGAAAAAGAGAGAAGCAGGGGGTTTTAAATTTAAATTAAGCATTTTATTACCGTTGCATAAGCATCAGCAGCCATTTGCATAAAATTTGGCGGACTAGGCCTAAACGACTTTTGATTGCAATTTGAATATCTCCTTTTTTTTTTTTTTTCAATGAAAGAAAAATGAGTAGAACAAGACAAGGTTTTGGGGCAGACACAACACTGTTTTGGCTGTTCTTTTTCAAATAAAAGGCGGTGGTGTAAAATATCGCTCACTCGATGTTCTGCTCTCCATTTCCTTTTTGGGAAACTGTTAAAAAACAAAAAGAAAAACCAGACAGTATTGACCCGAAAGCTAAAGACTGAAGAAGAAGGCAAATTTGGGAAAAAATGAGTAGTGAAAACAAAACTGGGAAATGGACAATGAAATTTTGGTTCAGCGAAAAAATTCGGTCACCCCGACACACACACACACCCCCTCAAAAAAAAGCGGGAAAAAGGCCGCATCAATTAATGAGCAAGGAAAAAATTAAAAAAAAACTCATACTGGGCCCCAATTAGACAGAAACAGCAGCCAAAAAGTGGGAAAAAGCTTAGAAAGAAAACGAAGGAAAAAGGCAGCAGCCGTTCCGGTTTTTGCTTTCTCAAAAGCTAATTCAAATGAACCCCTTTTTTTCCATGTTCAAACTTTCACTGACAGTTCTTCAGTTCTTTTTTTTGTCTACTTTATTGTTGCAAATCCTCTTTGAAATTTGGGCCTTCTTTTTTTATTTCGTCTTTTTCTCTCCCTTTCTCCCCCGTTTTGTTCATTTCCCCCCAAAACCCCCAAATTCCCCTTTTCCCCTTCCTCTGATCGTTTTAAAGCTCCCAGTTTCTTTTGCTCGCAGCACGAGTTGACTTTCGTTTAAAAATTTTAATTCCTAAAAACGCTCAAAAAAAAGAAGAACGTAAAAGGGGAAACCAACAGACCCGAAAAATATTTGGGTTAGTTTTTCCAACGAAAAAGAAGATTTAATTTACGTGCGGAGGAAAAAAAAAAACGGGGGCAAAACAAAAGCCGGGGCAAAAACAAAATGGCACCGTTAAGGCACAGAAAGGGGGCCCCTTTACCGGGGGAGAGAAAAACCGGCAATACCGACGATGACGTAAAGTCTCTCTTTCTCTGGCAATTTAAAATTTCCCAAATTTTCACAATAACCAGCAGCACATAAAAAAGGGGAAAAAAGGTTGCCACCTTATTTGGCCACACTAAATTATCTGCCGTTTCAGACACGTTTCCCCCCCCCGCTGGTCGCGCGACCCCCAAAATTAAAAATTTTTTTTCATTTTCCCCCAGTTTTTTTTGTCCCCCAAATTTTAAAAAAATTTTTTTTTCTACTTTTAAAAAAACGGGAAAGAAATAAAAAGAAACCTTTGACGGCAGAAATGTTTAAAAAGTTCTTCCCTTGACTTTTTTTACTTTTGATCATTTTGAGGAAAAGGTCAAAATTTTAAAGCATTGAGACTTTTTAAAAAAAACCCCAAAATTTTAAATGCACTCATTTGAAATCATTTCAAAAATTTTCTAAAACCTTTTTTTTGAGTTTTTTGGAAACAGTTGGTCAGCTGAATGAACCTTAAAACAAAAAAAAAATAAAAAACCAGAAAAAAGTTTAAAAAGAAAAAGGGAAAAAAGCAAAAAAAATTTTAAAGCCCTTTGCCCCGTTTCTTTGGTCGCCCTTTGCCGCGCTAATCGGGGGGCCAATTAAGAAGAGGCACAAAAGCACAAACCACCAATTCAAAGGCACATTTTGGTGAGGCCCACTATCTGCTAATGCTTCTAAATTGCTGCTCGGAAAAAAAAGAACGTGGCTAGGAAAACCCTAAAACACACTGTGAAAATAAAATGCAAAAGTGTGTAAACTTGGAGTTGTTCATCAGTGGGGTTTGGGGAATGGAAATGAAAAAGAAGTAAAAGTGTCTTTAAAATGACCTATTTGGTTTCAAAAAAGGACTGTCATCCCCCCACCAGCAGCATGTTTGGGGACCTGGGAAAACACAATAGCTGGAACCCGGGCTGGTGGGTTTCCCAGCTTTCGGGTCTACAGGGCGGGGAGCGGGCAAAACCCCCATTTTATTGGGGTTTTAAATTAAAATAACGTGCCCTGTGGGGGTGATGCTGCGGGCGGGGGCCCACGGTTTGGCCAACTCCTCTTGAAAATTTTCCAAATTCACTTTTTAAAGCCTGGCCGGGCCTGGCCATCAAGCCCTTGGGGGGCCCCAGGGGCTTCTGCGGGGCTGATCCCCAGACCCCCGGGCGGAATTACCCTTTTGGGAAAAGAAAAAAAAAAAACACGGTGCCCCTTTTTGGAGAAGGGGGAAAGAAAAAATTTTGGGGGTGGCGTTTGAGTTGGGCCAAAAAAAAAGGGAAAAGAACAGAAAATTGGCCCCAGAAGTCAAAAAGGAAGGGAAGGGGAAGGGGGAAGGGGAAAAGAGGAAGAGAGAGAGAGGAAAAGGGGCCCAGGGAAATTTCAAATTTAAGGACAGCAAAGCAGCAGGGGCCCAAAACTTTGGGAGGTTTTTTTTTCCTCCCTTTCCTTCTTCACTCCCCCGCACCCAAAAACCCAACACACTAATGGAGTGAAATTTTTAAACCCCGGAAACCCTTTTCCCCCTTTCGGGCCTGCTACTCCCAAAATTTACCTCTGCACAGGCAAAAATTTTTAAATTTAGGAAAAATTTCAGCTGAAAGGGGGAAAAAAAAGTATCATTAAATACACGGGGAAGGGAGAAAAACATATAAACATCATTTGAGAATCTTTGGCCAGAGGGTGCTTATTTGGAAATCCAAGTTTAATGGAAAAAAAATAAAAAAACGAAAAAGAAGTTTTTACCGGGGGCAAGGGGGGGAAGCAGCCAACAAATTTTTCCACAAAAAGGGAAAAGGAAAAAAACCTTGGCCATTTTGGGTTTACTCAAATGACCCAATAAAGTCCCCCGGGTTCCTTTATTTCCGCCCCAAAAGAAATTCAATTTCCAGCAAAAATAAAAGGAAAAAAAGGGGAAAAGAGTAATCTGGTGCCCACTTAAAAAACCCGGAGAAACCCAAAAATTTTTTCCCCTTTTTTTAAATTATTGAAAGGAGAACACCCACCCACAAAAAAAAACCCCAAAAAAAAAAACATTTAAACCAGGCACTTGAGGGGCCCTCTGAAAAACAATTTTTTTCTGCAAATTCTCTTTGAACCCGAACTGTTTGAAAACTATGCTGTTGTGTTTATGATTTTGATAAGACCGCCCCTATTCCACTACTGTCGATGATGAAAATCACCCCCAAAAAAAACAAATAAAAATTGCTCGGTGTACAGCACTCAATAAAACCGATTCTGCTGGCGGCTCCCCTACCTTTGGGCCTCTACTTACAAATAAATCTCTTAAATAAAAAATTTATACAACGGACTGGAAAAAATGAAATTTGCTGATGGAGCTGCTGTTTGCGGGCTGCGGGTTTCATTTGACCCAAGAAAGGGGTCATTGAAAAAGAGGAAGTACCAACCAAAAAAGAAAACCCGTTGGTTTTTTAAATCGATGATTGTAGATCCAAACCGGAATTTTTAAATTAAATTTAAAAAGAAAAAAATTCCCTTTCTTTTTCTTTCTGTTGCCTAGAGCAGAATCCCAAAAAGGGGCCAGAATTTTTTCCCATCTCTGCCCCCCACTACTATTTCTACAATTTAAATAAACCCCCCAATTTTAAAGACTGGGTTTTTTTTTTTTAAAACCCGGGGAAACGACTGAAGCCCCCCTTCACGAGAGCACGGATTTAAAGTGTGTGTGGGGCCTTTAAATTTCATCTAAAGGGTTTTCTTTTTTTCCATCCTTTTTGGGCAGTCTTTTTTTCAAAATTAATAATTTTCCATTTCCAAACAAAAAGGGGAAACCCAAAAAGAAAAAGAAAAAAACCGGGCGCTTTAAACTGTGAAAAGGGCGGGCCCCATTAAAATCAAGTAAAGTTGAAAATGAAAAAAATTGAGAAAGGGGCTTTTTTTAAGGAAATGGGCCCGCAAAAAGGGGCGCGACCACGGGTTTTTTTTGGTTTTTTGGATATTTAAATTTGAAAAACCGGCGAGGGGAAGAAAAGGGGAAGGGAAAATTTTTGGGAAAATTGCTAAATTTAAAATTGCTCCCTTTAATGAAAGGGAGAAAAGAAGGGTTCTAAGAAGAAAAGAAAAAAAGAAAACGGGAGAAAAACCCGTCCCCAAAAGAAAAAGCAAAATTTTAATTTTTCCCAAATTTTAAAATTCAAAACAGCATTTTTAAAAACACCAAAATTCCCAAAAGAATTAGGGGCTGCATTTCCAGATTGCAGCCCATTGATTGGGATTTTCCCACTGCCACAAGAAAAAAAAAAAAAGGAAAAGGAAAAAAAAGAAACTCCCCCAAATGTGTTCGTAACAGGGGCCTGCATGCCAAATTTAAACATCATCAAACGCCCCACCACCCCCAAAAAGGCCTTTGGAGTACAATGTTTTGGGGTTTTCTACCTTCTGTTCTGAAAGAAATTTTCCCCAAACTAAAAACAAAGTTTTTTCCAGACCTTTAACAACCGGGAGAAACCATTTCCCTATTCGTCCCGCCAGTGGGGACGACCCTCCCTAGTTTCAATAAAATCGTTTCCGAATCATTTTCTCAAAACGTTTTCTTTTTTGGCGGTAATGAGTTTTTTGGCCATGAATATCCCCAAAATTCATGTCCCTCATCTATTTCCCAAAAAGGGTTTTTGTCATGTAAAGAAATGCAAACCACGGGCCCCGGATTAGTAGTCATTAGCTAGGTCCTGGGGCCCCGGGGCCCTTTGTTATCAGGGGAAAAGGGCCGGGCCCTCATGACCCGGAGCATCGAAAATTACCCAAAAACCCTAGCTGTGCGGGCTGCATTTTTCCCTTTCCTTTGAAAAGAAAGGAAAAGAAGAAACCCAAAAAAAAAACCGCAGAAAAAAAAGACCGCTTCCACACAAGCACCAAAGGTCACTAGGCCAGGAAAAGGGAACGGGAAAAGGTATCAAGTAAACAGCCAACCTTCTGCTGCTGCTGCTTTACTGTGTAAATGAAATTTAACTACATTTTGCACACAACAAAAAACCCTTCACTTTTTCTAAAACCCCCAAAAATCCGTTAGAACACCCCCACCCCGCCCCTTTTTGCGTAATTAATCCTAAAGGCCCAGCAGCACCGCCTAAACAAAATTAACCCGGGGCCCAGCCCCACCAAAATAACAGAAAAACCCCGGCAACATAAACTACCAATTCACCGACAACAGCGCCCCAAACTCAAACCCGGTAAAGGGGAGGGGCAAATTAGGACCCAGAGGAGAGGGCCACTTTTTCCTTGAAAAAAGAAACCCCACCACGGGGCCAAACACTGGCACTTGGTCCTTTAAACCCCCTCAAAGGGGTGGCCGAAAATGCCCGGGGCTCAAATTAAAAGGGGGTGGGCCCGGCACCAAGGGGGGGACAATTTCCCCCGGGGGAAAAAATTCTAAAAATTTTTTTTTTTGTTTTCCCCCCCCTTTTTTTTTCCCCCCCCCCCGGGTTTTCCCTTTTTTTCCCAAAGCCCCCCCCCCTTTTTTCCCTCTTTCCCTTACCCCCCCCTTACGGCCCTTCTGGTACCTCTTCTTTTTCCTTTTTTTCTTTTTTCCCCCCCTTTTTTTCCCCCCCCCTTTCCTCCCCTTTTTCTCTTTTTCTCCCCTTTTTTCCCCCTCTCTTCTTTTCTCCTCCCCCTTTCGCTTTTTTTCCTCTCTCCCCTTTCCCCCCCTTTTCCCTCCCCCCTCCCTTCCTCCCCCCCCGTCAGACTTCCCCTTTGTATTTTTGACACTTCAATTTGGGGGCACTTAATTTAAAAAGCCATGTGCCACCGGAGAGAGGAAAAGAGAGGAAAAGGAAAGGGAAACCCCAGCGCAGGGGAGCCATGTGCCAAAAAAAAATCCGAATCTCTTTTTTTTTTGTGTTTTAAAAGAGTAATCCCCCTTTTGCTAAACTCCTGCTAAACAGTGGCCCCCCACCGAAATCGAAACAGCCGAGAAACTATTGCACGTAAGCGTAGTAGTCACCGAGAAATTCAGTAAAAAAAGCTTCCCTATTTTTTTTTTATTTAGCCCCCCTTCAAATGCAATATTTTGGGCCCTGGATTCAGTGAACCCCCGAGTTAAACCATTCAAAAATGTCTTTGTGTTCTCACTTTTACTGAACACCTTTTTTTTTTATTATTCTTCTTAAGCTCCGGGGCCATTTTGAACTGCTGAAAAAAGGAGGGGGAAAAAACCTCGAGAAAATTTTCCCAATTTTACGAGCTTCAGCCGGACAAACGGCTCGGCACCCAGTCAATCAACTTTTTCCCCTCCGTCTATTATTTAAAATTTATTACCCTCCCCGATAGAGATGGAAAAGGAAAATGGAATAATTCAATTTCAGAAGCGAAGAAAGAGAAGGGCAATGCAAATGGCAAAGGGGAAACTTTTTTTTAAATTTAAACCGGGCCCAAACCCCAAAAAGGGCCGAAAAAGAAGCCCCGAACAAAAAAATTTTGGGGACAGAAAACCGGGCCCAAATTAAAGGGGGGAAAGAAAGGGGGAAATGATGAAAAAGGGGAAAAAAAAAAAACTCGATTAGCTTGACATTTTATTTTATTTCCCGCTGTTTTAAAAAGGGGAAAGCACACTTCTGTTTTTTTAATACCCAATTTTTGCTCTTCAATTTTAATTAATTTTTCATTTTACAGAACTGGGGGCCCCCGGGCCCTTTTCCCTTTTTAATTTTAAAAAATGCACTCGTTTTGGAAAAAAAAAAAGAGCAAATAGAGACATGCCCAAAACACAAATCTTTTTTTCTTTTCCCAAATTTGATTGGGAAAGCTACCAAAGGGAAAATCTGTAAATTTTAAATTTTAAAAGAAAAACAACATCGCTTTTCCAAAAAAAGGCTGCAGTTTTGCCTACCCCATCCCCCTCCTAGCTTGGAAACAGTAAAACCCATTTCTTTAGAAGACAATAAAAAGGGAAAGAGAAAAAAGGGAGAAAAGGGAAATCCAAGCTTACTCTCTACCCCCTCCTGGGGGCATTTAAACCCCTTTTTTTTCAAAAGCCCCAATTTTCGCCAAAAATAAAGTAAACGGGGAAAAGGGGAAAAAAAGGGCCAAACCCCCCTGAGCTTAATTTTAAAAATTGGGGTTTTTACTTTAGCTTTCCCAAAAATGACGAGGGGACAAAAAAAGGAAAAAGTTGACAATTTTCCCCGCTGTTTGGATCTTTAAAAAAGGGAAAAAGATTTATACCGACAAGATAATTTCTACTGGTGTCATTTTTTAGGTGTTTTGCCTTTAAATTTTAGTGGGGGCCATCATCATTTACCTACATCGCCTTTTTCCCGGGCTGTTAACCCTCAAAAGTGCTCAAATTTTTTTTTTTCTTTTTTTCCCTTTTGCTTGTCGCTCTAACATAAAAAATCGTTAATATCCTCGCTTCCAGCTAAGATGGTTCACAGAACCGGGACTCTCCCTTTTTTCTTTTTCCCCCACATTTTAAATTTTTGTTTCAAATACCCCTTTGCACATTAACAACCAAAAAAGAGGGGAGAGATGTGCCAAATAAGGAAAGAAAATGGAAATGAAAGGCAGGTTTAAAAATAGGCCCCAAAATGTGTGAGGGGGGAAAAAAAGGGGGGGGGGGAACTCCAAAAAAATCAGAAAATATAAAAAAGAAATTGGGTTTCTGCTCTGCTGCTGGACAAACCAAAAAAAACTGTTGCCAAAATCGTTTCAACCTTTTGCTTTTTGAAAAGATTTTGGGCCCTGGGTTTTTGGGATATTTTGGGGTGTTTTTTATTCGGGTGTGCCCCTCCTGGATATTTGGCCCCCCTCTTCAAATTTTCCCCCGGTAGCCCCTTTTTGTGCGAAAAGAGCGGGGAAGGAGGAAGTCATTAGCACTCCTAATTTCTCCCATTTATTAATGGGGGCCGCCCTCCCCTTATCCGCCCCACTTTTTTTTGAATTTAACGGTAAATGGTAAATGGTACACATAAAAAGAAAAAATACCCGTAAAAATACCATAAAAAAGGGCAAGAGGGATTTAAGTTTGGTTAAAACTGTGAGATATCCCCAACTGGGGGCAGTTTTGCTTTTACTGAACTAAAGGATACAACAAAAAAATTGAGAGAAAACCCCTCACCAAAAAAAAACTAAAACTTCCGTTGTTGTGCATAAAAAAAACGTATTTTTTTTTTTTTGGTTTAAAAAAAACCCCGCCCCCTGCCGTCAAAATTTTCAGGGGAAAAGTAAAAAAATCCCATTTTGACAGTAAAACCCCTTTTGAAAAAAATCAAAAAGTTCCCTTTTTGACTGTCCGGCCCAAAACCCCGCACACATCTTTTTTTTTGATAGAGAGAAGGGTCCCACATTGCTTTAAAAAATTTTAAACTAGAACCATTTCTGAAAGACCCAAAAAAACATGCCCGCCAAAACAGCAGCACTTTTACACAAGAAATAAATTTTGGAAGAAAAGTGCCACCATGTTTTTTTTTTTCCCACTATACTATCTGCTGTTTTTTTTTTTTTAAGTCCCAAAAGCACTACCAAATTTTTTTCTCCAGAAAAAAAGAAGAAAAGGGAAAAACCCGACTTGAAAATTTTAGATTTTCTCACTCGCCCAAAAATTTTTTAACATTTTACCGAGAAAATAAACCCAAAAAAGCAACTGCAAAACAGACAAAATTGCATACCAACCATTAAACATCGCATTAAATCTCAAGTGGGTGCCTAACTAAAAACCGGGAATTGGGGCAAACACAGCTTGAGGGGCAGTGCATTCTTTCCTAGGGGCATACTTTTCTTTTTTCCCCACTTTTTTTCTCAAAATTTTTCTTGAAAAAAAAATATCGGGGGAAAAATGGCTATTTTTTGGGGGGAAGCACTTTTTGTCTCCAGTCTAGGTGCGACAAACTTTTGGCAAAACAGACAACTTCTTCTTCTTCGTTTGCAAATCCATTGCAGCAACAACAGCTTTACTTCTTAATGAAGCTGTAGTTGCTGTGTCTTGGCAAAATCAAATATTGATTCAGTAGCAGCAGCCAAACAAGCAAAGCAAGCACTGCTTCCAGTGTTGAAGTGGCACGCTAAATGAAGTGCACTCTGTGAAGTGTGTGATTTAGAGGTAGAGGTGAAAGAAAGTGCCAGGTCAAAGGTAAAATGTGTGACTGGGAAACAAAGAAAGACTGACTGAATCACACAGAGACTGCTTATCTTTCTCTAACTTTGTGTGTCAATTGTCTGGAAAAGTAGCAGTAAAAGTAGTAGCCTTGATTTAGAAGGAGAAAGAGAAAAAGGGCCACCACCACCACCTTGATGACCACAACTGAACAGCAGATGGCTTAATTAGTGCTGCAGCAGCAGCTAGCCAACACAGGTCAGCAATTTCTAATAAAAGTTGCCACAACGTCCATTGTTTTGAGTCGTCAGAAAAGCGAGAGGCGAAACGAATTGGCTCAGATGACAATCTCTTGTTCTTCTCTCTCTCAGCTCAAGCTCTCGAGCTGGCCACATCGAGATCAGATCAGACCTACACTAAATCAACTCAATGCAAAGCAAATCAGGCAATCAGCATCAGTGCTCATTGTAGTGAATGGACGCAGCAGCAGCAGCAGCAGAGTAGCACCCCTCTGACAAAGTTGCACGTGCCAGTCAGAGTTGATGCCCAGAGCAGGGCAAAGAGACCACTGACCACCACAGCTCACACAATTCAGACACAAACTGACTAGCTTGTGTGACAGGCTTCACTGGACACACAGCTGGCCAGAAACTCCATAGTGGCCAGAAAGAGAAAAAGAAAGGTGGCAGCGGAAACACAGCGGGGACAATCGTGCTGCTGCTGATTTGAAAGGGGGGGGGGGCCGTCATTTAGAAGCAGCAGCAGCAGCAGCCACTGAAATCGATGCCCAGGTTAGATGATGATGATCAGGTTTAGTTTAGTTTGCAGCACTGTCTACAAAACGGTAACGCGTGTCTGAGTGACTGACTGGCACTGACGTTGGCACTGGCACATTCGTCAAGCACTGTCACTAACTAAAACTAAAAACCCAAACGCTTTGAGACTTGAGCGAATCGAGGCCAATTAGTCGGTAATGAGCACACGTTGACAAGCCTACCGATAAGCAAAAAAAAGTGGTAGTAAAAGTAAAAATAAAAAGTACCACTTAAAAGAGAGAGGAAGGTAAGCACTTTTTTTGGTTGCTTTGAAGAAGCACCGACAGCTGCTCTTATCCTTTCTAAGAAAGCAAAAAAAACGAACACACACATTCACATCTTCCCAAACATCTCTCTCTTTCTCATACATAATTAATAACGGCATCTTGCCACAATAATAACAATAAAGACGACTGGCTGGATGGCTGGATTGTAAGATCTACACCAGCCACTAATTGATTGCCTGCTGAGTGTGTGCATGTGTGTATGTGTGTGTGTATGAAGTCTATTAAAAAATCTTTGAGCTGCAAGTCGTAACCAATTGTAAAGTCGGTGTTGTTGTAGCTGCCATTGCTGCTCATCCTCATCAACGGAGGCACAGAGAATATAAATCACAAGTTCAACAAAGATCGACTGGTTGAAAAAAGAAGAAGAGAAGAGTTCACGACATCAGTGCAGCACAGTGACTCGATGCGAAATGGTTGTCCATTCTAAAAAATAATAAAGATTTGTCTCTTTTTGAGCTGATTTCATTTAGTTGCCAAGTCCACACTAGCAAAAGTTGTGACCTGTTTTCCTTCCTTTTTCATCAAGCAGTCTTTCTGGAATTGTCACCACCACCAATTATTCCATAATCCACTACTACTACTGCTGTTGGTCCACTTCATATCTCCCTCTCTGACTGTCACTCACTTTCTCTTTCGGCTCGTTAGTGCAATCAAAAATGCAAAGAGCTGCAACACAGAAAACTTTGAATGTGTCTGGCAAAACAGCTCCAGTCTGTCTGTTTTCCGGGTGTAGCAACCCTGTATATCAGAACCAAAACCAAACCATACACCAGGCACAGACACTCTCATTTAGTGCGGGCTGGTGCTAGTGCGGACACAAATTAAAATTCAGCCGCAATAATAAAAAAAGGAGGAGAGCCCGCCAAGAGAATAGCCGTAGTGCTGCTGCTGAATGCAGACGAATGTAACGAAACGAAACGAAGTGAAATGACGACGACAAGCCTGTCATAAAAAACGTGTGACAGCAATTAAAAGGAGACAGAGAAGCGAGAGAGAGGACCAAACGGGAAAGAGAGAGGAGAGAGGAGAGGAAAAAGGCAGCGAAATGTGTGTTTGTGTATATTTATACTCCTCTACTCATGTAGAGGAGTATAAATTGGCAACAATAAACTCGGCAGAGGAAGGAAGAAAGGAAAGGAGAGGACAGTATCTGATGGCAAACACAGCAGAAAGGAGAGAGAGAGAGAGGAGACAGCTGACTTTGGCAATCTGATAAAAAGGGAGAGAAAAAAGTTCGTTCATCCTGAAGGTGCCACCACCCTCACTGCTCTGCTCAAAGCTCGCAGTTGGCGGTTAGTGCAAATTAATTCGGGGCGTAAATCACCAAAAGAGAAAGAAGAGAGACTCGTAAACAGAGAACCCGATAGTCAAACTGGAGATTAGTCAATGCCTGGGCACCTGACCACTGAGAGCACACTAAGTGAGAGCATTTCTCAATTGGGCAAAGTAAAAATAAGAGAGAAAGTGTATAAAAAACTAAATAAAAAGTCTAAAACTTGGAAGGGGGGGGCACATCAATGGATGCGCACAATTGTCACAATAGAAAAGTGAGGGTGCTGCCGATTGAGGACAGCAGCAGCCCGCAACGGACTCATTAGAAATTGGCACTCCTTCCTCTCTTTCCTCTTTCGCAGTTTCTGGCAGTGCCATTAATGCCATTCAAGCACACGTCTCTTTGCCATTCTTTTCTTCTCCACTTTTTCCACGACTGATGAAGCAGGGGCAGCGGTGGAAAAAAGAGGAAAGTAAATAGTGAGAGCGAGAGCAAATGCAAAGACCTTGTTTGCATTCGAAACGCATCACCTTGTGCAAACAGACAGTCAGTCAGTCACAGTTGCAGTCACAAACGACTAGGACTGAAACTGAATCAATCAGTGCACTGAGAGTATAAGCAGAAGAGGAGAAAGAAAAAATCAAATGTTGAAAGAGTAAATGAATGAATGAAAGTATCTTTCATTCATTCATTCATTCATTCTCCCTGATGATGCACTTTAAACAGGCAGTGCGCGCCCCTATTGGCTCAAAACCATCAATTCCACTACCAACAAAAAAGATGCCCGAAAAAAATCCGTTTCGAAAAACAAATCCTCTTGCTCAAAATAGTAAATTTCGGAGATGACAAAGCTGCTGTGCATTCATCAAGCGGATTAGATGCTGCTGCTAATGAATGAGTAATTAGATTCATAATTGCCAATTAACACACAGTGTGCTTCATAAAAAGATGCACGACCAAGAAAAAAAAGAGAACGAGGTATTTAAAGAAGCTCAAAAAAAGTGCACGATCGAGTGATAGTGCTGGTGGTGGTGGTGGGAATGAAAGGGGAAAAAGAAAGGGGAAAATGAAAGAAAATGATGCGGCGAAAAAGACAAAAGAAGCAATGCAAACTCGTGTGTACCACCTACTCTTTCCCCCTTTTTCTCTTTCCCTTTTGAGCACACACACACACACACACTCACATCAGCAAACTCTTTTTTTTGCATCAGTGCACCGTTGATGAAAACGACGGCGACGAAAAACGATTGCCAATATATGACCGGCCAAGATTGGCAGGAGAAAGAGAAGGAGGCGGAGGAGAAAGTATGGCGGCAACTACTGAAGCGAGCAAAGAAAAGAAAGAAAAAATGAATGAATGAAAGAAAGAAATAAAAGTGTGAAGAAAAGAGAGCAAACAGAGGAGTGGGCAAAAAACGCCAAAAACCAGCGACTGTTTTCATTTTCTCCAGCACCAGTACAGCACAGAAGACACAGTGCACGACAGTTTCGCATTGTCGATTACGATTCAATTAGCAGGCAGAACTAGGCAGGCAGGCAGAAAAAAGAAGAAGAAAATGTAAAGACAAGCGACTGGCGATAACGATGGTCGCATGCCTGGTCGTCCCTCTCCCTGAAGTTCTCTCTCTCAAATTCAACAACTTCAACTTCAACTTCAACTGCTGCTGCTGCAAACAATGGCTTCCGAGCACGGTAGCTGCAGCAGTTGAAGTTGTGTCACCAGCACTAAATGTGGCCATCAGTGGCACGAGAGCAGCAGTCTAATTACCGAACAATAAACTCTCTCGTCAAGATAAGGGAAAGACAATGGTGGTCGTACAAGGTACTACTGCTGCTGCTGCTGCTGCTCTGCCGCGATTCCTCTCAATGGAAGTAGTAGAAGGAGCAGTGGCAAAGACAACCCAGCAGCAGTCATTTGGTCAATGATGGGCAATGATGACAATATGCGGGCTGCTAGCTGCTGCTGCTGCACAACAAGAGCACATAAGAGCTGTTGACCTTTCTACCTCTTCAGGTCGTCATTTTTGTGTGTTGCTGCTGTTTAGGTAGGGGCAAAAGGTAACGACCAGGCAGAGAAGGCGACAGTTGCCCTTACCAGGTAGCACAGTACTAACCAGAAAGAAGAAGGAAAATAAACGAGACAATTTAGGAGAGCAGTTTATGTTGAGCGAGTGTATGATCATAAACTTGGTGGTCAGTGCTGAGTGCAGAGAAAAGAAAAAAGAAGAGCGAGAAAAAAGTAGTGGTCCTCTTTTGTAATCGTGATCGGGGGCCGCTCTGCGTACAAACACCACGTTACCATCACCACCGCCACCGCCACCAGACAGTCAGTCAATCAGGTAAATGGGCAATTGTCAACTGAAAGCAAAATATGTCTGCAGTTTATGATCATATTCCTCCTCCTCCTCCTCCTCCTTCTTAATCGATGGCAAGTGTAATGTACTGAAACAGCAGCAGACAAAAATCAATAGTGCCTACAAGGCAAGTGTCTAAAGTGAAAAAGTCCTTCTCAAAGCTGAAGAAGAAGAAGAAGATCGATTCAGCCGACTAGTGTCCTCTAAGTCTAAGTCGTCTCTGAGTTGCCCGGGCGACACTCCTCGACCGACCTTCGTTTCAACAGCAGACACACTGCCAGCTGCTGCTGCTGCTGCTGCCTGTCAAATAGTTCAGACACTGGCTAATTGAATTAAATTGAACGCAATTGACATTGAAATAGCAATTCAGGAGTGGTGGAGAGAGAGAGAATGTAGAGCTGCTCTGATCAGAGCTGATCACTGAGCAGCTGAGGAAGAAGATGAGGAAGATCTGCCGGCGCTAATCAGTGCTGATCGAGCAGCAGCAGCAGCAGCAGCATACTATTGAGGAACAAACAGGAACCAAAATTGTAAAGTCCTGGACCCCCTCGGTGAGTGTCACTTTGCATTAGCAGCAGCAGCACAGCTCAACTTCAAAATTGGTAATTGAGCTCGTGCTGCTGCTGCTGTGCTGTCACTCAAACAGCCGATTACTACCTCGATACTGAACGACGAAAAAAAAACTTTTGATTGACAAATATGAGCAATGTTGGTCGCTTGCTTCTACTGCGTTCAATAACATATTCGACAGCTTCCGTGTCAGCGTTTCGACAGCAGCAGCAGCAGCAGCTGTTGCTGCGACAACATGCCAGAAAACAAAAACATAGTGGCCAACTACTAGTTTTGTTGTTGTTTCTGCTGCCGACAATTAGCACCCTTTTTTATGAAAAGTTGCAAAAGTAAATCTAATAAGAGAGTTAGCAGAAGCTCACTTTCTTTCTTTGCACACCATTTTTTAGCTTCTTCTTTCCCTTCTTATTCAGTAGAGCACCCATTCCTTTCCTCTCCTCCTTCATCAGAGACTAAACAAGCAATAAATCATTGCTATGATTAGGCAATGATGACTGCGCTGTGCTGTGCTGTGGTGATGGTAATAGCAAGGGAAGAAGATGATGATGAACACTTGTGGCATCCAGCCAGTCAGCCAGCCAGCCAGCCAGCGAGCAAATTTGACGCAACACGCACGAGCTGCAGTGAATGCACTTACTCACTCACACTGAATCATGTGCACAGCACTCCTGGTTTAATGTAGCAACAGATAAATCATCAAAAGTAGCTGCAGCAGCAGCAGCGGCGGCAAACGAGGACCGGAGATGAGAATGTGAACACTGAGAAAGAAGAGGAGAGAGCTTTGATGATGAGGGTGCATTGCAATGTCGGTGAACTACCATCGCCATCACCATCACAGCCATAAACTGGTGAAATCTGAGTCCAAGTGGGTGGCTGCTGCTGCTGCTGCAGATTCAGATGCTAGCCAGATTTTGCCAGATCCACAATTAAAAACACAACTAAAGCTTTTGCTTTAGAGCAGCAGCAGCAGTAAATCAGGAAAAAAGTGCCGCATCTGCGAGTCCTCTTTTAGTGTACAGTGTGCATTGTGCACTGAGGAAACACTGCAGCAGAAGATATTAGACGCTGATAAAGAGTCGCAAAAAAGCAGAAACAGATATTATACAAAAAGCTAATTTTTCCCATTTCGCCGACGATAATCGCCGGCGACAGTGGTGTTGTTGTTGTTCTACCACCACCAGAAGCCGAGTAGTGGAGCCGAGGGCTCCAGTTTCGCGCCGGCAGCAGTTTCTGATAAGGGAAAAGCAGTTTTTTAGTTTAAAAACTGATCTTTCCGATGAATCTCTGCCTCTGCCGCTGAAAGATGATTTAAATGCTCAGTCATGGTCAGTCATCGAAAACAAATTTTATACTGCCAAACAGAACCTGTGTGACAGAGCTGAATTAGCATCATCACCATCATCAGATGCGGCATAAATCAGCGAGCAAACCAGCCAGGCAGATGCCGTCACTTGATATTCCCTTTGACTTGCTTGCAATGCACAGTTCTAAATACGAGTGTAATTAGTCCACCACCGCCACCGCTATCACCCATAACTTGAAACCACACACAGCTAAATAAATCAAACATTTATACGAGAGCTGCTGCTGCCGCTGCTGCTGTCATCACGATTAGATTGCCGGCGTCAGCCTGCAAGTGCTACTGAAATGAAGGAAATGAAAAAAATGCACCAAAAAATGCCACAGAAAGTACTCACATAAACATCAAAACCTCGTTTGCAGCTGACCACATTGCATCGCCTCGCTTTTTCGCCGCCAATCAACAAGTGTCCACCAGCAGCTGATTGCGTGATTGAGTGATTGAGTTGGTGTGTTCTCCTGCTATCTCTTTTTTTTCGCCGACAAAATATGTATCCCTGGCCCTGGTCATCAGCTATTCAGTTGTTGACTGGGCTGGTCAGCTAGATCAGCAGGGCTTATTACCAACACAGCTCAGCACAACCGGCAGATTAAATTAGCCAGAGAAAGAAGAGAGAGAGAGAGGCAGCACACGCAAACAGCACTGGGCGAGGTCGCCACCAAAGGCAGCAGCAGCAGCAGCTCTACCGACAAATTGGCAGTCCAAAAGAGAGAGACAGCTCAATTAGAGCTTTAGAGAAGAGAGGACTGTGCACATAGTCCACACACACACACAGGCGAGAGTTAATCGAGATTAGCCTGGTGCAGTGAAAGTTTGTGCACTTTAGCACAGGCAGCAGCAACAGCAAAGAGGAGGAAGAAGAAGAAGAACCGTCTGGTTCGGTTTTGCCAATATGGCACACTCTTTTCCTCTCTCTCCCTCTCTGGTTATGTTTGTCTGCATTATGATTACACACCACTGCAACCCACCACCACCATCATAACAGAGACAGAGTCCAGTGACTTTCCAACTTCCAAACAACTGTAAACAAATGGCACAGTGTGATGGTGTGATGGTGGTGTGTGGTAATGTTTGGTAAGCAGTCTGGTCTGGTCTGGGAGACTGCCTGTCCAACAACCGCCACCACCAAAAGGTTCAGCCAAAGTTCAGCAAACTAGTCAGACAGAGGCAGGCAAAATTAATCCAGCCGGGTAAAAAATAAATGAATGTGAAGAAGAAGAAGAAGAAGAGGAGTTAACAGAGGCTGACAGATATGAAATGGGCAGAAAAAGTGCATTTATTAAAACCGCCATTTGTGATCTTTATTAAACTTCCATCTAAACACACAACATTAAACTCTAAATCAAATCTGTGTCATTGGGATGAGGCAACTAAAAAAAATCCAAACAGACGTCTCTGTCACCACAACTGAGTGGGACCACCCATGACAATAATAATAATGATCATGTTCATCATCATCAGATGGCCTCCAAAAAAAAAAGATGAGGATGGAGACTCAGTGCCATATAATTGCTCCCGCCACTGAAATAGACCACAATATAAAAGAGAGAGAGAGAGAAACAAAAAAGAGCACGAATTTCAGCTTCAATTCCTGCACCCACGTGTACAGTAGTAGTAGTAGGCCAGGCCAGGCCAGACAGCTCTTTCTGGTCGATTGCCTGTGACAGTGAAAGTCAGTCAGTCAGTCAGACAATAGATCAGATGCGCCAGACAGTGTGTGCACCACTGATGAGGACGATGGTGGGCAATGGCAGAACTGATCGATTGCCTGTGTGCTTCGATCACCGCCACCACCACCACCACCACCACCAGAGCTAATTGGCCATTCGTGGTCGTCGTCTCAAAGAGAAAAGGAAAGCAGAAATAAAGCAGTGCTGCTGCTGCTTTTTCTTCGGCGGCGACAATCGTGAAAGAAGAGAGAACTTGAGCCGAGAGTAGGCGCAGTAGACAGAAAGGAATGCTAGAGCAAAGAAGTTTGAGCTGCTCGTGAGCAGCCTCTTCTCTCTCTCTCTCACATCGATCTGAAAAAAACCGAGACTTGTTATCGAGAGCAGTGAAAGCAGCAGCAGCAGCAGCAGCAGTGTCTGTTTGTTTTGCAGCTTCTTTTTTGAAGAGGAGGAAGAAGAAGAAGGTAAAAAATTCAGCCACTTGTCTCACCTTCTCTCTCTCTTCTCCTCGCTGCTCAGCCACCTCCCAAAAGGTTATCGCCACCTTTGACCCTACTTAAAGCTCCCTCTCTCTTTCATTCCTTTCACTCGTGGGCACTGACAGCTCCTCGTTAGCAGCAGCAGCAGCAGCAGCAGCAGCAACAGTGTAGCCAAATAAGTGTGCTCTTTGGCCAAAGAATGGTTGCCAGTGTGTGTGTGCTCATGTGCCCCCTCTCTCAATGGTTGAAAGCTCAGGTAGAATTAGTTGTGGTGGTGGTGGTGGTGGTAGGCTTGTTGAGTTCAGTAGTTGCTGATCTGCTCAATGGCATAAATCAACAGCAGCAGCAGCAGCAGCACTGGCTACTACTCGTTGTGCATCCGCAATGATGCGGCACTACTACCACCGTCAATGGACAAAAGAAGCTCAACTCAACTTTCTAAACAAAAAAGGTAGCATAGCATAGCATAGCCATCGGTCAATGGAGGGAGTTGAAGTTGAAGTGAATGAGAAGGTACTGCTCTTGTCTGTTTGTCTGTTTATTTTTCAGCTCACAGCTTTTGCCCTGATGATACAAAGTTCTACCTACTACCGTGCCCACACGTCCACACTTTGGCTGGTTTTGATGCTGATGCTGCTGCTGCTGGCCATGAATCACCGGGTAAAACTGACTGACTGACAGACTGGCACCGTGAGATGTTTGCTGGTCAAAGAGTGTGTGCCTTCTAGAGGAGAAAACCTGAAGCCAACCAGCTCTGACAGAGTGCCAGACGATCATCGGCCACTCCAAAGTTCACTTTCTCTTCAATAGTGCTGAGCAGCAGCAGCAGCAGCAGCAGCAAAAAGTCGAGAGAAACATCGAGTAAAGAGTGAGTGAGTGAGAGTGCATGCAAACATCACAAACATCACCCGAAAGCTCATCAGCATATGAGATGAAAAAGAGATGAAGTGTGAATGCACTCGAAATGTCAGCAGGCTCGAGGTTATGCCACACCAGAAGAGCACCGAAAAGTGGTGGTGATAAAGTAGAGGATGAAGTTGATGAAAAAAGTCCAAACTCTCATTTACTTCACCGAGCAAATAGGTCATTGCTATTTAATCTAGGGTTTAATACTACTTGTCACCGGCGGTTTCCGTCGGCAGAATTTTTTTATCCATCCAGAGACACATTTTACAATCTGACTGAAAAGCAGACAGGCACAGAGAAAGTCGTAGGCGTAGGCGTAGTTCATGCATCTGCCCGACAACAGCTGCAACAGTCGAGCTGGCAATTCATAAAAGTCAGCAAAAACACGATAAGAGTGCCTGGAAGTAGTGGACAAGATTGTGAACCAATGTTGCCTCATTGGCTCGTTGTCGTAAAATGAAGATGAGACAACAGACTAGAGTTTAAGACGGGGGCGAGAAAAAGAAGTGAGCAAAGAAGAGAGCACGGGCCAGGCAATCTAGCCGTGGTGATACCCCGATAATAACGACCAACAAGACCAAGAGTGAAATGGCAATGCATCATTGGCATCAGAGCACGGCATCAGCAGCAGCAGCAGCAGAGTCAGTGACATACGGCGACCAGGCAAGGCAGAACAGGCCAGGCCAGGCCAGGCCAGACGATGCAAAGAAGGGCAGCAGTAAATTAAATTGCCCACAAAACTGCTCTGGCCAACAGTAGGGAGAGAGAAACTAGAATTGAGACAGAAGAAGAAGATATTCGATTTCAGAGAAAAAAACAGGGACCGAGAAGGAAGGAGGCAGGCAGGCAAGAAAGTAGATACGTGAAACGTGAAACTGGCCAAAAGAACTAGAGACTGCTGCTTCATCAATCAACAGGAGAAATAAACAGGAGGGTAAAAAATGTGTGTCTTGACCGGGGGACAAGCGACTCGAAGTGATAAGAAATGACTAGTAATGATTCTTCTCTCCTCTCTCTCAGGTGCACACCAGGACACAAGGAAGCACTCTCTAGGCTAGGCCCACTGCTGGTCAAATGAGTGTGATTGTGTCCTTGTTAGCCTGTCATTCCCTCCTTTTGGCTACTCACTTCTTTCTTCTTCTTGAGCTGCTTTCAGTGTCAATGTTCTCGCGAGCACGTTTGTGGAGAGGTTGAGCAGCAGCCAAAGGCGACAAAAGTCGTAGTCGTCGGCGGCCACGGTCTGCTGGCAAAAGTTGAGCAGCAGCAGCAGCAGCAACTTAGAGTCAAGTTCACCCGCAATGAGCTGCTGAATCAAGAGTAAGTGTCTAATTGTGGATATATGCAAAGTGTGAGGAGGAGGAGAAGGCAGCAAACCACAAAACACAGAAAAAGGCAGAGATAGATGAACAAGAGAGGGGAGAAGAAACAAGCTTGTCAGCAACGGGGCTCTGCTGGTTAGTGGAAGGAAAAGAAGAGATTGAAGATAAGACTGAACACAGACAGTGTGTGCTGTCTTGTTGCTGTCCTGGGCCAAATCTATCTGCAACAAGCGAGTGTTGTTGGCTAATCTCAACTAGCAGCTCTCTCTCTCTCTCTTTTCTAGTTGTCACCCTGATCTCTGGGCTCGTTCAACAACGACAGAAAGCAAGCAACAGATCTGTCTCTGCTCAGTGAAACTGAGAAGAGAGCTGCTGCTCATTTTTGCACAAATCTGCGAGGCGTCAAAAGTGAGGAGGAGAAGGAGAAGGAAGAGAAAAGTGAACATCGGATCGCATTATTTGACATCCCGTGTCCCTTATCAGCGCGCAGTGACAAGCTGATTTCTGCTGAGCAAGTGAAGTGAACATGGCGCTCGAGATTTGGCAGCTTGGGAGTAAAAAACAAAAGTGGGCGTAATTGATCACCAGCAGCAGCAGCAGCAACAACAGCAACAGCTACTCGTGTTCCGAGAGTCCAAAAACAGCAAACACAGCTCAAAAGACAGCAAGAGACTTTCTTTTATTTGCTTGCTTGGTAATTGAACTGCTGGCTGCACTTATTGGTCAAAAAACCTCTCACATTACACAATTAATTTCAAATTTTTCTCAAACAGTTGTCAGCCTCGTAAGCAAGTTAGAAATCTCAGGTAAAAAAGCTGAGAAGACAACTGAAGTAAGGTGAAAATAATACAAATTAATTCGATACAGAAAGAGAAAACAGGCTTTCCATTTCTTTCTTTGCTTTTCTCCACGTCTGTCGACACTCGTTAAACAGATTTTATTCGTGAGAGAGGGACACCTAGCAATGCAAGAGGAAAGTTCGCTACATCTTTTACGTGTGTGTTTGTTTGGACTGATATTGTCAGCGACAGCAGCAGTGGCAAAATCACTGAAGCTCAAATGGCCACCAGCGGCGAAGAAGATGGCAGGCAGGCAGGCGAAGCATCAGCCTCCAAAACGAAGCAGGGGGTGCTGCCAAAGCAATGCTTTGCTAAGGTAGCAAGGTAAACTAGAGAAAAAAGAAAGAAAGTCCTTTTTTCAATCGCCAATTGAGCCTACATAAATCAAGCTGCTGCTGCTGCTGAAACAAAATTGCAAACTCGTTAACCAAAAACCACTACCTGATAGGTTCTAGAAATGGTAGACAGCAAAAAAAAAGAAAGATATCCTGTCTACAAAAAAAAAAAAAAAATGCCTGCACCAAAACGGAAAGGGCAAAAAGTGAGGGGAAAAGAAAAGAAGGCAGTAAAAGCACCAACCCAAGACGTCTAAAAATACCACCGCCCTTTTTGTTGCCTTTGGGAAATTAATTAGCGCCGGGGCAAAAGACAGTGACAATATAAATCCCATTTTGATTGCTAATTTATTGAAAGCATCTGCTGTTTGTGCTAATGCTGCTGCGCAGATTTCCCCGTCTACACAAATCAGGGAAAATCAGGAAGCAGAAAATTTAGAGCAATAAATAAGACAAACGTCAACCCCGGTTTGTTTTCAAGTTTTTTAAACTCTGAAGACGATCATAAAATGTAATTAAAATGCAGAGAAAGAGAGAGACCTGAAATTGCCAAAAGCTCACGCCCGGACAGTGGGAAAACACACAAACAGACAAAAAAAAATGACAAAAAGTGACCATTGAGCCTGGGGGTTTGGTCCGGTCCGGTTTTCAGGCTTAATTTGGCCTGTTGTTTTTGGGCTTCCTCTTTAAAATGAAAATTCAACAAAATTCACTGCACTAAATTAAAAATTCAGACCACACGCAGATAATAACTGGCCGAAAATGCGAGTAGCATTCTCTCTCTCCCATTTTCACTTCAAATTAAGCAGAAAAAAATCAGCAGTGTGGGGGTTTAAATTACCTCATTTTCTTTTAGCATTGATGGCAAAAAATTTTATGATGTGTGCCAAGGCCCACACGGGTTCAATTGGGGGGAAAAATTTGGAAGTGAGAAGGAGAGAGAAAAGGGGAGAGGAGAAAAAAGATAAGGGGGTTCGGGTGGTGGGGGTAAGAAACTCCAACCAAAAAGAAAACAACTGCAAATGGCAGTAAAAATTTTTTCCCCCTTAAAAAAACAAATTTTTAATTACGCTTTCTGGGTTTCCCCCACCTTTCCTGTATCTTAGACGGGCCCGCAGTGCCAAATTAATTGGAAAGGGAAAGATTAAGCAAAAGAAAAAAACCCAAAATTTGGGAATGGCCCCTTCCATCCATCCAACAAAATTTAAGTCCGCTAGGCAAAAAAATTCAGCTTTTAAAACCCAAAAAAGTGCCCAGCGCCCAAAAACTTTTTTTTTGGGGTAAGATTTCTTGGCTAAATTTAATATAAAAAAAAATCAAAAAAACCTTGGTCACTGGAAAAGACCTAATAAATCAGGGGAAAATTTTTATTTTTCTTGAACCCGAAAAAAACAGAGAAAAACCGCTGAGTTTATCAGCAAAAGCAGCAGCAGCAAACTTCCCTGTCTTTTTTTTTTTTGCACATTCGATTAGACGCGCAAAAAATAAAGAAAGAAGTCCCCCCCTTTGGCACTTGGCACCCCCCCCAAAACACACTTCAAACGTTTAAAGGAAAATGAAAAAGAAAAAAAAAAAAAAAGAAAAGTTCAAAAAGCGGGTCCTTCGAATTTTTTTTTTTCTCCCCTTTTCCCCCTTTTCTAATTGGGCGGCAAAGCTTTCTTCGATCGACCACTTTTTCCTTTCCTTTCGATTACAAACAACAACAACAAAAATACAATACAAAACAACAACGCGACAGTGCTAGTAAAATAATTGGCGCCCAAATAGCCAAAACAAAATGAGGAAAAAGTCCTCTGAAATTAGGCCAAGAGCTAGCTTGGCTTCAGAAGCTGAAGTAAGTGCAGTGGTCTTGGAAGTTCATTAGAAATTGATTGGGTCCCCGAATCCCTGACTGCACAAGATCTGCAAAATCAACGTCGACTAATTGAAATTAATAATGCTCGCACGTGTGTGTAGCAAGAAGCAATCTGACAAAAAACAAACTGCAGAACCAAATTAAAACAACTCTCAAGCAAAAAAATTAATTAAAAGATGTGAAACTAAATTCATCAATGCATTGCAACAGATTTATATCAAAAATAAAAAATAAAAAACAGCAATCACAGAACTAAGGTACAAAACTAAATGGCGCTCAACTAAACACATCTGAAGAAAGACAGTCTCAATCTTACTCAATCGATAATGAGCAACAACGACTACTTCTTCTTCTTCTTCTTCTTCTGCTCCACAACTTTCTGTCTCCCCAGTTGTCAGTTGACAGTCGGTCCTGAGTGATGACATTAAACGATGTGTCTGAAAGACTACACAACAGTCGCAGTTGACTGCGCCACACAACACTCAAAGACAAAAGTGACAGCAGCTAACGAAGCTAATCTGAAAATAGACAAACACACACACAACCAAATCGAGTGTCTTCAGCAGCAGCAGCAACGTCTGCAATCCCAATAAGACACACACAGAGCACGGCGTGCACTTATGTTTTTTCTATAAATTATCAACAGCAGCAGTGCCTAGGCACAATCACAGGGAGACAGCCAAGTGCTGCAGCTCGTCCATTAGCATTAATTATAAATCACCCGCTCGCCGAATTATCGTTCATTAATTAATTATCCCAATTAATTATGGAATGTTTTTGCGCGCAAGATGTGAGCGAAAAAGGGGTGGTGGGGAGATTTCCCCCTTTGTTTTACTTGCGTTTTAACCGGGGTAAAACTGCAGAAAAAAGGGTCTCGAAGAGTGGTTCGGGCAGATGTTTTTCCCAAGAAGAAGAAAAAAAGGGGGAAAAAGGAATTGCCCAGAACTAAAATTTAACCCAAAGAAAAAAGGGCGATTTTTTAAAGGAGGGAAAAAAAGAGAATTTTCCCTGCAAATCTTGCCAAAGGCGGAGGTTGCAAATTATTTTGGGCCCAGGGGTTTTTAAAGAAAAAAAGGGAATTCTTTCTTCCGGAAAAGGAAAAGGAAAAAAAAAGGGAAAAAAAAGTCCCCTAAAGGGAAAAAGTAAAAGGGCTTTGGGCTGCTGTTCCCAATGTGGGTTTTCAGTTTAAAAAGGTTTGCTTTTTTGGGTTTTTTAAAATTATGAGCAAAAAAAAAATTAATCAATAGAGAAAAAAGGTAAAAAAAAAATAAAAAGGAAAAGAGGTAAAAAAAAGGGAAAGAATTTATGTTTTATTTAAATACTGCGAACAATTGTTCAATCGTCTCTTTCCCGTTCTTTTTAGAAAGGGATGTTGGGGTGAAATTTTTATTGATAAAAGAAAAAGGCCCTTGGGCGTGTAAAGGTCCCAATAAGGTGAAGGTTCCCTTATTTCTCCCCTCTGGTTTTAAAAGGGAAAGAAAGAAGTGGCCCGATTAAAATCATTTTAATTTCGCACGGGGGTTGGGAAAAGAATGGAAGAGGGAAAAGGGAACAGAAAGAGGGGGGAAATGGGCAATTAAAATTTGGCGAAAACAAGGAAACAAAAGAATTAAGTCTTTTGTAAATTTGGGTGGACTTTCTAAAAAAAAAAAAACCACCCCAAACAAATCATAAGAATAAAATAATAATAATGGTGGTGGAAGAAGAAAAAAAAAATGGGGAAACCCAACATTAATTTGTGCAAAAAAGTGTAAGCCGAGAGAGAAGAGAGGAGAGAAGGGAAGAGGTTTTAAAGAGAAAAAAGGAGGTAAAAACCGTTTTGAGGGTTTTAAAAAAAAAGTTTTAAAGAAAAAAAAGGGGCCCCCCCAAATAAAAAATTCGGAAAAAAAAATTGAGAGAAAAAAATTTGGGTTAACCCCCAGGGTTCTAAAAACTTATTAAAAGGATGAGAAAAAATTGGAAAAAAGGGAACCTTTGCGGGAAAAAAAATGATGAGAAAAAAGAAAAAAAAGGGGGTTTTGGGGGGGAGAAAAGAATAAGGGTTAAAAAAAATTTTTTCAAAGGGCCCTTTTGGGTTCCACCAGAGGGAAAAGGGTCAGAAGCGGGGAAAATGTTTAAAAGGGATTTGGGGGAGAGGTTTTTTTTAAAAAAAAAAAAAAGGGGAGAAAAAAGTGATTGGGCAGAATTTGGGAAGGGTGGGGCCGAGAAAAGTAAAAATTGGGAAATAAAAAAGAAAAAAAAAAGGGTTTCCCAAGTGCAGTGTACAAATAAAAAAAAGAAAAAATTTTTTTTTTAAAAGGAGGGGAAAGTAAAAAAGGGAATTTAAAATTTGTTGTAGAAGGGATATTTTAAAGGGGAAGGGAAAACCAAAAAAAACGAAAAAAAAAAGGGAAAAAAAGGGGAAAGGATTGGAAGGGGAGAAGGAAAAATGAAAGAAAAAAAAAAAAGAAAAAAAAAAAAAAGAATTAAAAAAATGAAATGCGGCAAAAAAAAAGGGATACCAAAATTACAAAAAAACGGAAAAAAGGAAACCCAAAAAAAGAGAAAAGGGGGGAAAATGGTGAAACTAAAAAAAAAAAAGAAGGAATATTCGGAAAAATTTTTGGGAAACACAAAACAAAACAAACACGCGGGAGGCAGCCAAGGTGAGGGGCCGTGTGAACATCCGGAAGCTTTTCCCCCGGGGGAAATCTATTAGTTTATGTTTCCCCAAAAGGAAGAAGAAAAAGGGAAAAAAAGGGTAAAAAAGGGGAAAAAAAAGCCCGGGCGTCGGGTTTTTTTTTTTCCCCCTTTAAAAAAGATGGGCAATTTTAATTAAAAAATTGGGCCAAAAAAAGAAAAAAGGGGAAACAAAAAAAAAACCCAAAGGGGTTTAAGGGGGAAACCCTTTTTTGGGGAAAGGGCTTTGGGAAAAAGGAAGTGTGCAGGGTGTGAAATTAATTTAAAAGGGAAAGGGAAAAATAAAATGAAAAAATAAAAAGAGAAATTAGGCCAAATTAATTAACGAAGTAAAGGTTTAAAATTTTCCCAATTTTTTTCCCGAAAACCAAAAACGGAAACCCAAATGACCGGGACGGCCGGCAGGCCCCAATTTGTGCGTGGGTGCAAGTGGGAATTTTTCCCCAGTGTGTGGGGGCAAAAAAATTTGGGTAAGAAGAAACTGCTGCCACTTTCAAAAAAAAAATTCTTCTTTAAAAAGGGGCTTTTGTTTTGGGGAAACCCTTAAAATCCTTTTTAATCCCCCCCCCGGAACACACCAAACCCATTAGAAAAGAGGGTAAATTAAAAGAATTTAAAAAGGTCAACGGCCAGTGCTCGGTGACCAAAAAGTGGTGTTTTTAAAGTTTGGGCATAAAAACCACACAAAAAGGAAATAAAATCAAGAAAAAGGAAAAAGAGAGAAAAGAGGAAAATTTTGGGACATTCATTGCTTGAAGAGAAGGAGTAAAGGGTTGGGGGCGGTGGAAAGGGGTGCACTCCCAAGTCCCCTTTAAAGGAAACGGTTGTCTCCATGGGGAAGGGGCCCCAAAAGGGGGGCCCCCGGAAAAAAAAAGGGAAAAAAAAAAAGGTGCTTTTTAAATTTCAAAAAAGGGGTATCAAAAGAAAAAAGGGAAAAAAAGTAAAAAAAAAACCCCAAGAAAATTGGGGAAAGAAGGAAAAAAGAAAAAAGAAACAGTCGCCTCGCGGCGATAGCTTTTGTAAAAAGGGCCCCTTTGTGGGGAGGGAAAGTATTTTTTGGGGTTGTGGGGGTGTGTGTTTTGTCCAATTTAGAAAAAACCAAAAGAAGAAAAAAAAACAGGGGCAAAAGGAGGCTAGAAAATGGGATGTGGTTTGCTACAAAAAAAAGAAACGAGAAAAAGCCCTTTCTTTAATGCCCCAAAGAAAAGAACCCACACCCAAAACTTTTTTCGCCGCCCATTATTTTAAAAAAATTTAATTTAATCGTAAGGTTTGGGCACCCAGCGGAAGAAGAAGAAAGCGAGGGCAACGAGTGGGACCCTTTGTGAATATTGTTAAAAAAAAAGTCCAAACTTTATGTGCGAGACTAGGAGATGAACTTGAAATGGCCGAGAGAGAGAGGAGAGATGGGAGCAAAGAGATGCTTGTCTGAACTATCTATCTCTTCGCTGCCCTTATATCTCTTTCCCTCTTTCTCCTTGCGCCAACCATTGCCAGACAATGGCCACCAGCATGTGAACGATGGTGAACCATTCCATCGACGGTAGATGGATGGATGGATGAGTGGCCAGTTGATTAATTGCTCTAGCCTCATAGTTAGAGGAACTCCGCTGAAGAAGAAGAAAAAGAGGCAGCAACAATAGAAACTGCTTGGCAGGTCGCCTATTAGGGGGTCCTCTGTGTTATGCAGGCTTATAAGTAAAAAGAAAAAGGGAAGAAGAAAAAGGTTTATCACTAATTTGAACAGAGAGGAATTCTTTTTCGACCTCAACAAGTCCTGTAGCAAAAAAGTAGCTGAAGGAAAAAAAATTGCTTTTGCAGAACACTACGTTCACAGACAGAAGTTGATGGCTTTGAACGCTTTTGCGTGCTGCTGGGAGAAGCCAAAGAAGAAAAGAAAATAAAGTCTCCATTTGCAACTGTTTTTCTTTGTGCTGCTTTACCCTACCAGATTGGGGGACTAAAGAAGAAGAAAAAGAAAGAGTTTGATCATTTGGTGGGGAGAGAGGAAAAGAGAGGGGAGAAGCTGAAAAAAAGCTGATGGGGTTTGAAAACTGGTTCGACTATTGAGGGCTGGACAAGACGGCAGCAGCAGAGAGCAGGGAGCAGGTAGCCCATCGTCTGCCATCAAAATCACAAGTTCAAAAAGAAGAAATGAAAAAAAAAGAGGCAGGAGAAATAATGCCCTCTTGAACATCACAAACTTGTTACTGTCTGGGGGCTCATGTAAATGCTGTGCTGCGTACTGCTGTGAGGGTCGTGTAGTGATCATGTACTTTGTTCTCCTAAATGTGTACGATTAGAGGGGAACAAGCCAGTCTGTCTGTCTGTCATCTGCCGTCACTCTTCGTCTTAAAACCCTTCTTCAAAGGAAAAAACAGTTTTTCCTTTACTTGGGTTAACTGCATTACCGACAGCCTCTAATACCGCTCTTTCCCGTCAGCCAAAAAAGCCCGTCGGCTACCCGTCAAATAAACTTTTCCGTCGTGAGGAGAGAGAAGAGAGGAGGAGAGAGAGGAGGAGAGAGACTGGAGAAGAAGCATCAATTTGACTGGAAAGAGATGGTGCCGATTATGATTAAAGAGCCCCCTCCGTGTACAACAAGTCAGCTTTTCTTCCTATCCTTTCTTTTCTTATCCTCGGCAGCACTTCCCAACTATCTACTACTACTCCGGCGTGCTTAAGAGCTTAATTGAACACCTAAGGGCAGCAGCAGCAGCAGTTTTAGACTTATTGGCACCACTGATTAGCCTGATCCAGGGATATAAAGAGTGAAAAGAGAGGATAGAGAGAGCTTTTTGAAAACCGGAGGCTTGAAACCTGAAGAGCTGTTTCAGAGCTGATTTTTTAGCTGTTCTCTGATCGTAAAACCTCGAGTCACACGATAACAGAAGATAGAGATTTCTGGTCAATAGAAGAAGGAAAAAAGATTTGTCTACAAAATCAATCTCTCCAATATTCAGATATTTCTTACGCCCGGGCAATACGGGTGAGCGGTTACGAGAAGATGTGCACACATATCTTTAAGCACATCCATCCACCAATTTCCCCTCCCTACCATTATGACTCTATTAAAATGGTGAATTAAATTACACACATCCAAAGTGATGGGAGAGAGAGAGAGAGAGAGAGAGAGAGAGAGAGAGAGAGTTAATAGGCATAGGCAGCCTGCTAAGCAACAGAGTAGCAGCAGCGGCGGTAATGAAAGAGTCAGAGAGCAGTACGGCGAACAAACGGGCAAAACTTGAAATAGCAGTCGAAAAAGAAGAAAACGAACTAAAAGAAGTAAAGCATCTTAGAATGAAACAGGGAAAGGCTGATGCTGCTGCTGTTCCTTCTGCCGCATCAAATAAAAGCAGCAATTAACCCAGATCACCAAGAAAAGCAGCAGCAAAGAGAAAAGAAAGAGAAAAGACAGCGAAACTGAGCTAAATTTTGCGCTGTCTGAGCTGTCTGAGCAAGGTGGTGGTGATGGTGCTGGTGGTGCTCAGTGTTTGTAACCTGCCATTAGAAAGGAGATTTCGAAAGGGATTCTCAAACAAGACAAACAAAAGAGTTGAGAAGATCAAAGAGACTGACGCCGAAGAAAGAGAAAGAGTAAAGAGACAGTGTGACGGGGTTTGAAAGGCTGACAATGGCTACAAAGTCACACACACATTCACACAGGTAAAACTAGACACAAGATCAAGTTCAGTGCTTTTGTTATTACAACCTAAGATGTAGTGGCAAAGTAAAAGATTTCACGACCTTCCTCTTCTTCCTGGTTAAAATGTACTGGACCACCCCTCACAAGGCTTCCGCCAACAGCCAAAAACTGAAGCTTGAGTTATGTTGGGATCATCTAACCTGGGAAGGCTGACGATCAAAAATCCGCGCACCCCCGGTTAAAAAAAGTTTTTTTAAAAATTGGTTTTAAACCGCCGGGGGCTAGGCTAAGATAAAAAAAAGGGGAAAAAAAGTTCGGGCAAAAAAACGGGGGTAATGAGCAGAATTAGTAAAAGTGGTAGTTCCCATTAATTCAAAAAAAACCCAGAAAACCTAGGACAGGTTTCACTTTTTTGGGTTTGCTTTCTTTTTTGGTGATTTTAAAGTGCAGTTAAGATGTTGTGGCCTTAGCCCCTCACTACTTAAAAGCACCCCTTTTTAAACACACAGTCGAAAAATGGTTCCCCAAATAAAAAAACACAGCGGCAGCACAGCAAGGGGAAGCGGGGTTTATTTTCCCTCCACTTTAGCGGAAAAATTTGCACCCCTTTTAAAAAACGTTTAAAGGGTCTCAGAGAAGTTAGCGGGACAGAAAATTTGGAAAAGAAAAAAAAAAGGAGTCCCAAAAGTAGCCGGGATTTCAGGCCAAAAAGAAAAAAAAGTTTTTTTTAAAAGTCAACCCAGGACTGCTGGGGCCTTCTTCCTTCTTCTTCTTTCTTTCTCCTTTTTCAGACTTTTTCCCCTTTTAAAACCTCCCCGACCATAGGGTAAAAAACAGAGGGGGTTTCCCCCCTTTTTTTTCTCTTCAAAAATTTTTCCCCTTTTAAAGGGGGGGGCACAGAAAAGGGGAGGTGGACGACGGGTTTTTTTTTGGGGGATTTTAAATGGGCGGGGGGGGCAAATTAAAGGGGAACAAAAACCACCCCAATTTGGGGGGCAGTGGTGGGCTACGGTCCTGTTTTTTGGGGCCAAAAGCTGAGAACTGGGGCCTCACTGGACCACTAACTCGAAAAGGGGGGTTAAAAAAGTGAACCCCCTTGTCTTAAATTCAATTTTTGGGGAAATTTGGAAATTTAAAAGCACGGGGAAAACCCTTTGGGGCCCGCTGACTCCTGATCAACAAAAAAAACAACCCCGGAAAGTTTTGTAGATGGAGCGGGCCCCGGGCCTAAAACCCAAAAAAGAGATGCATTTTATATTTTTGTGTGTGTGGTGTTTTCTCGCCAGTTTGGGTTTTTTTTCAAATGGTCCAGCAGCCCCAAAGCACCCCTCACATCCCTTTCGCGCGGGGGAAAATTGAAAATTTCAAAGGTTGTTTGCCTTTTTGCCTTTTGTTTGCTGTGCCCCCATCACCTCTAAAAATTATTTTGTTTTTTTGTAAGAAGGGAACTGATGTAAAAAAGGGGGGGGTTTTTGCTGTCAGGGGAAAATTTAAAGGGGGACGACTGAAAAAATGAATAAGTGTGCAAAAGGAACAGACAGGCGGGAAGGGGGGGCCCCTCGCTTGAATTTGCTTTGGGGAAACAGGCTACCCCCGAGTGAAAGGGACGGCGGTTTTCCGGGTGATCAGTGGAAAATTAAACACGGGGGGAAAAAGGGGAGGGGAGAGAAGAGAAAAAGAAGAGAGGGAGGGGAGAAGAAAAATTTTGGGGGAACCCCTAATAAAAGGGGAAAAAATTTGGAGGGATGACTGCGAGGGGCAGGAAAGGTGGGGGTTGGTGGTGGGGGTTTGGTGGGTAATCGGGGGGAAAAAAGGCGAGACAAAAAAAAAGAGATTCAGTGGGGAATAAAAAAAGAATGAAATAAAACCAAATTCCCAAATCCCACCCGTCACCCTGGGCTGAAAAGGCAAACAAAACGGGCAAAGAAAGTGGGGGCAATGCGAGAACAGGGGGAGCTGCGTTTTTTAAAAGGGCCCCCGAAATTAGAAAGAGGGGCCAATGGGGTAAAATGGGGGAAAATCAGCTTTTTCCCAAAAAGGAAAAGAGCAAACACTAAACAAACAAACCGAACCCACCCCCAACCACCCATTACAGAAGCCGAAATTGGGCCGAGTAGAGTAAGAAAATTTGAGCGGCGGTAATGGGGAGGCAAAAGGTGTACTGCTGCTGCTGCTAATGGTAACATGTAGATTGTCTCCACGCAGTCGTAATGTCTGCTACACACTTGCAACAAGGGTCAAAAGTTTCCGCCAAAAAATCATTTGTGGGCAAAAATCATCAGTGCTAAAAAGAAGAAGAAGGAAGCTGATGATGATCAAGTCTAGACAGAGGGGCCTGAAACTGAAAGGTGGATCCAATTAAGGAAGAGGCCTCTCGACCTTCTCCTCTGTCCACTGCCCCGTGTCACATGAAGGGCGACATCAGTCATCCCTTGAGTGCCTGTATAGAGACTTTAGAAAGTTTTAATAGAGTGCCAAATTGGCCATTGAAGAATCACGCAGCGGCCATATCCCATTTATTTTCCATCTTCTTCTCGATGACTGCAAACACTGCTGATGCAGATGCAGCTAACGGCACATCGTTTGGTGATATATTTAGAAAGAAGGCCCAGACAGACAGTGAGACAGTGTGGCCTGACACTGCTGCTGCTGCTGCTGCTGCTGCCGAAGCCGAGAAAGCGACGACGATGATGATGACTAGGGAAACGCGATAGCGATCAAGTTTCCAGCCAGCCAGTCACAGTGAGCAAGCTCGAGAAGCTTTGGAGCAAAACTTTTTCCTTTTTCAATCCTATTAAGATAATGAGCAGCAGCAAAACGGCAAGTGATAATGAGCCAACTGATGATGATGTGAGTGAGCGAGTGAGAGAGAGGAGAAAGAAAGGAAGAATTACCACCAACTCAAGATGACAAGTGAGAACAGTAATGGCTGCTGCTGCTGAAGCAGACTTAGTGAACTACTACTAAAAAGGTCAACAGGACGTCAACAGACTCCGCAAACGCTGGCGCACTCAAACTCACACACTTCTAAGCAGCACTTGACCGATTTTGCTGCTGCTGCTGCTGCTGCTGCGACCCTGGACCCTGGAGAACTGAGCTGAAATTTGAGCGCAGGCGATTGAGGCTAGAGAAAGTGGGCAAGTCTGGACTCAGCCGCCAACAACAACAGCAATCGACAGCAGCCAGTCAATCGAGTGGGCACATTTGCATTGAAGTTCTCTGGCACTTTCTGTTGCTGCTCATTTGCACACTGTATTTGGCAAACAAACAAACAAATAAAACAGCAGCACTACTCTTTCAGTGCGCGCGCGTTCATTGAACGTGGGCAGAAAACGTAGAGTGGCCGTGACAATGAAAGAGAGGCGGGAAGCGAGCAGAAATGCAGACAAACACACAAAGTGAGTGACCAGAGTGGTCAAGAGACGGACTGGGGAAAGAGAGAGTAGAGTGGACAGAACTAATTAATTGGCAGAAACTAAGTTGGAAAGGCGAAACGCTACGCTAGGCCTTGTCATTGAGGAGAAATGTGTGCATTCGCAATGTTCCACTACTGGCCACTGTGATCTCTTCAAACAAGGAAGGGCAGAGAGGAAAAAGTGTCAAGCAAGGAAGGGGCCAAGCTAGACAACAACTCTGCAGTTGCAGGATGAGCCCCGCTCATTAGTGTGAAGCCAGTGACAGTGACCACTGTGGTGTTGCAGTAGGAGAGAGCAGAAGGGCAATAAAAACGACCCTTCAGAGTGTCAGGCAACCGTAAAAATGTCAAGGGTAGACGACAAGAAAGAAAAGGCACATAAATAGTCTCCGCGACCCTAACTCTCTCCCTTTCCCCTCTTCTTCCTAAGCTAATAACTCATTGGTCAGTGGACACCAGCCAGCAAACTGGCTCCACTGGCTACCTGCCTGCAGCAGCACTACTTGACGCAGCACCGCTTCCGAATGAAGTGTGGTCCGGTCCTAGCCCTAGCTTAGGTTCACTCGAGCAGACAGCTGTGCCAGTCAGCGAAATGAGAGATTTGAAAGGGGACCTAGCACTACTGCCAAACACATTACTGACCGTTGCTTTGACTTGCGGCGCGCGCAAAACAAACAAAAATATTTGCATTGGAGCTGTCGCAGGAGCCAGAAAGAGAAAGAGAAAGAGAAAGAGAGATAGTGATCAAAGAGTCAAAACAGGGCTAGAAATTGTGTGTGATTAACCAAGAAGTGATTGACCAGAGAGATTGGCCCGTGAAGTGACCAACCCCCATCGCCGGCCCCAATCTAGAGATCGCTGTTCCAATCTCCCCCTCTTCTGCCAATCACAAATGCTCAGAAAGAAGAAAAAATATTGACAATTAAGCAATGAGCTTCTACTGTGCTGTGGTCAGGTCAGGGGGAGGGGATTCCTCTCTAACTCAATTCTTCAAACTGCCCTTTTGACCCACAACAGCCTCCCAGCAGCAGCCCTAGGAAAAACAGCAGCTCTGACAATTTGGACTCTAGACTAGAAGTGGACCTTAGCAGCAGCATGACTTCAAAAGCCTGGTGGGGGGAAACACTCACTGAGTCCATTGTGGCATAGCGAACAGTAGGGCCAAACACGCCAGCCATTGACCATTGTCTGTGCTCAAAGCACTTTCCTCTTTCTCTCCTTCTGCGAATGTGAATTTTCCACAAAAGGCACAACAATTTACAGTAGTGGCTAGACTCTTCTCCTCTCTCCTCTTCTTCTTCTCTCTTCTTTCTTCTCTCTCTTGGACCTACATTTTTCAGAAAACTGGTAATACTAGAGGCCAAGAAGAAGAAGAAGTAGAAGTACAAGGCAGACCTCATTGTCCCCCGCCAGAAGTGTTAATCTTTCAGGGGGTGTGCTGCATGGCCTTCTACAGTCGGAATGTGATTGATGATTCTGATGACAATAGGAGGGCCCCTGTGGAGCAGCAGCAGCTCAAGTGCCCAAACAATGTATGAGCAGAAAGAAGGGCAAATTCAATTGGCAACAATGTTAGTGTGCTGCCCTCCAAAAGCCTGGGGGAGCCTGCCAAATGGCCAAACTGCTGAAAAAAAAGATAATCAGGCTTACGCAAATACGTAATGGCAACGCGCTTGTGCCAAAGATTTTTTCCCATTTTAGTGAAATGTACAGCGTGTCACACCATCTCTTCACACACAGCAACAGAGCACTTCAAAAACCAGTTGTCAAAATAGTGTCAGTGGGGGGAAATCAATTACCCCAAAAACAGTGTGTTGCAAATATGGAGCGAAGGGAAAGGGGAAGAAGTGGTAGTTGGCAGGCGCCCCGAGAAAAGCCTGAATGGACACACAGGCAGGCAGCAGGGCAGACTGCCTAAATGTGTGTTTGCAAGGTGCGCCATCAGCAGCAGCAGCAGCAGCGTAAGGTCCATAAATAATAACAGCAACAAAAATCTCGTTTTAAGAGAGCATCAACTGAAAAAAGGAACACCGAGCAACCACGGGGTAAACAATAGAAACAAAATCTAATGATCTGCCGCAGAGTAGCAGGCAATGGAAAAGATAAAATAAAGAAGAAGGGAAAAAGAAAAAGAGAAGACTTACCATGAGGTTGAAGGGCTGTCTGTGGCGGTGGTGGTGGGGCTTTTTGTTGCTGTTGCTGTTGAAGAAGATGAGGACCTGGTGGGGTGGCAGAAAGGCGGCAGCAGAGCTGAGCTGAGGCACCGAACGCTGTTTCTTGCCACTCTTTCTTCGAGGTAGAGTATTGCTTGGTTTGGGGGTCATGGGGGTGATCAGGTGATTGTAGAAGCTGGGGCTGAGAGGGAGTTTAAAAGGGGACTGATTTTGGGAGTGTCAACATTGGCGAAAGTTGGGTTTCTGGTGCGTCAGCTGCTGCTCTTCACCTCTTTCCTCAGTGAAGCTCGGTTGAGGGTTGTTGGTGGTGTGGTGTGGTGTGGTGAAGGTGGATGAGGGGTTGTTGGTGGTGGTGGTGATTTCGATGAGGATGATGATGGTGCACATTTGGGAGGAGGGTAGTGGGATGGTTTTTGCTTCCGCCGCCGCCGCCGCCGTCGTCGAAACGTCGACTACGTCCTCTCGTGAACCGCCAAAGTATGAGCGGTGACTTGAGGTGACAGGCAGGAGACCAGCAGAGTAGTATCACAATGGAGGATGACAAGAGTAGTAAGTGGTGGTGGTAATTGTTTGATGGTTGGGATCTCTGGTGGCACCTCAAGCCACCTGCAGCAGCCCTGCGTTGGTCCAAAGGCGCGCTGTGATCCGCATCATCCATAGTTGATAGTGTCAACGCCGGTCAATCGATCGAACTGATGACTGCTAATGATGAAACTGAAAGATGACTATGACTCCACTATCGATCTTCGAGTGAAAGTGAGCAAAAGCCAAGAGTATGGAACACAGTGGTGACACGGAGGAAAAGAGAACACACTTTCCGGAAACAGTCCGAACATGGATTATTGTTGTTGTTGTGGGTTTTTGCGTGATCATTAGATCGGATTAGATTGCAAAAAAAGACCAAAGAGCGTAGCGAGCTCGATCCAGCGTGTCTGGCCTGGCGTATAGTACGTGCGATCTTGAATCCCTTAACTAAAAAAGTGGTCCTTTATTTTCTAATCAAACAGCTCAATCTCTTCTGCTGCTTCTCTGCTGCTGAAGACGACGAACTCTAAATCCTGCTGCTGCAGCCACCTTTTCTTCTACTGTTTTCTGCTGATGCTGATCTGCTGCGTTTGAGGCATTTAATCATCGTGACACCTAGAGAATTATGCGTATAAGAGAAGACGAAGATAGAAGAAGCAGAGATGGACACGCGATACAGCGAAAGACCTTTTTGTGCTGTGCTGCTGAAGAAGAAGAATTGATCTAGAGTGTAGAGTGGGTTGAGAACCAAAGAAGAAAACAAGAGAATTTTTTACTCTCTGAAGGCCAGAGGCGAAGAAAGACAACAGGAAGCTGAGGAAAGGAAGAAGGAAGGGGAATGCCACTGACCATTCACACATCGGGAAACGATGTTGCTGCCTGCCGCTGAAGTTGCCACAAGTGGTACGCACAAGGGGGAAACGAGGGTATTCCTCCGCACCCCACCACCACTACCACCATCGTCATCATCATCATCAAACCTAATTAACTGGCAGGCAGCCAAAGCAGCAAAACCGCAAAGAAGACTCCAACTCCGAAACTGAAGCTGACTGATGTTCTGTGGGCACAAACTGTTGCACTCAATTAACTGTCGAGTATTTCCTGCACTTCCACCTGGCTGCTGCTGAGCGTCTCTCTCTCAACGGACCGCGAGTTGGGAGTACAATACACAGAAACACAGATACTAGGCACAAACTCATTGTGAGATTAGCCACCTTCGCTCGATAGGACAACGAAAGCAACGGCAGGAGAAGTGTGCTGTGGGCTGCTCTTGGTTTGCTGCTGCCCTCCGCCTGCCTCCTGTCGGGACATTGACGATGAATGCGCGATTGATGTGCTCCATGGAAGAACTGTGAAACCGCAACAAACGCGATAGTTAGTTGCAAATGCTCTGTGTGCTGCACTTGCCACTCTCGCCCAGTCCATCAGGCATCAGCATAAGTTAATGTTGAAGTTGAGTTGAGAGGTTCATTGAGATACCACCGCCGCCACCAGCCGACACCGCACCACAGGCAATGGTAAACAATGTGCACACAGCCGCACGCCATGGTGCGCACACATTCAAAACCCTTTGCTTCACAAAAGCAAAAGCAGCTGCACTGCGCTGCTGCTGCGGATGCTCAATGGTTCAGCAACCAGCGTTCTGCAAAGCCCTTGATTGAATAGAGAGAGGAGATTTTCTCTGGAGAGAAAAGACAGAGACAAAGAGTCTGGCAAGTCACCTCTTGTGGTGGTGGTGTTGATGGGATGGTGTGACGGCTTGAACATACTCTCTCATCAACTTTGTAGCCCAGCTATCTGAATAAGAGGCGAAGAGAGTCTACCGCAGAAGTTAATCAAGTCAGCAGCCAGCAGACACGAGAACCAAATTTTGAGTAGGGAGATGAGGAGAGAATTAATCATTTGAAGCGAAGCACCACACACCTGTTGAACAGAGAACAAACAGAGACTTTGAAGAGAAGCATGAATTGCAGTACTTTAGAAGATCGAAAAAGAGATAAACCAGCGCCAATAAACCGCAAATTTCCGGCAGTTTTCGACAGAGACCGATAGAAGACCGACAGAAGCTGAGAATCGACAGGTGCTCACCGCCACCATACTGCTCATTTTTCTCAGGAATGTGCAGAACGCTCAACGTTTGGAAATGCAGAAAAGATGGCAAAAATTGAGATGATGAATTTAAAATTAACCGTCAGCTAGTGGCGATTAACGGAGCATCGAGGACCGCGACCATGAAGCTGAAAGATGGGCGGCACGTAAGGGCATAGACAAATCTTTGTGGAGGCACCTGACTGACTGACTGACCTCTCTAGTGCGCCACACTCCACTCGAAAAATGGATGAAGCAAAAAATATGTATCAAAAGCAAAAAATGCCCGTCAAAAGAGAGCTAAGGCCGGCGACTGCGACTTCTTAATTGCAAAAAACGGAGATTAATGTGGGAGCACCACTGACTGAACTGCACTAAGAAAAACTAAGGTGTCGAGGTGATCAGGTGGTGGTGATGGTCAGCAAAGAAGTAAAAAGAAGCAAGAGAAAAGGATGAAGAAGAAAAGTGGCAAAAGAAACTAGGACAAGAGAGGGAGAAAGACGGGTAAGCGTGGGGAGGCAGGTTATTAAGAAGGGGAAGGGGAAAAGAGGGGGAAAAAGAGAGGGAAAAGATGGAAAGGATGGAAAACAAGCACACTTACACTGCTAACTTTGGCGTCAGACCGCCGCTGCTTTTTTTCACCGGTGTTTTGACTGATTGGTGACTGAACAGGTGTTGTAGCAGTTTATGAGTGAATGAAAAAATGCAACTGACCACTAACGGCAGTGGACAGCAATAATGATAAGCACAGAAAGTTTTTTGCCAACTAACAATTTTTTAAGCACACTTTTTTATGCTTACAAATCACAACACTCAAACTGCTTAGGATGAAGGTGATTTTGATGTTTGTGGGCTAATCTAAGCTGTTGAGATGATGCCTAGGGTGTTCACTTCACGTGTGCACTTTGAAGTGCAACCGGTGCACAGTTGTTGTTGTTGTTGTTGTGGTGGTGGTGGTCGTAGCGGTGGTAATACAGAGAACAGATCGGTGTTGAACACACGTTAGGTGAAGAAGAAGAGGAAGAAGAGGGGAAAGGGGAGCACAATGTAGAGCACGGCTGAAACAAAACCGGCAACAAGAATGAATCCAGCGAGTTGCGGCAGCAGCACTGTGGTCCTCGCTGAACGGGCACTCCAACTCGACTGACTGACTGAAGACGAGAAGAGAGTTCGTCGACTGTGCCAGCCAACTGTGTTTAGCTAAAGAGAAGAGGAGAGGAAAACAGCTGCAGACGAAACTGAGCAGCAGGCCAAAGCTCTCTTCTCTCTTCTTCTCTCTTCTCTCGTGTTCACTGCCGCTGTCATGGGCACACTGTGCACCGAAACTTTGTGTGCACTGTGTTCTTGGCCGACAGAGGTTCAGTTCAGGCAGTTGAAGTTTTGGCTTTGGTGTTTCAGCCTCGTCGATCAGCAGCCATCTGAAAGGGCAAGAAGAAACAGTGGAAGAAATTAAAAAAAGCAAAAATTTAAAGACGAAGAAAGGAAGGGGAATCATCATCAAAAGTAATTTCATTTGTTTCTTTCCTGTGCCGCTGCTTTGTGGGGCGTGAGGGCGGAGAGCTTTTTGCAAAAGTTTGGCTGATTATGTCTCCAGGATTTTTCATTGATTTGTGGGAAATGGTTTTTTCCGACAAAATGTGCATTTGTTTTTTGGTAGGGGGTTGGTGGGGTGGGGCTTTTGCCCAGTGGCCATGTGCCTAAGTTTGGCTGTTGCTGCGTTTCTAATTTTTCTAATCAAATCCAGCGAGTTGATGCGCCCCCAATTGCCACTGCTGCTTGCTGCCCTGTTGAGATGTTCTTTTGCTCTGTTGACGTCCCTCCTGCCTGTCGAAAACCCTTTTGAGTCACATGCAGATGCCTTTGTTTTCCGCCTTTTTTATGATGACCCCTCTTTTTCCCCCCTTTTTTTTCCCTTCCTTTTCTTTCAAAAATCTCGTAACTTTTTCTCTTTGGTCCGTCCAGTCCGATTATTCTCAAAGACTCATCATATGACCCCACTAAAAAACAACTTCGTTTTTAAAATTTTTTTGAAAGCGTTTTTAGTAAGATACATTAAAAATACTCATTTTCAAAAAAAATTTTTAAAACTTGTTAAATCACGTGCCCAAATTTTTTCGGCGGCCTGGTCGATGAAAGAAGGCTGGCCAGTTTCTGGACTCATGCATTCATCGCGGGTGTTGAACATTTTGCACATTTTTTGATTAAAATTTTTTTGAAAAAAATATTTTAAATTTGTGAAAAAAATAGTTTTTTTTTAATTTTTTTAATTGGAAAAAGGTTTTATTGAAACGTAAAATTTTTTTTCCAGAACATTTTTTTTCTGTTTATTTTATAAAAAATTTAAAATGATTTGTTTTGTTAAAAATCAATCAAAGTTCGGGTTTCGGGTTTCACCACTTGAAATAATATAAAACCCCCCTTTTAGCTAAACGGTGGCAACAGAGGCACTTTTTTTCTTTTGACACAATAATAAAAAAAAAAAGTATTTAAACCCCCGGGCCCTAGTCCCACTGGTTTTTGGGTTAGTGAGGCGTCGGTCCTTCGTTGTTGCCAGCTTTTAAAAGGCCTTGGGGACATTTTGGGGGTTTCCAGGGAAAATACTGAGCTCGGGGTGCTCGGGGTTTTTTTCACCCGGGGGGCGTTGCAGTTCCACCCTATTTTTCTGGGCCCCACTAACTGCACAGTGCAACCGACGCTAAACACCAACACAAAACACTTTCATTCGCCATTTTGCATCACCTTTCTGCAGTCGTTTTTTTCAATCACCACCCACCTCCAAACAGCCCAAAACCATGGACATGGATGAAATCAGAGATGTGGTGGCCCCAAAGTTGGGTCGTTATAAGTTTATTACAAGACAGGCAAATTTTTTCGCCCCAAACGCCACGACTGTGGAAAAATTTTTGAGGGGTCATCCAGGAGTGACTCAGAAAAACTGCCAACTTAAGCTTGATTTGTGAAAGGCTACTAAAGACCCAAAAACCCCGGAACCGCCAAACCCATCAGCAAAAAGCATCGCCATCAATCATCATCAATTTTAAAATATCTCAAAAAACACCGTCCCCCCCCAAATACCCACCTTTTTCCTTTGACCACTAAAATCGTGGCCAGCGCCACTGGCTGTGCGGCCCCTCCAAGTCCGGGTCATCTCACCACCATCTAAAAAGCCATCGCACCCCGGGGCCAGAGTACCTGTGGCCAGCCCAACCCAAAAGTGCAAAACTAGCCCTCATTTTCCCTCCCCAATGCGCCCCATATGACATCAGCAAAACCCAACCCATATTTTAAACGATCATCACTCATCACACTTAGCGGGGCTGAAGAGTGGGGTGCCCCCCGGGCAAAAAAGGCCCCAAGCGACCGTGTGATGAGACGACGCTCAATTATTAATGGCGGGGGTCGATGCAAATCGCGAGGGGCAACGACGGCAGCGCGCCAAAGCACAGCGACGCACTAAATTTTAAATTCTATGACACCCCGGGGGGGCAGGATCCCGGAAAGATGTACACAGCCCCAGCTCGGAATCACAATCAAACCCACAGCACCCCTAGAGTAAAGCGCGGCCTAGAAAAATTTAAAAAGGAATCATCGCCATTTTCAAGTAACCTCCCCCCCAGCCAAACCCCGCCACCACCCCCAAAATCATCTCTAAAAAAACACCTTTTTCAACCAGCGCCACGCAGCAGCGCGTAACCCCTCTTTTCCTAAATGTACCTCAAAACCTCACTTTTCCCCACCCCCACCATCCCCCCCAAACCAGCTGTCTTGTGCTAAAAGGTTCCCAGCTTCCCAAATTTAACCCCCACTTGGGTCAGCAGCACCAAAAAAAGTTCAGCGCTGAAACCTGCAAAGTAAATCATCCAGCTAGCCATCATCTCATAAACGACGCGAAAAAGGGGAAAAAAAAAGCGCCACCAAAGCCCCAAAAAACAACAACCCTACCTAAGGTGTTCACACACTGCGAAACCGGCCCAAGGGCGCAAAAATTTTGGAAGAAAAGGCTGGAACGTTTTCCAATTTTTTGCAAACACTAAGGGGGATGGGCAAAATGACAAAAAAAAAAACGGAGTCCCCCCTTTTTGGCCCCTCCTCCTCTTTCAAAGCACTGCGCAACGCCCACGAAAACCCACTCAAAACCGGGGCGAGGATTTCGTTCTTGGCGGACCACATTCGGGCCGAAAATTCGCCGTCCCCTTCGGAGGGGTTTTGTGAGGCGGCAGCAGCAGCCAAAGCGGCCACCCCCCAACTCTAAAGCGGGAGAGGCAAAAAGGGGCGCCTTATTCCGCGACGTGCCCACCTCGCCCGGCCCCTTCACAACCCCGCGTCGCTAAAACCGAAAAGGGAAAAGGGGCACCGCATTCCCCGGGTCTCTGCGTCCCTCCCGGGCCCCTTCCCCCGGGCCAGCTGTGAGGGACCACATTGAGGCGGTGCACGGCTCACGCAAGTTACTGCACCTCGCTACTCGCCTACCCTCCTACCGCGTTCTCGACGCACTTCAAGGGGCGCATTTTAAGCGAAACTCAAGTTCCCCTCGAAGGGTGCCCGCCCCGGGGAAATCACCCCTCACCGTCATGGAGACCACGCGAGGCGCACAAACGCATTGAAGGCAAAAAAGTCGCCGACGACGTCCCAGCCACCCCACCACTGAACTCACCATAAAAACATCGACAAAGCAGCAGCAGACCCAATTCGGCGCCAGTTTTTCAAAAATAAAAAATCCAAATCGAAAAATAAAAAAGTAAGTTTTCAATAATACAAAAAGTCGTTTAAATTAACTTATTTTAAACTTTTTAGACAACACAGCAACCCCATCATTTTTAAAGGCGGGAAAAACAGAAACACAACGGGAAACAGACAACCATTACTCTGGTCAAATCAAATCGATCAACTCAACTAAACCCCCATAACGGCACTAAAAAGCCAATTGTTTACTTAATGATATGTCCATTTTTTGTTTATGAAAGTAAAATTTAATTTGAAAAAAGCAGAAAATGCTAACAAATACAAATAAATTAAAAATAAATTTGAAAAAGGTAATACTTAAACTTTTCGTTTTAATTAAATTTGGTAGCGGGTTTTAACTTTGGGTTTTAGTTCTAACAATTTTAAACCCCGGGGCAAATAGAAAATTGGCTTGACTGAACACACAATGCCCAGAAAATATCAAAAGGCTGTTGACAACAACCGGGAATTGGGTTTTGCAAACAGGGGCATCGGAGAAAGAAAAAGTTCACCAAACGAAAAAACCCACGAAGCCTGGTTACATTGTTCATCAGAAAAAAGGGCCTTTTTTGGGGCGAAAAATAATCCCGGGAAATTTGCAGAAAAAAAGTTTTTTTAGTTTTTTGAAAAAAAACTAAATTGAACTTTGGAAGATAAAAAAGCTCTGGTTCCAATAACAAGAAAGCAGGGGGGGAAAAATTTTTGAAAAATAAAAGTCACGTTTGCTAAAACAAAAAAAAAAGTGAAGTTTGGGGTTTTTTGAAAAAACCCACAAAGCTTTCCCTTTTTACCATTTTCTGAAAGGTACTTCAGTGTTGGGTTTTTTTAAAAGAAAATTTCAGCCCGAAAATCTTTTCAAAAATTTCCCTTTTTGGGAAAATATGTGTTCCACGAAATTCACGAGATTGAGTACCACTCGATGTGGGGAGCAACACGACGGGGAAATCAAGAATTACCTTTGGGATCATAAATAGTGCTTTTCAAAGATTTTCGAAGAGTGATTCGCTCGTGGACCAGGGTTTTGATAAAAGGGGCGAGAAAAAAAAAAGTGAAGAATTTGAAATTGCTATTGCTGATTTTTGAAAAAACCTTTGGTGTTTTTTGCGACCCTGGGGGAACCCAAAATCATTCCTTTTTTGTTTGGGCCAATACACGAATTTTTGGGGGAAGTTTGATGTTTGTCAGTGGTTAAGGGATAAGGGAATTAGGGCAACAAAAGTGGATTGAGTTTTCCTTAGTTTTTCCAGTGACGCGCGCGCGCGTATTTTTTTTTGGCCAAAATTTTTGCCAGAATTCTTTGGGGTTTTGTTTTTTCTTTGTTTTTTCTTTACTGGGGTTTTTTTTGCAAAAAAAGAATTTCCACCAACGTTTAGTTGTTGACTTTTGGTTCCCACAGGACTTGGCGATTGTTTAAAAAAGGTTGTTTTTTAAGTTAAAACAAAAATTGTGCTGGAAAATAAAATATTTTTGTTTATTTAAAAGTGAAAATTAAAACGAAAAACCATTGTGCGTACACTGATGTTTGTCTACAGTGCCTCTTCTTTTTTTCTTCTTTTTCTTCGATATGGTTTATTCCGCAATGGCACAGTGGCAGCAGCAGTAGCTAGTTGCAAAGCAGCTTTTGGGTGGCAAAAAAATAAAACCGGAAGAAGAAAAAGAAGGGGTGGGCGCCGACCGAAAAAATCAAAAAAGTGCGCTAACATCGCGGTTGGCATCAAGTTTTAGGCACTCCTCCATCTTCTTTTCTTTTTAAAAATGGAGTCGCGGGACTGGAAAAAAGTTTTAAAGGTACGCATCAAAGGAAACGAAGAAGGGAGGAAAAAGATAATAAAAAAGCTAAAAAAAATTGGGCCCAATCTTTAAGGTCGTTTCAGAGTACAGCTAGTTTTGTTTTTTTTCCAAGTTTCATCTTTGGTTTAGTGAGGCAATTTAAAAAATAGGAAAAAAAAAAACCGCTGTTTTAAGGGCGTAGAGGAAGAATGAAAAAAAAAGGAAGGGGATAAATTTAAGGGGGTGGAATGTGTTTTGCACCAAAAAGACGCGGGGCGACACGAGCAAAAAAGGGAAAAAGCCCAAGGCAAAAAAAAAAGGGTGAAAAAAAATGTGTGAGTGAGGGGAAAACCAGGGCATCGGGCTTTTAACCTGAGACACCCTTTTTTTTTTTTTTCTAAAGAGGTAGACACCCTACATTTTACAGTTGCTTTTTTTTTTCAAGAAAGAAAGTTTTGGTAATTTTAAAAATAGAAAAAGGAAGTCGAAAAAATGCCCCTTTTTTCCACCAACACCACACCCCAAATGACCCCTGAATCCAGCTTTTTTTCCCAAAACGATCGAGACGCAGCACAGCAGCAGGCAAGTCAAAATAAATATAAAAAAACCCCTAAAAAAAAGACGCAAATTGACTGCGTGCTGTAAAAAAAAACACTAATGATGATGATTAGGGAAGCTGGCAACGATTTTAAATGGATTTTGAACTGAGATGTCACCATCGAGCGTTCACGGTGTAAAAAAAAAAAGCCCGAAAAAGCACCACCCCCCCAGCGAATGGGACTGCATTTGACATACCATTGATTGCCTCTGCCATCGTAATCTTACACCCCAAAACCCATTTCTTCTTTTCCTACACCATCTTTTTAAAAGTGGGGGAAAAAGTGAGCAATCTTTTTTAAAAAGCAAAACTGAAAAAGACTTTCACCCAAGCAGCAAGCGGGCGGCACCCCTTAAATCTCTGGTCAAGGGCCCAAAGATCGAAGGAGCAAGAACTTTTTTCTCTTCTTCTTTTTTTTCTTTTTTTCCCTTTTCCCTTCTTTGGGGACGAATTTTTACGGCTGGCCACTGGCTCTGGTTCGGTTTTGGTGGAAGGGGAAAAAGCTCAAGCGATTCTCTGGGGTTTTGGAGAGGGGCGGGAAGATCCGCACGCTGAGCGCGACAGTAGCCTCAAACACATCAGCACAGCACTTTCATTGAAAAGGGAAAAAAAGGGGAAAAAAAAAGGGAAGGAAAATAAAAAATTTTTGCAAAAGGGTCAGGCTGAATTTTCTGTGTTTTGATTTTGCCCCTTGCCCCCAAACAACGTGCCCCAAAAGCACACAATTTTGTGTTGATTGTGTTTTTTTGGGTTCCAGCGGAGAGCAGCAGCAGCATTTCTGGGAAACCAAAAGTGAAAAGAATTGCTTTAAAGAGGGTAAAACCAGCTTGGTTTTAGCTTGTCTGGGCCAGTTGGAGGTGGTTTGCTGGCCATTGGCACGCAACGAACGGTAAAACTGTGGGCCTTTTTGTTTTCTGGGTGGAAAAAGGTTTGGGGGGCACTACTGTAGTGTGTTTGGTGGGTCTGCAACAAACCCCCCCTTCTTCCTTTTCCTCTCTTGGTTTTTTGCCGGGGGTTTTTTCCCCTTTTTTTCCCCCCTTTTTTTTCCTTCTCTGCTTTTTTTTTTCGGTTTTACCAAAGAACAGGGGGAGAAAAATAAGGGCCAAGGAAAGGCATTTGGGCAACTAGTTGATATCTTGAGAAATTACCAGAAAGGGAAAAAACTTGGCCCCAGTTTTGGGAAAAGAGGAAAAAGGGAAAAAAACAGGGACTTCAGGGAGGAGCGCACATTTTCCAGCCAAAATGAGGGAGGGGGAAAAAAAAGAAAGGGAAAGTGTGTGCAACGGATTTGCAAACTTAGACCCTTTTTCCTCCATCAATTTCTTACAAGAGGCAAAAACACTCATTTGCTGACGTTGATTTTTTTTTGGAGGAGATTTTTAAAAAAGTTGGGGGTAGGGTTGCGGGGGGAAGCTGGCCATCCTTTTTTTTTCTTTTTCTTCTTTTTTTTTCCTTTATCCTTTGCAATTTCGTCCGATCAAATTAAACCCGACCTGCCGGCCGGCTGGCAACAAAAGTGATGGCGCTCAAAGCAGCTCTTCTTTGTCCCTCTCTTTTCCTTTGGCTCTGTCACTTTTTTTTGCTTTGCCCCTTTTCTTCTCTTTTTTTTCTTCTTTCGAGATCACCCGCGATGATCGACTGGTTGATCTCTTGACCAATTTAGGGGCCTTTTTCCCCTTTCCCCTTTCCCTTTTTAAAGGACAAAGTAATCCTTTGTTTTCGCGGAGCAGAGTTTTCGAAAGTGTCTAGGTTTCTCTCTCTGCTGGGGGATCATCTTTTTACTCTGTTCGCTTTTTCCCCTTGCCCCTATTTTTTCGCCATTTCCCCGCTGGAAAACTGGAGCGGAGAAGGGGAAGGGGGAAAAAGGAACTTTTTTTAATCACAAATCCCCCTTTTGATGAAAAAAAAAAGAGAGGTGCTGGGGGCCCAAAAACGGCAAAGCGACTGTGATGACTGCCCCGGGCAGGTGAATCAAACGCCAGGGGCTAAATCCACCTTAAAAAGTGCCCAACCTTCACGCCCAATCGATTTGCACGGTTCGTGTGATCAATCTGTGATGTAAAAAAAAGCTTGCAAAAGTCCGACCTGCGGGGGAAAGGCATTTGGAGTAGAAGAGGGAAGAGGAAAGGGAAATATTTTTCATTTTCATTTTTAATGTTTCTAACGCATTTTTTTCTTTACAAAAGAAAAGAAAAAAACCAAAAAACTTTTTTTTTGCAATGTTGCGTAGCATCGTTGGGGTTTGTTTTCTGCGTTTTTGGCAGCGCCTAAATTTGAGATTTTGCAAAACCAAAAAACCTGCGGTTTAAAACGATAGGCGCCCCCGCGACAAATGACTGCTAAGCTTATTTTCCATCAATTTCCCACTTTTTAACTTTTTAAAATAACCCAAAAACCGAAGAGATTGAAAAAAAGCAGACCTGAGAGCCAAAAAACCCGGGTATTTACCCCCCCCCACCACCCCCACCAAAGAAGGGTTAAACAAACTTTTTAGTTTTTAGGGGAAATAATAGAAAAAGTCAGCATCGTGACAAAAAGAAGAAACTCGGAGTTAAACCCCAAAAAGGGAAAAGAAAATTTTTTCCAAAATTGAGGTTTGTGTTTTTCAAAGTTCATTACTTTATTTTTTCTCCCTTGATGACACAACTCCCAAGATTTTTCGTCTTGTCTGTCTGAAAGAAAGCTGCAGTTTAGCTGTAGTCACCAAAAAAAAGTGGAATTTTTTGGAAAGCCAGCCAAAGTGGGGGGTGAGGAGTGGAACCGTATGAAAATGCTTTTGAAACTTAAAAACAAGCAAAAAGGTGTCTCTTTTTCACTTTTCGGGGAAAAAACACTCACAACACACATTTTCAGCTTTCCCAAAATAAAGGCACGAGGCCTCGCACTTGCAAATCCAAATCACGACCTTGGGCCACAAAAAACGGGGGAACTCTCTCTCCTCTTCTCTTCCCTCTCTTCCTTTTTCCTTCTTTCCCCCTCTTCTCTTCCAAACTCCAAAATGTTCCCATTTTTCCCGATTCTTTTTTCCTTTTTCCTCCAAAACCCCCACCCGGACACCCCCTCCCCCCCCCCCTTTTTCACCCCCACCCAAAATTTCTTTTACAAAAAAACTAAAAGGCCTAATTACCTTCATAATTCCAAAACCCTTCAGTTAGGGAAAATCGGTTCCCTTCCCCCCGGCGACCCCGGGGGTAAATTTTTAAAAAGTTTCCTTTTCCCCCTTTTTTCCTTTCCCCCCTCCCTTTTCCCCCTTAAAAGTGAAAAGGGGGGAAAATTTTCCCTTTTTGCGCCTTTTTTAAAAAGAAATGCTTTTTTTGTTGTTTTAAAGTTTTTTAAAAGGGAAAAAGGGAAAAAGAAAAAGAAATGATGAGAAAGATTTTGGGGGGCCGAAAAAAGGAAAAAAAAGGGTTTTTGGGAAATGATCTAAAAATAAAAAAAAAAAAAAGGGAAAAAAATTTTTGTTTAAAGGGGGTTCCCGTATTTTAATTGCCCAGTTTTGACCGAAAAAAAAACTGGGCTATTTTTTTTCGTTGAAAAAGGAAAAAGGAAAAAAAAAAAAGAAGAAAAAGGTTTTGGGCTTCCCAAAAATGTTTGTTTCTTTTTAAATCAAAAGTCAAAAAGGGGGCGAACCGAATTTTTACGAAAAACAAAAAAGGAGAAAAGTGCTTTTAAAATGAAAAGGGAAAAAGAAAAAAACCATTTTCCCACGAACTACCTCGAAAGCCCTGGAAAAAAATTCTGTTTTTCTTTTTTTTTCTTTTAAGGGCGCTAGGGAAAAACTCAACAAGTTTGGCAACGAAGAAAGGGGAAAAAAGAACCTTCTTTCCTTCTGAAAAGAACCAAATTTCCAAAATAAGGCCCCTTTTTTCAGAAAAAAGAGGGAAAGGGCGGGAAAAAAACAAAATTCCCCAAACCCAATGGGGCCGTTGGTTTAAAAAAAACTTTTTTGCCAAAAATTTTTTTCCCCCATGGGATGATGGCACCCCCCTGAAAAAAGGTCTCCTTTTTTTTTTTCCCACTTCTTTTTTTCCCTTACAAAAAACTGGCAGGGAAATAAAATGCCAAAAAAAAGTAACCCTTTGTCTGCCCTTGCCCAGTTTTCCGTCCCCTGGGCCTCCCAACTTAAAGGGGTTTTTACAAAAAACTTTTCAAGGGACCTTTTCTTTTTTCGATGCCGTCCTTTTGGCCACGCCACTTGTGGGGCTGGGCTTGATAGTTTAAGATTTTACGGGGGTACCAAAAGGGAATTTTATTTTGGAACGAAAAAAATTGTTTTTAATTGGTTTAAGTTTAACCGTAACGACCCAAAAATTTGCGTTCCGTCCCACGAGGAAATTAAAATCAAAAAAAATGAGTCCGGGGTTTTTTTCTTTTAAATTGGAGGGGCCACTCGGAACAACCCTTTCCCTTTTTTTCCTTCCGCCAATACGTGGGAAAAAAGCCCCCCAAAAAGGGAAACTCGAGGGGGGGTCTAACCCGGTTGCTCCGGGTTTTTTTTGGTCAGGAAGGGGGCCCTTTTTTTTCGTCATCTGGGGCAGAAATTTGGGTTCATAAAATGAAACCTTTTCAATGACCCTGAGTATATTTAGTGAGGGTGGGGTTTGGCGGCCGTGCTAGGTCCTTGCCCAAATTTGGCCAAGAAGAGGGTTTAAAGAACCAATTTTGGGAAAAAAAAAAGATGGGGGGGCACCATCATTTTTATCTAAATTTTGAAAAAACGGGAACGGTTAAAAATAACCCAAATTAAAAAAAAAACATTTTAGTTTAGAAAAACCCCCGCACAAATATCCAACAGTAACCCCAAGGGCCCAAAAGGGGAGGGGCAAAGGGGCCCTCTTGCCCCTTTGGTTTAAAGAAGGGGGCCCAAAAACAGTTTCCCCGGGGCACTCTTTTAAAAGGGGTTGTTGTTTTTATCTTTCCCCCTAAAACCCGTTTTCATTTTTTAAAATCAAAATGGCAGCGCAATTTTGCCCAAGTTGGGGGGGTTTTCCACAAAAATACCTAAAGGTTTTCCTCCCCTTTCCCTTCCCCTTTTTAAAAGTAAAGGCACGTTTTTTTTTCACGCCCATCTTTTGGATGTTCCAAAAGTTGGGAAAACCCCCACACAAAAGTAAATGGGGGGAAAGGAGAAGGGGATTTTTTTGCTCTCTTTTGGCTAATGAAAATGAAAAAAAAGAGGGGGTTTAAAAGCAAAAACGACGGGGGTTCCTTCCCCAACCCAACAAAAAAAAAATTTTCCTTCTTCTTCTTCCCCCTTAGCAAAAAACAGAAAAAAACATTAAAACCCTTAAACCCCCCATAATTTGAGGTGCATTTGAGGTCCGCAGAATTAAACCCTTCCTTGTCCCGTTGAAAAATTTAACCAGGGAGAGAGAAAGGGGGGAGGAAAGGAAGAGGAACAGTGCGAAATAAGAAAAGTTTCTGGTTTTAAAAAAATTTTTTTTTTTTTTCAGCGTCGGGGAAAAAACCCTTTCGAACTTCCTTAAATAAAACAGTCAAAGAATTCCATTTTCTTTTTTTCCCTCTCCCTTTTTTTTAACACCCCTTTTTTTGGGGCTGAAACTGCAAGTGAAGGGGAACTGGTGGGGGGCCACCTTTTTTTGTTACAGGCAAAGAAAAAAAAAATTTCTCAAAACAAAAAAAGGCAAGTCATCAGGGGTGCTGATCATCACCCAACCCTCACATCATTTTAAAAAAAGGGTTTAAAGGGGTAAGGGGGTTTCCAGTCAGCACCAGTCGCGAAAATTGGGGGCCCCAGAGTTTCCCAAATCTGACCAACAACTTCTGGAAATAAGTAAAGAAAGACGGGCACATTTAAATTGAGTTTGTTGACCTCTCCCTTTCCCCCCCCAAAAGGGCCTAATTGGAAATTTTTTAGAAGAAAAAGAGGTTTTTTTGTTTTTAACACAGGGACGGGGACCGACTGAACCTACACCCAACCCAAAACCACCACCCCCAAAAATAAAAAAAAAAAAACCTTTTTCTTTGCTTTTGGGCATTTTGGACATTCCAGGCAATTTAAGCAAAAAATAAGTGCCCGTTAATGGCGAAATTTTTAGGCAATCGGAAACGAGGGGTTTTTGGAGTAAATAAAGGGGAAAGGTGAGTTCTGGTAAGCAAATAGCCAGCATTTTTTTGAGCTCCCCATGCAAATGAGATGAAAAAAACGGGGGAAGGAGAGGGGGAGAAAGGAGGGGAGAGAGAAAAGAGAAAAATTTTTAAAAGTAGGGGGGCCGAAAAAAAGGGGGGGCCGCCCCCAGGGGTTGGTTTTCCCCCGTTGGCTATTTTCCTTTCCCCAAAAACTTTTTTTGTGTCTTTCGAAAAAACCTCGTTTTTTTGGGGGGGGAAAAAAGGAACTAAACGGGCTACTCCCCTCCCAGGGGGGCCCCAAGTGAACTCGATAATTCCGCTTTTATCTTTTTTTTTTTTTCCTTCCCCCTTCTTTTTTTGGGATTTACCCCGAAAGGGGGTTTCATGACCCCCTAATTTCACTAAATCATAAAAGGACGGACAAAACGGCCCTTTGCATAGATTGAATGATGTGCTTTTGGCTGGGGCTCTCTTTTTGGGGTTTTCAGGGATGAAAATGGTTAAAAAAATTCCCGGAAAGGGCATCAAATTTTTAGGGTTTGGTGGTAGTATAGAGTAAAAAGGTTTAAAAAGAAGAAGAAAAAGATTGCAAATTTTAGTCGAGTGGAAACTGAGCCTAAAATGCCGGGGTTGGTCTAAAAAAAATTTGCCGGTTTAAAATCCCCGGGCCCCCAAATCCCAAAAATCTTTGTAAATTTTTTAAATTTACAATTTTTCTTCCCAATTTTCACCATTGCTGTACAATTTAAAAACCCAAATTTTAAAAAATTTTAAAAAATTAAAAATTATTTTTTTGTCGTTTCCGTCAAGGGGGAAAACACCAATAAAAAAAAACCGACTAAAAAAATGAGGGGTTCAAAGATAAAAAAAGTGGGAACTAATGTCAAATGTAAATTCAGGGCAGAAAAGCAGCTGAAGAGGCTTATGAGAAGAAGAAAAAGAAGAAGAAGAAGAAGAAGGGTTTCAACCGAGTCTAATGTGTGACGCCAACAAATTTAAATGGCTAAAGCTCACGCCATGGGAGGCGCAAAAAATTGGAAGAAGCAGATGAAGAAGAAGCTAAGACAATTCACCATAACAGAGAGAGGATTGCAAAAGGATTGTCAGATTGCTGCCAGCCGGCCGGAAAACTCCTTTTGAGCTTACAAGGAGAAAAGAGGATGGACACAGATGACTAAACCGAAAATGTGGGTCGACAACTGCCGAAGCAGTGTCGACACTTACTTGGAACTCACACAACTCACAACTCACCGAGATTTAGCCAGGCTTGAGTTTAACTAAAGTTGTGTGTGTGTGTGTGTGTGTTTGACTAATGTACCTCTCTCTCTTCTCGACTAAGCAGGAGGCAGGAGGTGATAATCGCCAGGTGAAAAGCAGGCAGGCAGGCAGGCAAACTAGCAAGTAGGCATACAATTGACACACATCTCACCCCGTGGTCGCTTGTTGAGGGAAGCAGCTCTTTTTACTTTACTTTACTGGACTTTTTTTGCCGACTACTGCACAGTTTGCTACTTTAAGGGCAAACTTGACCTTTCATCAAGGGCTGGCTACTGAAGCCAACAACAGATAATATTTCCTTTTCTGAGAAAGAACAGAAGAAAAAGAATCAACAGTTGAAGAAGTGTTTTAGGAAAGAATTCAGAAGTGTCTTACTCTAACTAGGAAGTTTTGTGAAAAGCAAAAAATGTGTGTGTGCCTGCAACCCCTTTTACCCCCAAACCTTTCACCCTAAACCTGTTTACTGTGAAGCCCTTTTCTTTGTAGTGGAAAAAGCATACCGCCGCATCACTTTAGCTGAGCACCTACGCCAATCGATTGATCATTACGGCACGGCAGCAGCAACAGCAGCCAAACACACACTTGTTCAATTCCAAGATTGAGCGTTTGATTGGCGTGCAAAAAGGAAAGAAGGGGGAAAGAGAGAGAGAGAGAGAGAAAGAGTGGCACAAAACAAAGCCCAACTTGAACTGTTTCTGTCTCTATCTCTCTTTTTAAAGTGCGCACTGGCAAACTCTCCCAACACACAAACAACACACACAGTGTGCTTGATTTGACCACTGAGAGCTGAAAAACCACCGACAGACGGACACATTTAACACACACACACACACACATCGGGTTTGTGTGTCTGAGAAAAAACCGCTTGTTCGGCTACCCGATTGACTGACTGGCTGTTGCTATTTACAGCAGTTACCTGCAAAATGAGGGAAAGAAAGGCTGAGCGCAAAGGAAAAGAGCGAAAAGAGAGCAAATCAATCAATCAATGAATGTGATGGTAGTGGTAATTGATTGACTTCACATCACCGGTGCAAACACACACGCTGGTCGAGACTGATGAGCAAGGAAAGGGGGGAAAAAGATGAAAACTTTTTTAAATTAAAAAAGGGAAAACTGCTAACTGTGGTAAACTGATTTGCCGGTACTGACAAAACTGGCCGTTATAAACACTGTTAAATGAGTGTTTTTGAATCAACAGGTGGTAAACAAGTAATATGATGAAAAATTGCCAAAACTTTTTTCCCAAACTTAAGAATTAAGACAAATCACTTGATTAACAGCGAAAAAACTGATACATTTTGCACACATAAATGGCAAACTTTAAACAACGCTCCCCTTTTTATTGAGGCCATAAAAATAAAAAAAAAACCCAAAAATCAAACAACTCAAAGGGGTTTGGAGGATGCTTTGTTGAGAAAGCACTAGTCATCATCAATGTTACATGAAAAAAAATAGTAAAAAAAAAAAAGAAGTAATAAAGTTTTTTTCCTTTTTACACATAAGCACAAGTCCCTTTTCCCAGTGTGCTAAAAGGGGCGTTTTAATTATTAATTGCAAATTATTCCCAAGAGGGGAGAAAGGTTGGCCTACTGAGTAATTGACTTGTCGTTGATGTGTGTGTGTGTGGAGTTGGCCCCCGTTCTCCGTTAATTGCCCCACCACTGCTCCCAAAAACAAAACAGACAAAAAGGGACGGAGAGGTAAATTTTTAAAAAAGCAGTCAATAAAAAGAGTGCATTTCAGAGATAAAATCTCATCAGAGAAAAAGAGATGAGCTTTTTTTGTGTTTTGCCTGTGTCCAATTGGGCGTCTCGACTCTTTTTTTTGCTCACAACATCAAGCACTGTGTTTTCAAATTTCGGAAAAGGTAATTTTTGAAGCAAAAAAATCAACCGGTCCACAGTCGTCACTGTACTGACACACATTAACGCCATCAATTGGACATGCAACGTCGTATGAAAAGTAGACAGAAAAAGACAACATCAAAAGGTCAAAAGGTACAAAAGAAAAATTACTGATTAGCTGATGCTGTAAGAGAGTTAATGATAATAAAAAAAATCTTAATGAAAAGGCTTATTGCCGCCAAAAGTGGAAAAGGGTTAGAACAAAACTTCCACTTTAAATGTTCGACTTTGAGGGCAACAATGGCCAATGTTTAGCTTATTAAAAAAGCCAAATGTGTTACCACTCATTCTAAAATTTTCACACCGCTAAAACATGACAAACTCCAAACTGCACAGTGCTTTGATGATCACCTTTTCCATTGTACTGCTTCAAGTCCCAGACAATGGGTCGTCTCAAAAACAAACAGAAAACCCTGAAATTATCAGTAGTCCTGAACCCACAGCGCTCTTGCTAACTTTGTCATTTTGGCATCGTTATCGGCTCTGTCGGGGCTTTAATGCTGGGTTTCCGCTATAGCTCTCAGCATTCATAACTTTTTTGTACAGAAAGCTCGGACAACGAGCGACTAACCGGAAGGAAGCGGTCCCTTACCTTCACCACCATCATCATCCTCATGGAGGTCCTCCTAATCGAGCCGGAATCGGAGAACAGACAGCAGCAGCAGCAGCAGCAGCGCACAGTAAAACCCGCAGAAAAAGCACAAGAGACCAAGCAAATCGACTGGTTCGAAATGGCAAAACGTCGACATCAACATCGACCAAGCCTAAAAGTGCCCCCCTCCAAGCCAAAAACCGCACACACAGGCCAAAGCTCGGGCGGCCAACGACACCCGGGAAATGGAGTGGACCATCATCACCCACCACCACCAAACGTCACCCCCCTTTCGGACCCCCCATTGGCATTTTCTAAACCCAGCAAAAAGAAAAGGCAAAAAAACCCCAAAGCGTTTTTGGGGAAATTTTTGTCAGTGTCGGTGTCTCTGAATCGGGAAAGCAGGTCATCACCCAAAACAAGAAAAAACCCACCGAAACTCTTTCCCCCCCACCCCCTCCAGCTCGTTTTTCCCAAGCCTAAAGCTCCAAAGCCTTCATCCAAGCCGGCCAAATGGGCCCCAACCCCAAGGTCTGCCAAGCCAAGGTCTGCAAAACCCGGGAGGTCGCAAAAGCCTAGGTTTCTAAGGCCAATCCTTTTTTTTTGAAGCTGAACCCCGCCTCAAAAGGTGGGGCCCAAAACCCGCTCCTAAAAGGTTTGTGTCCAAAGCCTACATAAAAAGACACCCTTCGAGCGGCGGGGGGCAGCGGCTCTAGCATGACCAGTGAAGCCAATAGTGGCAGTCCTCAGCACGACGATGATCACCCCCAAGTGTCGTCCCTTCGGTGTTCTTCGAGAAGTTTCGCGCAAAGCTGGCAAAGAAGGAGGGGGAACAGAACCCCAATGAAGAAGAGGAGGTAGTGATAATATTCTCTTTCTTTTTCCCTCACTTTTACTGTTTATTCTAATGTAAATCACAATTGTGAGCAAAAAAAGTAAACGTTTTAGTAATCACAATTTGTACTTTTAAGAAATAAAGTTTCGAACTGCATCATACCCAAAAAAGTTTGCAAAACAACAACACATTATCAATGCAACAATAGCTAGTTTTTGGCAAGTTGTACAGGTGACTTTTATTTTTAAAAGTGAACACAAAACATTCCAAAAGACAACTGCGTTCCTGAGACTACTAGCTTTCAAAATTAAAAAAGGGGCCCAAGTCTACGACTTTTGTTTTTTTTCTTTTTTGGGATTTGGGGAAACATGTTCACTTGGGCCCTGCTCGTCAGCTCACTATTCCTCTGGGCGCCCTGGCGCTGGCAATGTGCGCCGAGCAGGAGACCCGGGGGACCAGAATGAACGTCTTCAAGAGGAGCAGCACAGCAGCAGCGGGCAGCGGGCAAGCAAAAGGCCGCAAACCCTTCCTCAGTGAGCAGCAAAGAGAAGGCCCCGTAAAACCCCAAACCAAGTCCCAAGGTCCAGTAAAAGGGGTCCCAGTCCAAGTGGGCCAACCCAACCCTCCAAAGGTGGGGGGCACCCCCTAAATTTGGCGCAGTCTGCGGTGAAAGGAGGTCGCAGCAGCAGTGCCGCCCCCTCTGCCGCCGTTTTCCGGTGAAAGAAAAAAAAGCTGCTGCCAAAGAAGAAAGGCTTTCGGGCAAAGGCAAGGGGCAAGGGCCAGGCTAGGGCCAAGGACACCCCTGTGGGCCCAGAGTCTGCGGCCCAGCGAGGTGAAGTCCACCGGACCCGGACTACTACGCCATCCGGGGGTAAAAAGGCGGGTGTACGGTAAAAGTCGGTGCCCGCAGTACGGCATGCCACCGCCGCCCCCCCCGGCCGCCCAAAGGGGGGGCAAAAGTGCTGGGCAAATTCTTTTTGAGGGTTTAAAGGGGCCCCCCACTTTTTCTCTTTCCCCAAATCCTTCACCCAAAAAAGGGGGTGCATATAATTTTTTTTTTCTAAAACCCTTGTTACTTTTTGGCCTCTTCTACTCCCAAAAACACATTAGAAAAATTTTAAAAAAGTTTAGTGACTAAACAAAATTGGCGTTGGGGCTAAAAAGGGGAAGCCCTGTGCAGCCTCAACTTTTTTGGTCTCTGGGGAATACTGTTGAATACTTTGTGCTGTTCCCTGATTTGCTGGGTATTTGAATCCTCAAATGTGTCATTTTTTTTGGTACTTTTTTAACCAAATTCAACCAGGTTTTTCTAACATCTAGATTCACAAAATGATAGAGTGACAAGCACTCTTTTCAGTGATACCAAAATTGTCGTACATTTCCAAAACTCAAATCTTTCAATAAAGGGCCCAAAATCAAAGTCACCGACTGTACGCCGGGTGCAGCAGCGGTTCGGCCAAGAGTGGCCCACTGAGCGGGCAGCAACTAAGACTCATACTTCAAGGGATCTATTGAAGTAAGTTTCTTCAGCTTCATGAACTCCATGAAGTTGGCTGAGCCCACGATGACGAGCAAAGGGACTCCTTCCTGAGCGCGAAGCAGGAGCTGAGAACCAGAGCTTAGGCTCCGGTTCTCGACGCTCCCTTGATGACCGTTTCCAGCGTCGACCGTTCCCGGTCGGCCAATTGGAAGGGAAGGAGTTCGTTCCGAGTGGTCCCCTCTCCCCTTAACTAATTCCAAAGATAGAACCAATGCACCAAAAAACACACAAAAAGTAACTGTTTTTAGTTTTTTTTTGTGCTGCGGGCTAAATTTATGAAAACTAAGTAAGCCCTCTGTCCGTTTTTTAAAGACGATGTTCATCATTTTTTCCCCCGCTAAAAAAAGACCTCCCAAAACCCAGAAAGAAAACAGCAGCACTGGGCAGTAGAAAAAATGAGCAAGTGTGTTAATTATTAATCACAGCAATGTACAATTTTTGCTCACAAATGCAAATCTGCAAAAAAGCAGTCTGTCTAGACTCCCGAGGAGCTAGAAAAAAATTTCCATTACCCAAGTGCTTCCCAAAGCAAAAAGGTGATTTTTGGGCTGTTTGGGTATAGAGGCTTACATATGGTGTAGATGCAAAAAGATGAAAAATGATACAATGCAAATTACAGCAAAGACGGCAGCAAAACAGATGTAAGAAAACAAACCGATTATATTGAAGAGTAAGAGATGCACTTACCTTCTCGCTGTTCAACATTGTTGAGTGTTGATGGTGGTAAGAGATCTGATGTCCGATGAGATACCCGAAGTAATCGGCACAGTCTTGAACAGAAGATGAACAATTGATTCAGTTGCAGAGATTCAGTTTCATAAACAGTTAAATAAGAACAATGAACAGAAGCACAAAGCAATCGCTGAAGACTTTGAAGAGAGTTAAAAACTGGTTGCCAACAAAAGCCAAACAAAAGTCCGTTCATCGGTCAAAATCTTGATTTTTTCAAAAATTGAACTCTGTGTCGACCCCTAGTGGTGCAAGTTTGAAATACAGAAAAAATCATAATTTCAAAAAAAACAGTGTCCAACAAAAACAGCTCAAATCAGTTAACGAAAAACAACAACAACAACAGTATTTATTGTGCAAAATCATTGATGTGCTTTTTGAAAGCTAACATCAAAACATTACAGCCAACATTAAGAAGAAGTTTGTCTGGGAATCAGCTAAAAAAAGTTTACCACCTGATAAAACTCGTCTCCAGATTGATGAAGGGCCGCTCAAAGGTGACAAAGGTACCGACGGAGACCAGCGTCGTCAGCAGGAGGTACTTGTAGATGTCCAGCACCAGCGACAGATCGGAGAAGTAGATCTTCTGGCGAACGCTGCTGGTGACGGCGCTGATGAGCACCGAGTGAAGCAGGTAGGACTGGTAGGCCAGCTTGCTGAGGAACTGAAACACCGGGTAGCCGAGGAACTGGTTGAGAAGGCGGAAGTGGCCGTTGACGCAGCCGTAGACGAGCAGGGCCCAGCCTAGGGCCCAGAAGGAGCGGTGGAGGGTGCCGTAGGCGATGGAGGGGGCGTTGTGGTAGCCGGAGGCGACGGGGCCCTCCTCCTGGAGCCAGGGGTAGGTGAGCATGGTGACGGTGAGGAGGAGGGAGAGGGAAAGGATGAACAGAAGTAGGCTGTACAGTCGGTTTGGTGTACTTCTAGGTTCTAAATCAGGAGTTCCTCTCCTGTTTTGTAAGCTCCTGGCAAGTGCCTGTCTGTAGAGGAGGTAGGCCAGGAGAATGCCCAGACAGTAGGGCGCAATGCGACAGTAGGCGGCCTTGTACACGAGGTTGATGTACGGCAGGTCGCTGAGGTGTGAAAATAAACCGTAAAGAATTAGGAAAAGCATGTTTATACAATCTTTTTATACATTTCTACTTACTATACAGTAACTAAACAGTAGGCGTTAGTCCATGGGTGGCCATCAGCGCGGCGGTAACCGCCCAGCTTCCGCCCATCACCAGCAGGTTGACCGCCACGCCGAGCATCTGCACCTTGAAGCGCTTCGCCGTGAGGAACATTACCAGCACCGGGGAGACCAGGTAGAACTGCATGTCCACCGCCAGGTCCCACAGGTAGGGGGGCACGGGTAGAAAAAAAGGTGAAAATTATTTAAAAAATTCGAAAAATTTTGAAACAATCCCCTATGGGACGACGGCTGATATTAAAATGTGTTTTATAAAAAAAAAGCGCCCCCAATTTGATGGCAGGTCCTGCGAGAGGTCGACGTAGGGTGCCAGACGGCCCGAGCCCAGGGTAAATGAGAAGGGGAACATTAGCAACGGCAACGGGGGCTAGGGGGAGGGAACCGGGAAGGGGGCGTTTTGGGTGCTCCACCGGGTGACCCCCACAGTTTAGCGGTTCGGGTTCAACGTTTTTGGGGGGGCCCTTTTGGGGCTCGAGGGGGGAAAAAGGGGAAAACCGGACAGAGGAAAAAGGTTCCCCCGAGGGAGGCGTTGGTGATTAGTGCTTGATGAAGTTCCGCTCGGCGCGATTTTTTTAGTGGGTTTTACTTTTGGAAAAAAAAAAAATCAAAAAACTTTTTGTAAAAAACTGGTGGTGTCGCCTTACCACTGGGCACTGCGCCTCGGTGAAGGGTTGGGGAGATGAGGATAAAGGGGAAGCTGATGAAGGACCGTGCAGGCACCCCACTGGGGCCCAACTTTATGGTTGGGTTTTGGGTGAGGGATTTGTGCCGCTTTTGTTATCAAAAATCGACGAGCCTTTTTTTGGTTCCCCCCGTACAGTTTCCCCCTGAATCTTTTTCAGAAGAGGTTTTTTGGAAAACCAAAGGAAACTTGGCTTTAAAAAAATTTTTAAAAAAAACTCACTCAAAACCTGGTTTTGCTGAAATGTTCAGGTTGGAGATGAACGGTGCAGTGTTAAAGGAGGAAAGTTTGGAGGACTTGAGGCGTTTAGGTTTTTTTTGGGGTTTTTCCGAAGGGCCCAAAGGGCCTTTCCTTTTTGGGTTTTTTTGGTGAAACCCCCGATTTTTCAAATAAAAACTTGAGGTTGCGTTTCAAGTGAAAGCGAAGCAATTTGAGACCATTTGTTTCCCAAAAAACAAAATAAAAGTAAGGTTAAAATTCTTTAAAACCGAATATACCTTAGTTTTTGAATTAATTAAAACCTTTCCGCAAGAAAAACCCAAAGACACCCGAATTGCAAAATAAAAGAAAGTTGAAAAGAAAAAATTTTTTCCAAAAATAGAGTGAAAAAATTGATTTACTGATAGACTCCGACTTTAAAACTTTTCCCCAAAAACGTGGGTATCCTCGTCGCAATTCTCAGGCTAACACTCAGGGTCATTTGGTGACGAGAAAATTTTGCAGGGTTTATAGAAAGAAGCATTAAAAATGCAAGAAGCACTTACACTTGCTCAAGGGGGCGGGAAATATCCGCCTACTGCCGGGGCGGCGGCACAAAAAAATCCGCCGAGGGGGGGATCATCGCCAAGGGACGCCGAAATTTTCCATCCACGGGGGTCCACCAGGAAGGAAACCCCCACCGTACAGACTGTACGGCGGGGAAAAACCTTGCTTCCTTTTTTTAGGGGACCTTTCTTTTGAACTGAATTTTGCCCCTTTTGGTACCCGCAGGGAATGCCTCTCAAAGGAGCCCAAAATTGGAGGTTGCCGTTGTGGGGGCCCGGGTTTAAATTAGGATTTTGGGTCGAGAAAATTTAAAATTTGTAAAAAAATTTTGTTTTTTTTTAAAAACTTACGTTATCCCCCATCTCGGGTGTGTTTGCGGAAGTGGGGGAAACTGCCGGATGTCACTGAGCTGGCTGCGCACCGCGGAAGTAGGGAAGAAGTTGAAGACGAATTTTCACCCGGGGCGGGGTTGAGGATCACTGTTTAAAAACGGTGCTAAGCCCCAACCCAGGGCAAAAAAGTGTTTTAAAAATTTTTGGGCCCGGGTAAAAAATTGGGCGGAAAAAGGGGCCCACATTAAAGTGGTCCGTCAACGCTGCCTTTTTGTGTGTATATACCGCAGAAGAAGAAGAAAAAATAGAGTTCTGCGGTAGAGAAAGTGCACAGCCCCAGCAGGGGTGATAAATTTAAACCCGCACCCCTTCCTTCCATTTGCCACACGACACACCACATCAAAACTGTCATTAACTGCAATTTAAAAAAACGTGAGGCGTGTAGGCAAAAACCCTTTATGCAGGAAAAAAAGGCTGAACACGCAGCAGAAGCAGAACCGTTAAAAGCAACTGCAAAGATGAGATGCCCCCACTGATTAACAGGTATCACCTTTGTAGGGAAAGGAGAAAGAGAAAAAAAAGAAGAGGGGGGCCACAACCCCGGGCTGTGACAAAAAAACAACGGCTCGCAGCGGCGCAAACCAACGACCGTGTAAATCCCCGGGGGGGGGGGGATAACCCCCCAAAAAAAAAAGAGAGTAAAAAAAAGGAACCAAGAAAGGGAGGGGGGTTTTGGGGTTACGGGTACAGCCTCCATCCTTTGCCTGTCCCTGATGTTTGTCGACAGTCGATAAAGCTGCTGCCGAGGCCTTTCACAGCAATTTAAAAAGGGGGCTCTTAATAAAGATACTCCCCCGGCAAGTGCCCTTTCAGGGGCCCCGGCTGATGAGGGTGGGAATTGTGCGGCCGGTATGGAAATAGGAAATAGAAAAAATTTTGATGAACCAACAGTAGAAAAGATGGTGATGAAGCATTGTGCACACCCCCGGTAAATCCAATAATGACAGAAAACAGGGTTCTTCGTAAAAAAAAAAAAATTGGCATGTACATAAACTGCCCCATTTGGAATTGAAGGAAACGGCAGTGCAACAAGGTTTTGCCGGAAAAACAGGCACGGCCTTGGATTGGCTTTTAGTTTCAACGTTCAAAATGCAAATTAATTTCCCAAAAACTTTTATTTTTTTTTGTTTTTTTTAAAAGACCTAAAAACAATGTTCGGTGCTTAATTTGGCCCTTTTTTTTTAACAAATTTTTTTTGTCATGTATTAAAGTTTTATTTTATATTGCCCGTTAATTTAAAATGAAGGGTTTTCCTTTTAATGCAAAAGTATTGTTGGAAAAAAAGGACGGTTTAATGAACAATTTGCAAAATAATGAAACAGTGAAGTTTTTTTTGAAAGCAAAACTTTTTAAAAGAGCATTGCGTTTGGCAAAAACAAAAAAGCTGTAAAAAAAACCCAAAAATACGCGTTTTTATCATCAAAAAAAACCCAATTTGCCCTTAAATTTAAAACGAGAAAAAAACGAGTGCATAAAAATTAAAAGAGAGGAATAAAACCATACCAATAATGAAATGAGTAACAGGAAAGGTGGGAAACCTAAATTAATTTAATGCAGTTAAAGTTTTTTTAAAAAAAAAAATATTTGGGTTTTAAAAAACACATTTAAAACCCGGTTCTTTTTCATTGGGCAAAAAAAAAAAAGAGCAAAAATGAGCAGGGACAAAGAAAAAAAAATGAGAGCGCTTTGCAGTTGCAGGCAAGGGGGCAAAACAAAACGAAAAAAAGTACAAAAACTGAAAAAAAAGTAAAAAAGGTATCAAAAGTGTTTGCCAAAAAGCAAAAAAGGGTTTGAAGTAAAAAGAGATTTTCCCTGAGATTTAGATGGGCGTTTAAAAAAAAAAAAAAAAATAAAAGAAAGGTCAATGATAGCGGGGAATTAAAAATCAATTTGGGGGGAGGGGAAATTTCCCGCCGACTGGTTGTAGCACTGGTAGAAGGTTGCAGGGAAATGGGGGGGGGCTGATGGGAAAAGGTAGGGGGTGAGAAACTTCAGGACTTCGAGGGGGAAGCATCATTTGCACTGGCTGAAGTAATCCGGGGTGGTGGTGGGGTGTGGGGAAAAGTGATCATTTTTTTGGGTTTTGGTGGTGGGGTGGCGTGTTCACTTTACTTCCCCCTTTCTTCGGTTTCCAAACTTTCCCCAACCAATGGGCAAACTGACCAAACCCTGGTCATGGTGATTGAATTTGGGGGGGATCTTTGTTAGGTCAAAGCGCCCCGGGGGGGGCAGCAAAAAAAGCCCCAACCCAGAATTTTTTAAAGGGAAAAATCGGATTTTTTTGGGGGCATTGGTTTTACTTTCGTTGCGAAGGTTTTCCTTGTGGTAGCCCATGAACTGTGTGATCCTGAGTTTCCTGAAAGGGGCGAGACAGCTTTTGGGGCGAGTGATTCTAGCTCGAATACCTCCCCCGCCTTTTCTTTAGACTTAGAATTAATGGGTAGAACAACGGGGGAAAAGGGAATACCGAACAAAAACTCACTCTCACTTTCATTTTTCTCTTTCCCTTTTTTAGAGCACAATTCTCCCGACTTTAAATTTTTTCTAGCAGCACAGTATAGTATAGTACTACTTCTGTTTATCGTTTATTTCCATGCAGATTCACTGCACGGAGTGAAATCGTGTGCTTGGTTTTGTGTGTGTTTCCGTTTTTGTGGGGTGCCGGTTTTCCCCCGTCGACGGGCCGATCTCTTCTTCCAAATGTGTAGCTGTTTCCCAACAGTTTTTTTTTGTTTTGTAAAAAGTCATTAGTCCGGGGGGGTGGGAAGTATGGGGAAAATTTACCACTCGGTTTGGGGGGAAAAGCACTGAAGGCATATGTTTTTTTCAATGTGCTTTTTGTGCTGTAATTTAATTTTTCCAAAGTGAAATCTGGTGCCAAATATGAATTTAGCTTGAATGGCTACAAAGGGTTCCAATTTAGGGCTAGACAGAGTAAAAAATAATTTTTTTTTGAATTTCTACGCACTTTTGGGCAGAACGGGGGCAAAAGTGGTTTGTCAAGTTTTTGTCCCCTTTATCAAATTTTTCCCGCTTCAGCGGTAGAAGGTGGGCTGCAGCCGCCCGCCACCTTATACCTGATTGAGGGCGCTGAGATTTTCCCCCTTCGCCCCCGGCCCTTGTGGGCTTTTCGTGGAGTCACTTTTGATGTGAAGTCCCCTTTTGGGATTTAGATTTAATTTAGTATAAACAAAAAAAAAAAATCATTTTTTTTCATAATTTAAAAAAGGTACGGGGAGGGGCAGAGGGGGGTAGCGAATTGCGTGGAATGCTTGAGTTGCGATTTCGAAAAGCCTGGTGGGGCAGGGCGGGGGTAGCGAACTTCGCGATTGGGCACTCGGGGAGGTCATCGCGAATCGATGACTTTGTGGGGTGTTCCCCCCCAAAAAAAAAAATTGAGTTTTTAGTTTTTGTTTAAAAAAAACCCGGGCCCAAAAATTTAAGGTCTTGGTGGCCGGGGAAATCCCCATTGCCGGACGACGATCACGAGTCGCCCCCGTGCCCCGGGCCCTTTCCGTGCTCGTTGACCTTTTCCCCAGGAATAAAAAAATCCTCATGGGGGCAAAGCGCAGGGGTGGCTTCCAGCAAATAAACGACAGTTTTTTGGGGGCTTTTGGCCATTTTCCCCCTGACAGCCCCCCTCATTTGGTTTAGCTCAAAAGTTTGGTTCCCAGCGTCCCTCGGGAGAGCCTCGCGAAGATGAAGATGGGTGGGGAAACGACCCTTCTGCGCTGTATGCTAAAAAGTTGCCATCTTTTTTAAAAAAAGGTTTTTTTGAAAAATCGTTTTAAAAAGCCTTTTCCTACCTCTCCCCACTGCAGAATCTTAAAGGGTCCTTTTCTCCTTTTTGCACCTTTTTGGCGCTTTTACCCTGGGAAACCCTTTCGTGGGGGCCAAAAGGCGCGGCAAAGGGGGGGCTGCCCTACAGTGACCGGGGGGGTTAAAAGTCCCGCCGAGACCATCGTCGGTGGGCTTTAGCCCCCATGCGTTCACGTGCTTCGGGATGGCCGTGGGATGCCCTCGTTTTGCCCTTTTACTAAAACCCGGAAAAGTGGGAAAATTTTTTAAACTTTGATCTTTTTTTTTTTTTTCTTTTTTTCCTTTAACAACAATTTCCAAGTAGCCCCCCGGGGGGCCCCCCTTTGGATGAGTGCGGAGTTGGGGCCCGCGATCAGCCCCCTTCTGGTCAAACGGCTTCACGGGGTTGTAACTCCCAGGGTTGCCGCCCCTGCATTTCGGGAGCCCTTTTTCTCGGATTTTGGGGGGAAAAAAAAAGATTTAAAAAAAAATGAAAAAAACCTCCATTTTTAAAAAATACTGGCGGAAAAAACCCCAAAGGGGGATATCCAGCGCCCGGCGTTTTTTGCCTTTTCCACAGACCGCCCCCCATCCGGGCCCCTCCTCGCCCCCCGATGTGGGGGACCGCCCCGGGGGGGCGAAAAAATTCAGCCCCACCGCCTCCCCGGGGGGGCCCGTGGAGCAAGCGTCCAAATGGGCCCGTTTAATGGGTCAAAAAACCACAAAATTTTTCGCTCCCTTTTGGGGAAGCGTTCCCAGGTTGCCCCAAAAACCTTTTTGGGTCACCAGGGTGGCATTTAGGGGAACTCCAAGGTAAGGCCCCCCGGCCAAATGGCTTTATTTTTCATTTTGCTGCGGGGGATGAAACCTGGACCCCCCTCACCCCCAAATTGATTTGCCGAGTTTAAGTAATTTTGGGCCCGCGTGGAGAAGGAGGGGGGGGGGCGGGCCCGCACCCCCTGGTCCTTTTAGCACTTCGTCTAGGAAGTGGACGTCCTTAGGCGGCAAAACCCAGGGCGTGGTGTTTTTCGCCCTCAGGAGGACCATCGGCGCCGCGGGATCTTCACCTTGGGGACTTTAGGGGAAATACTCAAAGTTTGGAGATCTTTTTTCCACCGGAGACCCGTCGCCTTTGGTTTGTAGATCGAACTGGAAGGTTTCGGGCGTTTCAGTGCCACAGCCTGGCCACGCTGTACCTGATGTGGGTGCTGGCAGACGGAGATGGCCAGTTCTTGATGTTCGCATTTACCTTCGAGAAGCGCCTCCCGAGGGGCTCGCCCTTCAAGGGTCGCGGACCGGTGGGAGTTCAAATCACGATGCGCATTGTCCAGTCGAGACTTATCGACGTGTGATAATGCCCGTGGCTTCAGGTGGAATTGAGGGCAAGGCCAAACTCCGTCTTCAGATCGCCGCAGAGGAGCCGGCGGACAAAGTCGAAGGCGCGAATTGGCTACTATTTGACTCCTTTCCCCTCCTATTTTTGCGCCGCCGTTCATGTCCAAGTACTTCGCTGGAGTGGTGGTAGCCGCGTCGGTGATCACCCCCCGAAGATGATCTCGAGGACGGTGAAGAACGCGCTCCGGAATTTTCCTCACTCTGGCGGCGGAAAGTAGGCCGCCGCCTGGAGAGTCACGATGCTCCACCACGTGCTTGATCTTCCTTTAAGTCCTTTTCCCTGCCCTGATACCCACGGTACCTTCTGCAGGAACTCTGCTCAGGTGGAAATGGGCACCAGCGGACCGAGTACAGCGCCCTTGTGGCCGTCCGTAGATGAGGCTGCTGCTGCTATTCGTAAAGTGACCGATGACCTTCTGGAAGGCGGCAAAGACCTCGGAGGGAACTTTTTTTGACAAAGAGGTCCGCCTTTTGGTCGTCGTCTCGGCCGCCCGCCGCCGCCGCTGGACTGCCTTTTTCTTCTTTAACCGGCCCCTTTTCATTGAAACTTCTACCGGTTCAGCAGACTTTGAGACTTTCTGCTTCGGGACTGCTTTCGCGTCGATTGAGGCTGCGGTTTTTATCTGCCACCTCTTCACACCGAAATGCCACACTCGTAGTGTGTACGACAATGTCGTAGACGGCGATGCGTGAAGTTGGCCCAGCACCGGAAACGTCTTCAGCTGCTGCTGAGTTGAAGAGAGCTGAGTTGAGCAGATGTGGCGTGGGTGAACAGTCCTGATCCTGGGTCGAACCACCAGGCCTTGTGCTCCACCGAGCTGGGCATTGGCTGCATGCAGTCCAGCTCTTGCTTGATTAAAACCACCGACTCGAGGGGAAAAGCCGCTTCGACTTTGCTGTTGCTGTTGTGAAATCTGGTTGGAAATCTCATCTCCTCCTCCTCTCATTTCATTGTAGTAGACAGCTTCATTCTCCTGGTGACCGCCACGAGCTCGTCCTCGTCCTCCCTTTCGGCTGGCTGGTAAAACGAAAGGAAAGGATCGTGAGAAAATGAGAAAAATTGGTGAAATATAACAAAAGTAATAGATAGCAAAACAGGTGCGCTTACTTTTCTCGCTTTTCCACTCTGACATGCTGATGTTTGCTGGTGTTTGCCGGTGTTGTTGATTTTTGTTGGATGCTGATGGCGATGAGGCGAATCAGTGTGAGCAAAAAGTGTGTTGTACAAAGTCGTTTTGGTTCTGCCCGAACTTGTCAGATGGTTGGTTGGTTGGTTGGCAGTTTAATGAGCCAAAGGCAGACTGTAAACTTAAACTGCTGAAAAATGAGAGAGAGAAAAAGAGAAAGTTCTGCACTTCGTTTTTTGCCACCACAACACTACCGGAGATTTCTGTGGCCGCTTCAGCTTTTTATACTACTTCAAATGTACTTCTCTTGCACTTTTGTGTCTTCTTCAACTTCGATTCTCTCTTCTCCTTTCCTCTAGTTCGGCAGTTCGTCAGAACTTACTAACTTGCGGCAAATTGATTTTTGTCATCACGAAAGCTTGTCGAATATTTAGAACAGACTGAGCTCACACACAGAGACTACTCTGCAGAGGAATGCGCAGTAGAGGCTGGTGAAACTCATTACCCGAAATGTCAACGCCAAAAAAAAGATGACTCACATGTGCACTGAAGAGAGACAGAGAGAGTAAAGTACTCTTCTACATTGCCATGGTAGTGTGATCATACACAGCTCAGTCAGTCAGTCACCACCACCACGATCATCTGCGGCATTTAAATCAATAAAGCGCAAAAGGGCATAAGAATTTAATTAAAAAGCACAAAGTTGCAAGATCGGGTACTGTTTAGGTAGGTTTTGCCTGCTTAGGTCGTTTGGAAACGTTTGAAGCTAATTTTAGCAGTCAGAGAAAGCCGACTTTTCCCTTTTAGAGAATCTACAAATGAAGCGTTTTAAGGCCGCCGCCGATTGAAGGTGAATTATCGATTTTTAAAATTGTCGAACAAGTATCATTGATAAGAGCATTATACTTCATCATTATTATTAAACACTATCAGTTAGTAATTAAATTTTAGGGATTGTTGGGATTTACAAAGTTTTTTATGGAAATGGCAATGAATCATGAGGGCACTTAGTGAATTGTTTCCCTTTCTTCCTCTTTTGGAAAACTGCTCAACCTTCTTCAACTCGAATAGTTGGTGATCGCCTCCTGCAGCTTCTGCTTTCGGGGGGAAAGTTTCTTGTACACTGAATAGAAAAAAGGTTTAAAATTTGGAAAAAAAGAATTAAAAAACAAAACCACCCTTCTTTTCGTCCCCCCTCCCCCTAGTCTCCACCAAAAGGGGCCCCCCACCAAGAATCGCTCGGTGTCCTCGGGCCATTCGATTCTCCCCCGCCCGTTTGCTCTCCTGCCTCCCTCGGGGAAAACTTCAGCGCTTTTTAAGAGGGGGGGGAATGCCACGGCGGCAGTTCGGGAAAGGGGGAGTGCTTTTTTACAGAAAAACAAAAAAAAAATTAAAAATTTAAAAAAAAAAACCCATTTTTCCTCCCTTTTAAGGTAAAAAGTCCCCACCCCGGGGGGCCCATAAGCTTCATGTAGTCGGGAGACGGCGTCGCCTCCCCCAAAGTTGTGCTCATCAAGCGAATCGCTCGGGCAGTTTCCCTTCTGCAAAAAAATGTTAGGCAAACAAACGAAGAGAGCTTGCACTTACCCCCAAACACTTTTTAAACCCTTTTTCCTTTATCCACAACAGTAACCTTAAACCCTTTGGGAAGGACGCGGGCAGCATACCCCCTTTGGGGAGAGACCCTCGCGACCTTCCTCATCACCGGAGCGGGAGGCGGCCCGTCTCGTACCGCTCCAGTATGAAATCACCAGGGCCACATCGTCGAACGAAGCGCCCGAGTAGCTGATGAAGGGGGCTTTTCGCCACTTGCCCCCTTCTCGAAAGTTTTCCGCAGTGTGTTGCGTTTTTAGGGTGGGGTGGTGGGGGGGGGGGGGCGGCTTCGCGCAGGCGAGGCGCGGGTCAAGGCGTTCGGCCCGTGGCGGGGGCCGACCCGTTTGGCCCGGGCCCCCGCCCCCGCCGCCCATCCTGCGCCCTCAAACAGGGGCGGGACCATGTCGGCATGCGGGGTGGTTGTGGGCGCCGTGCCCTGCCGTACTTCGAGGCCATCCGCCGAAGCGGGCTCCAGCGGCAGCGGAAAAGGGTCTCAGGCGGGGGGCCGCTTCGTGAAAAAAGGCGTCCCCAAAGGTGACCGCCTCCTGGGCGGGAGCACCCCGGGGGCCCAAGGGCGTCTCCTTGGCGGCGCTGCAGCAGCCGTGAGGGCCTGCCACTCGACCGCCCCAAGCGCCTCCCGGGGTCGGGTCCGGGGGCGGTGACAGGGGGGAGGGGAGGTCTCACGTTTGGTCCAAAAAAGAGTCAAAAAAGGTTAAAAAACTTTAAAAAAAACTTTTTAATATTGACCTTAAATCTGACTTGCGTTTCAGCGAGGCAGGGGCAGACGGTTTCCACCGTCTCAGCTCTCTTGCCGCCGCCCCTTTTCTTGTTCCTAGGACGCCTGGGCTGACCAGCTTCAGGCATTGCGGGCAATCGCAGCGCTCCCCCTGCTTCTGCAGCACTCCACTGCTGGTGGGCGGACTTCCGGCGCCTTTTGGCCCCAAAAAAACTGCCGGCATTCTCTCCCCCAGCCTCAGCTGCCGGTAGTAGTCGACATCGCCGCGCCCCCCGCCGGTACGGGTGCCCTGTAAGTCGTAGAGAATGTGGTGGGTAGTTAAGGGGCGGGAAGGTGGGGTGATGCAGTGAGCAGGTGGCGGGTAACACGAGGATCCCCGCCCGGGGGGGAATGACCAGTGGTGGGGGTGGTGGCCATCGGGGGCCGACTGGCCGTCGGAAAAAGCTCCTGGGGGGGGGAAAAAACTTGCTCAAACCCCACCCCCTCCGGGGGGGCCCCGGCCCCGCCCCCAGTCCCGCCTTCGACTCGAAAAACCCCAAAACCCCCTCCTCCAGGCCCGGATTGAAGCTCCCCACGGGGCCCGTTCCCCCGCCCGCGAGGGCCGAAAAAACTGGCAGGCAGATCCCCCCGCTGCTCCCCGTCGCCTTTGCCCCATCCTTTGTACCCTGCTCGACGGCGCCCACTCCCATGCGGGCGAAGAGGGACTTTGCCGAGCTGTGGTGCTCCTCCCTCGGGTGGGGCTCCGGCTGGGGTAATGGGGCACCTCCACCACTAATGACGAGTCGGGGAGAGGCGCTTGAAGACTGAATCAGTTTGTTGTGACGGAGACGGTGCGGGCTTTTCGGCTCCCTCTCCCCCTCTTTCCTCACACATCGTTGGATCCCTTTGCCAGCAGCCTCGCCGCCGTTTCAAAACCACGGCTCTGGGGTCAAAGCTCGAATCTCCCGGGGCCTTGCGGGCGGCCCTTTAAAAAAAAAAAAAAAAAGAAAGGGGGAAAAAGGGTTGAAAGTTTTAAAACACAAATCAAAACATCGGTGGTCTCTTTTCCCCCTTTTCGAAGATCTTCGCGAGGAAGCCTCGTGTCGACCCGTGCACGCCTCCCAGGTGGCGAAACCCTTCTGCCCCCCCGGTCACCACGGACAGCCCTTAGGAAAGGGCCCCCGGGGAAGGCTGCCCTGCCCGTGCAGGCGCTGATTGGCCCCTCCCAGGGCTATGGCCGACGCCCAGAGGATCCGCCGCTTCACTGCCCCCCAGGGGGGCCCAACCCCGCCCCCACCGAGAGAGGGATTTTGGGGACGATAGGGGGCCAAATGTCGTTTGGGGTTCCCCACCCCTTTTTCACACATTCCCCACCGCCCCCGGCCCAAGAGGCCCCATTTGCCGCCGTACTCTCCCCAGCTTTACGCCAGACCCCGGTGGGAAGCCGCCGCTGAAAGGCGATGAAAAAATGGGGCCCACCGTGCCTGCGGTAGGGCTCCCCTAAAGGTGGTGCTGTGCGAGAATGCCCCCCCGGTTTTTGGGGCAATGTATCCGCCAGCTCCCCACCGAGAGGACCGGTGTTTTTTCGACAGGGCTTAGGGGGGGAGCTTGCCCCCGGAGCTTCCCCGCCTCCGGAAAAAATCGAGTGGGGCTTCACCGTCGTCAACTGGGTCTTCGGGGACTGGCGCCCCCCGCTGGGCCCCAGTGCGTCGTGGTGGGGGTGGGGGATTAAAAAAGTTGAGATTGGGTTTTACCCCCCGTAACGCACTCCACCACAGCCCCCGTTTTACATCGCGTGCTGGCCCCCGTTCAGGTAGCCACAAAGAGCACTGCGCGGTTGGATGGTGTCCGCCTCAATGCCGTAAACTTCGTCTGCTCGGGGCGCGGGGGGGAGGGGAAAATTTTGAGGATTTTGAAAAGGAAGGTCCCCCAAAGCATAGCGGCCGCCACCACCCCCCACAGTGCCCACCACAAAGTTGAGGGCCGGTGCGGCCCCGGGGCCCCCCCCCCGGCTGATAAGAGGGGGTTATTTTTGTGAGCCCCCGGCCACTTTCCAAAAGGGGCCGCCTTTCCGGGGGCCTTAAAAATTTTCCGCCGTCGGGGGGCAACGCCCCCCCCCGCCGCCGCTGTCCCATTGCTATCCCCTGCTGCCTCCCCGCAGCCCCCCACGTTTTTCTCCAACAGGGGTGTTGTGCGGCGACTGGGTTTAAAGGGAAAGGCGCGGCCCTCCGGCGCCACAAAATCAACTTGGGGGCGAGGAGGACGGGGAAACGCCCCCCCCCCATCGGCGCGGCTGAAGAATCGTCGTGGCCCCCGCTGTCCTGGGCCCCCCGACTGCCCCGGCCACCTCCCTCCGCCAGGGCCCATCTCATCCCGCGGAGGTGGTCTTCCGCTATCCTTGGAAAATTCCCACGCGTCTGCTGCGTCTTGCTGCTGAAGCTGCTGAGCGGCTCAGAGGGGGGCAAAGTTGGGAGTCGTCCTCGCTGAGGGGGCGGCTGATGACGACTGGGGCCGCAGCCGCGAATCGACTGCTGCACAGCCCGAAACCGGGGGCCAATCCGCCCTCCAGCTTGCCATCGGGTGTTCGGGGGGTATCCAGGGGTGGTCTGGGGGGGAAAAGGAAAACAAATTTAATTTACTAATAAAACCCCCTTCCTTAAAATCCAGCTCTGATTTGGCGAGGGGCGCGACACGCAAAAGTATAGCAAACACTGTCAAAGGGGGCCCAGGCGGGAATGAACCCCCCCCCCCTGGCGGAGTGCCCCCTTTGCCCCCCTTTTTCACGTCCCCCCCAAAAAATCGAAGCGGGCCGCCTCCTCCGGTGGGCCCAGCCAAAAGGGGTACGGGCTCCCAGGGCCTGTACTCCAGCTCGGTGTACTGCTCCCTGAACTCGACTTTTTGGGAAAGCCCGTCCCCCCCACTGTTTTGACGACTGAAGGTTCCATCTGCGACGAATCCCCGTCGACGAGGTTGATGGGGGTCGCGCATCACGGTCCATCTTCAGTTGGGGGGCAAAACTGCCCCCCCTTCCCGTCCTCCTGCTCCCCGACCCCCTCAATGACACCCGGTTGGAACGGCAATGGGCCCTTCGATGGCCGTCAGCTGAACTCCCCCGAAGATCTCCCCAGAAGTACTCCCCGATTTTCCACAGCGGGCGTCCTCCGCGGGGGGTTGACATTTGGGGGGACGGGCACCATTCGGCGGGGGGTGGACGCTACCTCCGTTTACTCCGCTTTCCCCCCAACGCCCCCTATCGTACGACTCCCCGATGGAGTAGTTTCCCGCTAAAGGGGTTTATTTTGCCGCCAGAGCGCCCACAGCTGGTTCCCGGCCACCAGGTAGTCGACCAGCTCCTGCTCGTCACCGGCCACCACCTCGAGGAGGAACTTGAGGTGCGGGCGGTCTGGTGGTGGGCCACGGTGTGCGTGGCGCTGTACGAGAGCTGAGGCTCTGATGATGATGATGATGGTTTGAAGAGCTTGATGAGGAGGAGGAGGAAGAGGAGTTGGTCTGGCGAATGATCGTCTCAAAGAAGTAGAAGGAGCGGTGGCGGCCGCCGCTGAGGTACACCACCAGGTTGGGCAGCGGCGAGCCGGTGTCGGTGTCGTCGTCGTCGTGCCACCACAGCTTCATCGAGACGGCCCTCCGCCGGCTGTGCCCACTTTGAAAGGCTGATCCGGAGGTGCTGCTGCTGCCGACGTCTCGAGCTGAAGAGCTTCCGCTTCCGCTTCCGCTTCCACCACCACCACCACCACCGCCGCCGTGCATCTGCGCCTGCAGCAGCTGCTGGTTACCGAGCAGACTGTGGACGATGAGCACCTCCTGCCGCCTGAGGGAGAGCACCCGAATGTGGCCGTCCCTGCAGAGGGCGTAGATGAGGTCGTCGTCGGCGGTGCTGTAGGAGAGCAGGCTGATGGCCGCCTCTTCGCCGCTTGAGGTGCTCCTGTTTTTATAGAGAGAGGGGAAAAAGAAGTTAGTATAAAACAGCTTTTTTTTCAAAGCAGAACTTACTTGAAGGCCGGCACAAAGCCCGTGATGAGGCTCATCGCACTGCCGATGAAGCTGTTCTGCTTCAGGTCAATGGTGTGCACCTTGGGCAGCTGCTCGGCAATGTCACCACCGGAGACTGATGATTACGATGATGAAGGTGAGAAGGGCGGCGGCAGCTTGATCACCTGCAGCGAGCCGCTGTTCTTCGACACCACGAAGTACGCCTCGAGGTGCTTGTTGATCCAGGAGCAGCTGGCGAGGAAGGCCGGCGAGGAGGAGGAGGAGCCCAGACTGGTGGTGCCGACGCCGCCGGAGCCGGCGCTCGGCAGCTGACAGCTATTTCCGGCGGAGTTGTCCACCGGCACATGGTGGAAGATGGAGTAGGCGGCGGAGATGCCGCTCGGGTTCGTCAGCTGCAACAAAAAAAGTGGAAAAGAAAGGGAAGTAGAAAATGTGAAAACAAAGACAAAGAATTCGTGAGAATTTCCGCGGCCGAGCTGTTATGTTTGGTTAGAGTTATGTTATGTTATTCACTAAGTTCCGCTAGACGGCACCCTGACAAAAGTTTTAATTTTAGAGTTTTAGAAACTCTTTTTTCCGTTTATTGATCCGTCTCAGGGGTGGGGGAATCTGTCCATTTTTCCGCTGTAGCTACACCCCAAACGCTAGAGGGCGCGTAACGTTGGCTGTGTAGCTACAAGCGGAAAAGTGGAAACGACCCCCCACCCCTAGCAGTCTGGTTCTCCAAACAAAGAACCAACAGGCACAACACCAACAGGCCAAACTTACCAGTTTATTGGGATGAGTAAAGGCGAAGCGGTGCGCCGACACCAAGGTGGTGACCAGCACGTAGATCCGGTCGGCCGTCTCGTGGATCGACACGCCACTGGGCAGGATGAGCGTGTTCTTGAACTGAATCTTCAGCACCGAGTCAATGAGGTTCTTGTTCAGGGAGTGCTCGCTCAGCTCGAGGATGTCATCGCAGGTTCGCCTGGAGATGGGCAAAAAGAAAGAGAAGAAAAAGATTACAAATTAGTTGTTTCATCATTACTTACTGAAAAAGCAATAAAGGCGGGAAAAAGTATAGAGGAATAAAAAAAAATATATTTACCAAACAATGTAGCGATTGCAGGTGACCGACTGAAAGTTGTCCGTCTCATCGTAGGAGTACACGCCGGAGCTCTTGTTCGTCTTCAGCTCCTGCAGCGTGCTGCTGGTGGCACCTGAAAAGCAAAAAAAATAGAATGTAAAAATGAAAAGTGCCAAATAGAACAACAACCAAAACACCCGAGAACACTTACAGTCGACGATGAGCATGTTGAGTGTTAGTGGCAGATGACTGTCAGCAGTGAAACAATCACCGTCAGTGCACACTAGGTTGGAATATCAGTTAATTCAAGGTTCTCAGTTTTCGGTCCTGGGAATCGGGTGAAAAAAAGTAACCGCCGAATTTGGAATCTGTGAAGAAAGCGACGGAGTCAGCGGCTGACAACAAAGCCGCAGCAGCAGCAGAACAAGCGTGCAGCTGGTGTACGTCCTCTATGAAGGGACGCCGGCATCAAAAAGTTTTCCGAAAAAAAATCCGCATTTTTTTCAACCGCCACTTTTTCCCTCAAAGAGGACAGCACTGCATCGCGCGGCGGCGATTTTTTCTCGTTTCGAAATTCGAATTCTTCGGATCGAGGTTTGTTGAAGTTTGAACTTTGAAGTTATAAAACTTTTGGGATAGTAAAGAATTCGCACTAATCCTCGTTCTTTTCTCCTGTTTTAGGATTTGGTGTCGAACTCACAGCGGCACAGCTAATCTGCTCTCTTTTCCGCCAACTTTTATCGCATCGAGATCATCAACATCAAAATGTCGCAAAGGCAGGCTCTTATCAGACAGTGCAATCTAATCTGCCAACAACAAACAAACGTAAGTTGGTTGTTATCTCGCTCTCGTTCTCCAGTTGATCCCATTTGCTGCCTCTTCTTCGCCACCCAATCAGTGTGTGAGTGGAGCCTTCTTTTTCTTGCTTTTTTATGCATTTCGAAAAAAATATAATTTGCAGCCAAGCAGTGGACAATTGCTAATTAGCGCATATAATGGTAAAGCTCGTCTCAGGTAACAGTGATAGCCACCTCTTCTTCTTCTTCTTCTTCTACTTAGTTGTTGTTGTCCAGCCAGACAGTTGATGTGTATCATTTGCTAGGCAGGCAGGCAGGCGAAATAATAATTTCACTATACTACACAGCTACAGCTATGTATTCCAAGATGGATCTACAAACGCTTTCACACAATCATCATAATCGCAACAAGCGCGAGCTCCTCATTTTGGCTCGCCTGATTTAGTAGTGTCAGTCTATCTTTCTTTGTGTGTGTCTGTGTGTGTTGTTTGTGCTCTTCTGCTTCTTCTGCGTCTAATGACGTCTAGTGCACTTCTGTACCGAAGAAGGCCCAGCTGAGCGGATATTTCAAATGTGCCAGAAGACGAAGAGGAAGGAGAAGATAATTCGCCGTCAACCGGTTATTAGCGTGCAGATGTTTTATATGATCATTATTACTCTCTCCCTAGGGTTGTAAGGTAGTAGCTGGTTTCTTTTTTGCAGATTTGTCAGGCATGATGCAGCCTTTTGAGCCCTTTTCATTTGGCTCCCCCTTTGCAGTTTTTTTTGACTACAAGTCAAACGGTCGACTGCAAATGGAAAAGATGGACAAGAGTGGCCCATTCCCATGATACTCTTTCCTTCCTTCTCTTCCTTCCGGTCCATCCTTCCAAGTTTTACCTGCTCTAATTGACCCTACCTTTCTTTTCTTCCTTTCTTTCCCTTCTTTGATATAATAGGCTGCTCTCCTCCCAATAAACTCCTGGCCCATTTTTTGGACTTCTTCTCTCCCCCCTCTTTCGTCTGGTTTCTGAGTCGTCAGGTTAGTGTCCACGCATCAATCGCGCCAATTGTACACTGTCGCTGGACAGTTTTTTTCTTCCCCCTGCAGTTAAAATGCCTATCCCCACTAATTGCCAGGTGTCAGTGACAAACACTGCAGAAGCAGCTATTTTTGCCGCCATTTCCAGATTTGACTAGTGTGTGTGCGAGCGCGTTTTTAATTATAATTCATCTGGACATCATCATGTCAGATGGCTTGGAGGAAAGATGTCATCTTTTCTGTCTGTCTGGTGATCTGTTGCGTTGTACTACTTCAGCTTTATCTTCATCATCCTCTTCGTGATCATCATTGCGGTCGACACTTCTCGAGCATGTGTTTGTCATTCTGAGAAATACACTACTACTCACTTCACCTGCTCAATTTCAATTTTGTGCACCTTTTTCCTGCTGCTGTTTTTATGCTGCTAATGCTGATGATGATTCAGGTGCTGCTGCTGCTGCTGTCAATGCTTAGAGGAAAGCCAAAGGGTGCGCGGCAATTGCACCTTTCAATTTACACAGCAATGCTCATCAGTATTTACGAGCCCAAGCCTACTTTTTAGCCCCAAGTATTTGAAATAGTGCACCCAAAGTGCACCAGTAGCTCGCAGTAGCTTCTTATCATCATTTTTTTATTAGTAATCCACTTAGTCTGCACACCTGTTCAACAGGAGACGCACAGACAATAGTAAATCACAGCCACCGTCTTGATATCTTCACTTGATATTAGCTTTTTTATGAAAGACGACATCTCTTGCACATCCTTTCCAGATCGACTGAATTGAGGTGCACAGTGGTGCACTCTTTGCATTCTGTTTTGTTTGAGTAGTAATGAGCAAATGGTGGTGGTTATGCAAATGATCTCAGAAATCTATTGCCTCGTATCGCAATCTCTCTCTCTCTTTCTTTTTCCTTATTGGCGACCGGTGAAATATGTGATGCGCTCTCTCTCTCTCTCTCTCTTTGCAGACTTTTGTGTGTATGCAGATGTGTACGACGACTAAGCTTTATTTATGGACTGGCGCACAAATTAACCCTCAGCTCAGTGTTCTTGTGATCTTTTTCCGCACGGTTTTTCTCTCTTGAAAAATGGGGAATGAAGCACCATCACCACTTTTAAATGATCGACACCAGCAAAGAAATGTTTGTCGCGATTTGAACGGCAAATTTTTGGAGGAAAAGAGCCGAACTGATTTATCGATTGACAGCAGCAGCAGCTCGTGTGATTTTAGAAGGAGCTGAAGATGATGTACAAGGAAAAAAATTTGGTTGAAATTGAGCTTTGATTGGCGGCGGTTGTGCGAAAAAATATTTAAACACACGTCAAATGATTTTCTGAGCGTTTTTTCCTCTTTCTCTGATGACGTTGCAAAATCTTTTTTGCAACAGTCTTTGTAATGCAAATAAAATGATTAGGGCCAGGATCTTTATCCCCCAAATCACTTTTTTTTTGTTCAGTCGCCTGAACTTTTTGGGTAAAAATTCGTTTAAAATGAGGAATGGGGGAATTAAAGATGAGAAGACTGAAATTGGTGGAAGCATTTGGGTTTTGGGGGGTCAGCTTTTTTTTGCCATCAGGATTTTTTCCCTGGGCAACCAAAAAATCCTTCTATAAGTTTTATTTTAATGTTCAAAAAAAGGGTCTTACACTGCACAGCTTTAGTGTTTGACTTTTTTCAGTACTACGTCGGGTCGTTTCCGTCCCCCTTTTTTTTCCATTACCTTTTTCATTATCCCCCCTACCAAGACTGTCACTTCACTATTAAGGCACACACAAACCTTTACTCCCTTTGGCGACCTTTTCCAAAGATAAAAGGCGTGATGATTTGTTGCGGTTGCCCCTTTAAAGGTTTTCCCTTTTCTTTTTTTCTTTTTTCCCCAAATGTCGCTGAACCCTCTTCGTGGGCTTTGTCTTGCTTTTTTTTTTTGGCTGCTGCTGATGTGATATAAAATGTAATTGCGGCTCAGGTGGTCCCGGGCCCTATAAAAATTGAAGAAAAAAAAGAAAAAACATGTTAAACCCCCCCCGGTGTCCCCGGCTGCTAAAACCCTTTTTTTGCAATTAGTAAAATTGCTCTTCACCACCACCCCCATCACCACTTTTTGAAACGCAAAAAATTGCTATAGATTAGCTTTTTCAAAGTTTTAGTTCTTTTCTGCTGACAACCTTTTTGTTCTTCCTCCTTCCCAAAATTTGGCCCCACACAATTTGGCGCCTTTGGGAGGCTTTCCCCTTTTCTGAAAGCAGTCATTTCCCCTGCCCACAAAAACTTTCTCCCAACTAATTTTCCCACCCAAAACTAGTGCCTGCTTTCCCCTCAAACCTCTCCCCTCTCTCCTCTTCATTTTTACCCGGAAAAATTGAAAAATTTAATAGGTTTGCTCTTAAAGATGATTCTTTTTTTTTCTCTCGGTGTCTGTTTATCTTTCCCTTTTTATCGGCGAGCTGTCGTCGTCTTTCGTCGTCGTTGACCGGTGGCCATTTTTCCCCCTCTTTTTGGGCCTTTGGTGCTCAAAAAAGGGCAGCAGAGATTAGGCTAAACCCCCTTTTGGCTGTTTGCTGTTTTGCACTGAAAAAAGGGCCCCAATTTAGTCGAGATGCGAGTGAGTTGTAGCGAAGTTTAGTTTCGTTTTGTTGAGAGCGATGAAAATATCGCTTTGTTAGCTAACAAACATCCCCGCCGCCGCCGAATGAAAAGGGGTCGGGGTGAATTCTTGTTGTCCGGGGGGTTTGGTTTTGCTCCCCACTGAGCAGGAAAGAAAGAATAAGTCAAAGATGATTGAAATGCTGATGCTCTCTCTCTCTCTCTCTCCTGTTGTTGTTGTCATTGCCACCACTACCACCTGCAGAAGCTCCAACACTGGATGACCTCTGACCTGAACGAGACGATCAAAACGTCTTTTTCAGTTTGTTCTTAAGTCCTTGCGACCACCGAGAATGGCCGATAGAATGGTATGATCGCTGTTTGCTATTCGTGTTTATTACTCGATGCACACACACACCGGCGCACTTCACAATGAAATTGATGATGACCTCATTGACTGTGTTTTGCTGTTGCCAATGCTTTTGCTAATTTGTCAATCATCAATAAACAATGTGCTGCCATTCGAAAGAATTAGCGATTTGTGTTGAACTTTGGCTAGCTCATTAGCATCAATATCTCCTGCTCTAGTAATAATTATTAGCCTTTTGGCACAAGCTACAAAATATGATTCGTAGCTTCTTTTTCAATTTTTAGCCTGGGCACTAGAGTGGTAAAGTGCTACTGATTTCTCGAATTTAACTTATTTCATTTCTATTTTTAATCAAATCGATCCATCTATCCTGATCGTCCGAACATCAGCAATGATTGCCGATGATTGGCCGGGTAATTGATTTGATAAAAATAGATGCAGCCCACTCTTGAGCACTTCTCTCTCCTCTCCTCTTTTTTGTCCGTTTTTCTTTCGATCAAAAAAAGAGTTGAATTGCTGCTGCCATTGCTACCACCTTCTTTGCCTTTGATCACTGCCATCATCATCATCATCATGATCATAACCACCATCATCTGCCACGCAGACAGACAGGTAGCAATGTCTCTTAAGTTAGGTATATGCGGCACGGCAGCCCGGGCAAGTCAGTCAGTCAGAGCTAGTCAGAACAGTCCTGACCAGTCCGTCAGCAGAGTGTCCGACCGACCAGGCCGACCAGGCCGACCAGAGGCATCCGTAATAATTACGCAACTGTGCGCACAAACAACATACATAAGAATGTGTTTGTGATTAATGGCCCTAATAATAGGCCTGCCGCGCTCTGCTCACTGCTCACTGCAGCCTGGCTATCTGTCCCATTGCATTGCCACTGCACTGCCAGAGAGTATATCGTCCCTATCTATCTCCTCTCTCTCTCCTCTACCCTGTGACGGGCAGCGTGTGAACACCTTACTTCTCTTGGGAATGACAATGACAATAGATGGGAGGGGAGAGGGGACGCAGCAGCAGTGCTGGTCTTTGCAGTGTGTGTGTGTGTGTGCTCAATCGGTCAGCTAAGTGGCCAGTGTGAGCAGACACAGAGAGTGAGCGACTGACAAAGACGGCGAACCGAGAATAAGAAGGAGAGAGAGAAGGAGACAACTGAATCGAGTCGGACACAGCAGCGGCGGCAGAACTCACTGACACTACCGGACACTGGAATTTTAGTTTTTCACCTCAATTATCTCGGGATTTTTTTTCACTAGCAAAAGCAGAAAGCAGTTGTTGTTGACACTTGTCAGCCAGCAGCAGCAATTGGCCGGACAAACAGTTTTGGCCTGCCGCTCAAAGACTAAAGAGTTGTCAGGCTAATTAAGATGTACTTTTTGTTGAAAAAGGAAAACATTTTAAGCTAGTTTTTCTTTAACTTTCGTTCTTTAAATTTGACAATAAAAAAATTCACCAGTAATGATGGCGGTGAAGGTCACCCACGCAGAGCTCCACTGCTCACCAGCTTCGCGAGTTATCTCCCGCAAAATCGCGGTCAGCGGTGCTGACATGTTGGCGGCGATATTCCTTTACTACCACCTCTGTCTGCCTGCCTTTTGCACCGGATCCCACGCACAGTTCATGCTCAGTCGTGTCTCTGGCTCAATGTCAGCGATGTCAGCATGTGTGTGTGTGTGTGGTGCTCAGCCGCCCGTTGCCGCCTCACGTGCGTACGTGTCCACGACGAAACGAGCAGGCAAAAGAAGAGAAAAAGAAAAGAGGAGAGTTTGTTCCACTGAAGCATGAACACGTGACGATGCTGACGGAATAGAGAGAAAGCATTCCACAGAGCCGCTTACGAGCCAGAAAAAAAAGTTAGTGAGATTCCAGCGGACAGCACAGCATCGAGTGCCTCTGAATCAGCTCAATTTAACTCAACTCACTGCAAATCCAATTAACAATTCAGATGGAGAGAGAGAGAGAGAGAGATGACAGGGGGGGATAGAAAAGGGTAGGAATAGTAGGTTGCAGGCAGCAGAACACTGCTGATCGATTCACGCAACTAAACACAGCACAACTTAGTTTTGTTCTGGAACGCTTCACTGCCTGGGAAAGCATCTGCCATTGCTGCAGTGCTGTTCCATTTGGAACACGGGTTGTTTTGGGAAAGGGAGAGAGAATTTTGGTAATGCAAATGAGTAGTGCATCAGCGAGGAGGTGATTTGCTCGTCTTTTTGCTCGCTTCTGTTGCTTTGCTGTGAAAAATTTGTGCCCCCAAAAAAAGTTTAATTACTTTGCAGAGCTCAAAAGAAGAAAGAGGTGCCCTCTTACTGTTTTCCTCATTTTTCTGTCCTGTCCTGTCCTTGTTGTCTTGTCTAACTCCTGACTCTAGCTAATTATGCACAGACAGTTTTTTTGGCTGCCCAAAACCTGCAAGGCCTGCTCTCTCCTCTCTCCTCCCCTTCTCCCTCCTATCCTGCCACTCAAAAGTAATGTAATGTTCGGGTTTATTCTTTTATATTTTTTTTTATTTCCCCCCTAGCCCCACCGAGTAAAAAGGGTGAAAAATTTACAGATGCTCAGCACAAGCAAACACACTGCCAATGTTTAAAGTTTCCCTTTTTTGGCGCTTTGCAGAAACACAGCACCCCCCGTCTTTTTGGCGCCCACTAAAAAAAATGTGCAAGCGTTTTGGAGCAGAGAGACCCCCTATAAATCGTACTGTACGTATTACGTAGGGCACAGGACGGCAAGCAAAGTCTTGCAAGCGACGTCCCCTTCGTAAAAGGGAAAGGGGTTTCAGCCTGTTGGGTTTCCCAGGAAACTAGCCAAGAAATGGGGGGACAAAAACCGATTGGTTTTTTAGGCTGTGCTGCTGCTGGATTCCCCTTTGAGATCACCAGTATGGCGACCTTGGGGTGCAGCGGAGTATATCTTGAATCACAGTTTTTTTTATAGTGTTTAATTTGGGTGTTTTTTTTTTGTAATTAACGGCATTAAAACAGGACAACAAAAACAAAAAGTGTACTTAGGTGGTATCACTGGTCCCAATTTGGGACAGCAGCAGAAACCCAAGCAGTTTTCCTCCCCCCCCCCTAAGTGCACATTGTTTGCACGTACTAAAATTAGAGATTTTTTTCTTTTTGATTTTTATTTTTTTTTTTTTCTGAGAAAAAAAAAAACAAGGGCTTCCTTTCTTGTTTGTGGTCTCTCGCTAAGCAAAAGCATTGGGTTTTTGGCAAACCCAATGATATTTTTTTTTTCTTTTGCTACCTGCATGATTTTTAGCGTGTTAGGAAAAATCCCTTGTAAAATGCAAATTTTTTTATTTACTGCAATTTTGCAACTCCGGGTTAATCTCTCTTTTTGTTAAAATTTGCAAATTTTGCCGTTTTTTCTCGGTCACTAGTGAGTTTTTTAGCCTGTTACAATTATGAAAATTAAATTTCCCAGTGCTCGCTGCTGCTAAAAAAAAAATTTCAGCAAAAAAAAAGTGTGCGCGATTTATTGTAATCCACCGGATAATGTTTTTTTACGGGGGTACTCAATCAAGGTATGGAAAGAAATGACTGGTTTGATTTGTTCGGGTCCCCTTTTAGATAGAAAAAAGAAAGAACTACTTTTTGGAAAACTAATCGTGCAGCAGAGGTCGTTTTCGGGTTTCTGGTTTTAGCTCTGCTTTTTTTTGGGCCCGTTTTTTCTCCTAAAATCGCGAAACACCCACCACAAACATTCCAAACTTAATAAATTACCCCTTTGATTTTCGGCGCTCGTAACTTCGGAGACGGCGCAAAAACCACACAACACACTTACACATTTTCCCACACTGTACGTACTTTTTGGGGAGTTTTTTTCCCTCTTAAAAAACTTTTTTTTAAAAAATTTTCTAAATTTATTGACCGGCCGGGCACTGGTTGTGAGCTTTGGGCCAATGCATTTTACCGTGCACGGAGGCCAAAAATTAAACTAAGTGAAGAAAGCCTGTCATGTTTTCTTTTTTTTTTTTGGGTTGGTTTGAATTTGGTTTTTTTAAAAACCCCAACAAAAACTCATAAAAAAACTCATGACCAATGAGCAGTTTTTCCGTACGGACGGGGAAAAAAAACAAAAAGTCTCCTTTCCCCAAAACCCGTTGAATAATTACCCTTCTCTCTCTTTTTGCGGTTTTCTCACTAGCCTGGAGAAAGTGTGGAAACTCAACTGGGGAAAAGGAAGGGGGGGCTTTGTTTCCGATCGGTGTCTTCCTCATGCCACAACCCCAGCATTCTCTCATGGGGCCCCCTGGAAATTTGTTTCACGAAAAATTTTTCACCCCGCACCCCCACGAACACAGAGTTTTGCGGGCTGGGGGCTGTGTCACAGTCTCTTGTTTTTTTTCGGGCGCATTTTTACCAAACCTTTCCCCCCCGATAGGGGGAATTTCCCCACCGCCCCCCCCCCCGAAAACTGGTTGGGGGGGATCCCCCCGTCTTCTTTGGGTGTGGGGAAAAAGGGGCCCGGGAACTCTTTTTAGAAAACCCAGACCAGCGCGGGAGCCCCCAGCACCCGGGGAAAAATTTGGTAAAATTTAAAAAGTGCAAAGCCTCTTTTTTTTTTGGTTTTTCCAAATTTCCCGACCCCGGAAAAGGGGGGAAGAATCCTATTTTTTTTCCGGCCCCTCAGAAAAATTTTGCCCGTTTGGGGGGTTAAATTTTGGGAAATTTTAAAGGGGGCAAAGATGGAGAGAGAAATTAAACCAAACCCTGGGGACAAACGACACTTTCGATTCGTCTTAAAGCCTCAGCAGGGGGCTTTTCTTTTGGTTTCTTTGGCCCCCGCCCGGGGGAGCAATCGCTTTCCGGGTTTGCTTTCGCCGCCCCGGGCCCAAAATTTTATTTAGCTCTAAAGGGGACGCGGGGAGGGGGGGTTTCGCCGGGTGACGTCGCGGGGGGAGAAGCTAACGACAAAATTTTAATTTGGGGTTTGGCTTGCCATGAAGTGCCTTTCTTTCCTTCATTAATTTTTCTGCCTTTTGCTGTTTTCCTCGTTTGCGGCCGTGTTGAACGCACTCGCCATTTTTTAAAAAAAAAAAAAAAGAAAAAAAAAAAGATTTTAGTGGGGGTATAGTCTGGTGCTCCCTGTTTGTTTCGCCGGGAGTAGTGTGGCGGTGGCCTGGTGCACCCAAGGCCCCCGTCCGTTTTCCTTTTTTCTTCATTTTTTTTGCAAGGAAAAGAGGGGCCCGGGGGTTTTTTGGGGGCCCCAAAGGGGTTTCTTTTTTATTCCCCTTAGGTTTTCCCTTTTTCCCCTTTCTTTTTTGGTAAAACCCCATAGGGCACTTTTTTTCTGGACACTTCTGGGAAGGATAGAGAATGAGGAATGAGGGGGAAAGGGGGAAAAAGCGCCGCTTTAAGGGGTAAAACGGAAAAATTTCAAAAAAATCTTTTTTTTTTTTTACCCCGAAAAGGGAAATTCCCCAAGGAGAATTTTTTTGAAAAGGAAGGGGGGAAAAGGTTTTTTCTGATTTTTTATTGAGGGAACGATAAAAAGGGGGCTTTCAGGTACGGTTTTTTTTAAAGTTGTCCCTTTTTTCCCCCGGAAATCCACCCCCCGGTTTTGGGGTTAGGGGGGTTTTGAAGAAAATTTCCCTGGTGACATTATCTTTTTGATCCCCCCATTTAAAAAAACCCCCACAAGCGCCCACGATTTACCAAAAGGGGGGTTTTTTTTTTTAGGCCTTGTTAAAAAAGGGGCCCCTCAAAAATTGGTTGGAAAAAAACCCTTTTCAAAGGGCTTACTGCCCCTTTTTAAAGGGGAAAAATCTGGGGAAAAAAATTTTAACAAAAAGCAAGGGAAACCCATTAAAAAAAAAAACAGGGGTTTTTTTTGCCTCGTCACCCCCTTCTATCCCCCAAATTTGCCGGGGACGGCGGGCGTCTCCGCCAAACCCCCCGGCAAAAAAAAAAATGGGGGTAAGGGAAAATATGGGGCGGCGCCTTAAAGTGGGGGGACACGGTGCTTCCCTTTTTTGTTTCCCTCTCTTTTTTCTTTCTTTTTTGGGTTTTCCCCCCAAATTCTTCCCCAACCGCAAAAAATAATGAAAAAGAAGAAAAAAAAAGCCCCCAAAACCAAGTTCTTCTTTTTCCCTTTTCCCCTTTTTGCCCCCCCCCCCCCCCAACCCCGCTTTTTTGGGGGTGAGGGACGACTGAAAACACTTCTTCTCACGAGGGATACCCCCGGTTTTTTTAAAAAACCCCCACTTTTAACAACACCCCCCTATCCAAACCTATTAAAATTTCCCCCCAGCCCCAAAGGGGAAAACCCCCCCCACGATACTCAAGGGGGCCGGTGGCGGGTTTAACCCTCGGCAGCAGCAGCAGCACCAAAAACCAAAAACCCTCAACAACAGATCAACAACAACAAAAACAACAAAAACAAACAACATCAGAGGGGGGGCATCAATGGGTGGCGCCCCCCCACCGCTCGAGTTCGCCAACATCGACCTGGCGCAGGAGATCGACGAGGCGAAAGGGGCCGTTTTCGGGCCGCCTCCTTCAGCCGCTGCGGCCAGCTTCGGGGCCACCGGGGGCGCTGACGCCCACGTCCGCCTCTACTGCTCAAACGAAGGCGTGGGGGCCACTTTCCCGGGCCCTTTCCGCTCCGCAGGGGGACCGTCTCTGAGGAGGTGATGGCCAGCCTGGCGCCCGGCTCCTCCCCTTTTCCCCCCCGACTACGCCTCCCTCCTCCTCTTTGCCGTCTTCGAGGGCCACGGCGACGAGGTGGGGGGCCCCCTCGCCTGGTGGGCCCCCCACAATTTCCCTCGCCTCGGTGTCCCTGACCGAACCGTCCGCCTGTGGCACGTCTCCCAGGTGGACTGCCTGCGGGTTTGCTCCGCCACGAGGACTCCCTTTCAGCACCTTTCCGCTTCCTCCCCCTCTGCGGATGACCGCTACCTGGTCATTTCCCACCCTGGGGGCGTCGTCCGCCTGTGGTCGCTGCCGGAGAAGAGGGCGCTCTTCACGCGGAACGTCGCCCGGGAAACCCGCGATAACCGGCCCTCGCTGTACGGCCGAAATCTGATCACCGGGGGGCTTGCTTCCCCGGGAAAAACAGCGGCTCCATACTGGTGCTCGGTACGGCCGAGGGCCCGGGCCTCCTCTTCTACTTCACCGCCCCGCCTGCGGGTACATTCCCGCAGCAGCACGTCTCAAGGGTGGAATTTTTCCTCCGAGGGTGATTGCCATTGAGAGTGTCCCCCAACAACACTACGTTTTCCCCTCTTTTGGAAAGAAGATAATGGCGGTGGCGGCCTTTCAAAAAACCGCCAACTGCTGGTCACCACCGACGACTCCACCGCCCGCCTCTTTACCACGCACTTTTGGACGCTGACCCAAGGAGGTCCTCGAGCTGAAGGGCGCCACGCTGAAGGGCGCCGCCGGCGGCGCCTTTTCGCGCCCCCCATCTCCCCCGATGGCCCCTTTTCGTGGGTCTGCGGCTTCCGAGGAGGCCCACCCCTTTTCTACATCTGGCGAGTTGCGGCTAAAAACTCTGGGAACTCGGGATCCTCCTCATCAAAATTGGGCGTCGTTCCCAGTCTCGGGGAAACCCCTTTCAATCGCCCGCGGTTGTGAGCGCATTCGCCTCAACGTTCCCGAAACCGAAAAAGGAATCCCCCAAATTTGCCCATTTTTCGCCCAACTCCTCCTCCTCCTCTTCTCTTGTTTCCTACAAACAGCAAAACAAGGGCCCCGAATCGGCGGTGGAGGCAGTGGAGGGCGGGCTGTGGTGCCCTCCTAAAACATTGATCTCTTTCCCGACCTCTTTGATGACTCATTTCCCGGGGGGGGGAGGGGGGAAAAACGGAAGCCGATGAAGCCTTTGAGCACCTGGGGGATGGGAGGTGGTGGTGGTGGTGGTTCTCCAACACCTTCAGAGCAGGAATTTGGAAAGCTCCTCTCCCCCTTCCCTCTCCCCATCCCCCTAAAGCACTGCTCCCTCCGCACTCCTCACCCCATTGTTTTCATTTTTCGCCCCCGACCCGAGTCTTTCACTCGCTCGTAAAGTAGTGCCGTCCCTTTGACCACCCCGGGCGCTTTCGGGTCTTCCCCAAGCCACATGCGCATAATTGCCCCTCTTTTGATTTTTTTTTTTTTTGAAAGATGATGAAGAAATTTTGCGATTTTTTGTTAAAAAACGGTGATTATTTTTTCTAGTTTTTTTCCCTTTACTTACGTGACAGCTATTGACGGCATTTATGGATTTATCGGTTTTTGCATTTTTCTTTCTTTCCTTTTTTCATTCAGGTCACACTTTTTTCCAAGCATTTTTTCTTCTGTTAACTTTTTATCTTTCCATTTTCCACTATACTACTTTGGCGTTTTTTTTAATTTAAAAAGAAGCACAAAAAATGGGGAAAAACTTTGAATATATGGAAATCCTAAAGTACCAAATGTCGCTGACCTCTCTGTCTTTCCCTTTTTCTTTTTAAAAAAATGACATTTGCAAATGATGTTCTCCCTTTCCCCTTTTTTTCCCTTTCTGACAAACTGTGCATTTGTTTGCGGGAAAAAGGGAAAAAAGGGAAAGCGACCAAACGGGGGCGACAATTAGACTCTTCGGAGAGTGTCCAGTCCAGTCCAGTCCCCTTTCTGTCATAAGCCATTAGCCACCGACAATGGCCACCTAGCAATTTTTTGCAAGCTATTAATGCGAATACTATTTGCTGCTGCTGCTGCTGCCTATGATCTGGGTCTACAGGTCACATTTTTAAAAACGTTGTCCTGGCCCCCCTTTTCTCTCTTTTCCTCTTTTTGTCCAACTGGCATATCACTGCTGTGGTTTTTTGCGATTATCCAAGGGCACTCAGCGAGAAAGGAAGAGAGAGAGAGAGAGAGAGAGAGAGAGAGAGAGAAATAGTTTTGAGCGTATACACAAATCGCAAATTTGCTGGCACAATTAACAGTGTTTTATAGCCTGGGTTTTAAAAAAAAAGGTTGTGCAACAGGGTTCAGTTTCTTGATTGTGTCCTATTCATTTCTCCTTTTGTAACCAGTGCACACAACTTTTTTTTTCGTGACCGCTGGGAGGAGGAGAGTAGCTGAAAAAAAAAGGTTTGGGAGTGATGACACCGATTTCAGAAATTGTGAACTTCTTTCTCTCTCTGGGGCACTATGTGTCCATGCCCGGCAGTTTAGTTTATTTTAGCCCGGTTCTCTCTCTCTTTCTTCTTTTTCTCTTCTTGATCAAATTGCATCGAAAAACTTTTTTTTTGTAGCTCTGAAGTCTTTGGGGTCATCGATTGTGGTTCAATTTAGTAGTTTGGGTTTGGGTTTGGTTTGGGTTTGTGGTCGGCACGCACTCTTTTTTCATTTTGGCGATTCTCACGATAATAATGGGAATGATGGTGGGGGGTAAACAGTTAGAAACCCCGCTTTTTGAAATGGGCCAAAAAACGCGGGGTTCTCTTTAAAAACTTGTGAAAACCCCTTTTTAGTTTTTTGAAAATTGAATTGACGGGACAAATAATTTTTTGCTGTTATTACTGTTAGGGAATTTGGCAAACCAAAATGTCGTCGTCCACTGGCCTCGATCATTTTGGGGGTGGCGTTTGCCCTCCCTGCTAAACGCCCCTTTTAAAAATCGGGTTTTAGAAGATTCGAGTTTTTTTAATTTTTTTTTTTTCCTACTTTAAATTCGACATTTTGGATTTAGTGCTGTTTTAATTTTTTCTTTGCTACCGCCGCCGATAAGACGATTATCGACGATTTGAAACCCCCCCACCCCCACCACCCCCCCAAACAAATGAGTAGCAAATGAGTTGGTCAGGTCGAGCATAACTTAGGTTTGCAGTGACACTTCTGCTGCTGCTGATGAGATTAATTAATCCACATGCTAATAGGCGTACCGGAGAAAGAGAGAAGAAACGAGACGAGCAGATGCAAGTGGAAGTGTTAAAATGTCAAATCAATGCTTGCCAAAAATGGTTCAGCCCAGCGGCGGTGGCAAGGGTTAAAAGTTCAGCAGCACGGCAGCAGCAGCAGAGGCTTCATCTTAGGAGGCCACCAAATTAATAGCCGCACACTAATTCAAAGTTGCTGAAGCTTTTGCGGCAACTAAAACTTCTTCAGAAAAATGCTCGCTCTTCTCTTTCTCTCCATTTCATCGGTCAGACAGACGCCGCAGCTAATGAACATCATCGAACACATTAGCAGCAGTTGTGAGTGTGTGTGTGTGTTTAGGACGACACTTCAGCCTAATGCAAGTGCCTTACCAAAAATGTGTTTAAAGACTGTCAATGTTGCTTCGAGAGTGTGTGTGGGTGTGGGTGACGTTCTATGGTTTAATTAATTACACTTGGTGGCAAGTAGTTCAAGAAATGGTCAGCAGGCACAGTTCAGCAGACTGTCTGTTCCTTCGATGTCGGTGGATTAATGAATTGTTACCTTTGATATGATGAACACACTGAAGCTTTCGATGAACTCTGAAGCAGAGTTTAGCCAGAGTTGGTAGCTAGAGCGGTGATGTTGGTGGGTATTTTGGGCGAGGGCACTTTGAAACACACAGTCACTGAACAAGCTAGATTGAATTGGGTTCAAAAAAGCCCTCGGGCAGAATTAGCCAGGCAGCAGAAGCAGCAAACAGTTCTTGCCATCGGAAGTTGCCCCCCGTTGGTTTGGTTGTTGGGTCCACTTAGAATGAGCAATTTGCAATCTCTCTCTCTTCTCGGGCCGACCATCTGTGTTGTCTCCCAATTGGTATCGTTAGGAAGAGAGGCTGAAATGAACTGTGTGGAAAATGTTGCTCTGGGACATGCAGATTAGCAGCAAGGGCAGTAGGGCGCGGTTTAACACCGCAACTGTTGCACCTTTCACCACCGTGATGCTGCGCTGGCACAGAGCACAAAGCTCATCACCCGAATCTCAAACGGTGTTTGAAGGAAGTGCTGCGTTTTTTCAAAATTGAAAACGGACTCAGGGTGCGGAGCGGACACGTGGTCAAAGTCAGGCAGCCAGAAAAGAGAAGGTAAGTGATCTGTGGGGCAGTGTTTACAGGATGATGAGAGCAAAAAAGAGCGTTTCTAGCTTGAGTGAGTCTCAGTGATTGGAAAAAAAGTGGGAATGAGCAAAAGGTGCTCCTGAATTGCATTTTAAATTCAGCTTTTGTTCAATTCTATTGCCTGTTCATGTTGTACTTTTTTTCTATTCTCTTTCTCTCTCTCAATTGTGAATTGCGCTAATTCAATTTCAGTTTCTTTGTCTTTCTTTCTTTCTTTTGAGCAGTAGTGCTCATTTGCATTGAGCAGATATATTCTACTGCTCAGATGTTGTGATTGAATTTTGATTGATGCCTGCGCAGGAGCACGTCAATTGAGAGGGGCAAGAATTGATATTTAATCACCTCAGCAACCGCAGCCCACCACCGCCATCACTCGGATTATGACTGTGATGCGGGGGGGTTTTTGGACACCTTAAAACAGGTTCAACTGGCTAAAGGTAACAGAAAGGTTAAGGTCTCCTGCCTAATCGCCCCTTTTTTCTATTGCAATAGTGGCGGCAAAAAGGAAGTGTGGTAAAGTGGGAAAGTGCTCACTGTAGCTCACTGTTCATTCACTGAACTTGAACGATTTGGTGTTTCTCTTCTTCAATGAACAACACAACTAGAGTCGACCGTCGGGATGATCATTTCCGGCGACAACTATTTTCAGTATTGTGTCAGTAATGGCGGGAGCAGGCTGATCATCATAATCATCAACTGTTGCAGACAAAAAAAAACCTAGCAATTTGCTTTCAATAGTGCTACGTTTTTGGCAAAACTTTTTCTTAGAGCCTTTTTTTTCAAATTTCAATTTACGATCGCACACACACTCCAAAGCAGAGACAAGCAATTTTTAATCAATGAAAGGGACATTCTGTGATGATACGACAATCAGCCTAGCGGACGCAATTAGCCCGATTAGGAAAAGAGAAAGAAGGTGAGCATTGAGTAATGATGCGATGAGCAGCGCAGGGTCAGAGAGGAAACAAACCTCAAACGCACAATTCTTTTCGCTAACCCCCAAACCTGCTCAAATGTTTGTCCCATTCTTTCTTTCTGTTTGTTCAAACTCATATTTGATTAATACTCAGCAAGCAACAAAACATTTTCCTTCTTTTTACATTTTTCCGTTGACTGAATATTTATCAAACTTCAGTGCTTCTATTTTCAGTCTCAGGAAATGAAGCAGGTAGGTGGTGTGCTGGCAATAAAATAAAACCGGGCAAATGGTTTGTGAGCCTACACAAACGGCAGCAGCAACAACAGCAGCACTGGAGCACTTGTTTAGAAGTGAGTTTGAAGCAATAAATTCTAGTCACACAGAAAGAGTGTAGTTTCTGAGCCTTTAGCCAATCTTTAATAGATAGCCCAGCGCTTCTCTAAGCAGAACTCAGCTGAAGCTGCAGCACGCTCTCCGGGTCTCAATTTCGTTCTTTCCTTCCTTCCTTCCTCGCTTAAAAACTAAACTACACTGCGCAAGGCATGGCAGGATAAGAGGAACTACTCATTTGATTAGAAGTACGCTTCTGCCACTGTGCACTGCCACACCGGTGTGCAACTGTAATGAAGCCCGCTACTCTCTCTGTCTCTGTGAAGGCGTGTTGATGCTTGTTTCTACACCTACCCGACATTGCTAGCAATGAAAAAAATGGTCTGCCCATTAACTGGTAGGATTCTCTTGTTGGTGATTCTGGTTCTTACAGACTTGGCCATTCGATTGCCACTGCACTGAAACTTTCCCAAGATTCGGGCGACATGACAAGACAAGGCACAAGTGAAAGAGAGGAGTTGAGAATGCACACAAAACACACACTGCTCCTCACTTTGGCTCTTGAATACATTAGTGGCGCATGTAATAGAAGTCGTAAAGAAATAAAACAGATAGTAGTATCTTTTTCCCATCTGATTCACCTCAGTCATACCTATCATTAGCTCAGCAGCAGGGCAGCCAGCAGAAAGATGACCGACCAAGAAGCAAGAAGAAGGAAAAGTGACTGTTCCCGAATGACACACCGCGACACACGCAATCAATCGTATCACTCAATTCAATTTGCACTGCAATAGTCAAATGCGGCGGCGGCCATAGGCACTAGTAGTTGACGGATTTGGCACTTGACCCTCCCGACCCTCCTCCCATATTCTTACCTAATACCTGAAGATGTTCTTTTTCAGCTTTCGGTGTCCCAGCTATCTCTTATCCTCAATACAAAGTGTCATCGGCGTCGTTTCCTATGTGCTCTCTTTCTTGTTCTCTGATTTTCTCGTGTGATTGCCGCTCGCTTGCGCATCGTAAGTTGCTGTGTTTAGTCTGTCTTCTTCTGACTCGCTATTTTCTCACTGGAAGTTTTAAAACGTCACTGTCTTGCTATGTTTGGACAGCCAAAAATAAAAATAATAGGAAGAAAGAACATAGTCGTGTGATGCGGTGGTCGGTAATATTTGGCTGCGCCAGATTAATAGCTCTTTCGATATCTCGATATTGATGTGCGACTCTCTTGGCGCTAACTCTCATGGATTTCATGAATGAACTCAGGACCAAGGTGAATTCATATTTTTTTCAATTTTTCATATGCTTTTTTCAATGAGAATCCCTTCATGTATGCCGAATGGCTCAATGGTCTAATTCTCTCTGCCAGAAAAAGAAAAAAGAAAGTCTGTCACCCTCCGACTCGAAGTCACACACCACACGGCACATACATCACTGCCTGCTCATTAGTCATAGACTGTCAGGATGGTGGTGGTGGTGGTGTGATGGATGATCTACCAGGGCCTCACCTTCTTTCCACCTTGAATTCACAACACCCACACAACACCGAGAAATGTGAAGGTCGCAGAAAGAGAAGTTTCTTTTATGATTTTTTACTCCCTTTTGACGCCAGGACATAAAGTAAACACACAAAAGTATAAACCGACCCATTAACCAACATCGTATCGATGAGTGTGTAACCCTTTCGCTCTGGGTGATGAGGGCAACATGTTAAAATTGTGTGAGTAACAGCCGTTTCGTAGCTATGGAATTAGCCTTAAATAATGGGGACATCAGTTGATTGTTCACACACACCCTTTTTACTTTGATTATCAGAATTACAAGAGAAGAGGTTTTCAGGTGCAAAAGATGAGCACTTTTTCTGCGGTTTTAAAATCATTGGATTTTTTGAACACATTTTTTTCAGTTTACAATAAAAAAATCTTTAGGTCAATAATCAGTCTGCAGGACTGTGTCTACATTTTTTTTCTTTTATGGCCATTGTTTGTTCATTGCTAATTACGGGGAATTGCTAAAATTTTTGGGGCCACACATCTCCACTTCTGATCATTGACTCCTGAGCACTCAATTAGACTGCATCATCTCGCCAAATTGCCGATCGGGCTTAGGTCACTCTTATCTTATTGGGTCTTTTTTTTTCCAGCCTGTGGCATCAGTAGCTAAGATTCCTTTCAAATTCTTAGAGCGAGCGATGCTGCTGCTGCTCTTTGATGGCGACGGCCAGTCAGCTCAATTCGACTAATCGATCGCTTTTTGTATTGATTTTATTGCCTAAGAATTCTCTCTTCTGACTGGTGGTGGTCGTCGTGTATGGTTTACTATTTTTTTAGTCGACAAATAAAATTTTTTTCCAAATCAGAGATAAGTGGTGACAACATGCCAAAAAGATGTGCAGCTGGTATCTCTCGCCAATTTGCGACACCTTCAGTGAATGATGATTCAAAATGAATGATCGTCTCATCTCTGCTAATTTTGCGTGTGATTTTAAAAAAATTCATTTTGCTGGCATCTCAACCTAAATTGGACGCCTACTGCCAACAGTAAAAAGAAATGAAGCTGTTGGCCTGAAGGGTTTTGTTTTGCAGAGCTATGTTTTTTATCACTGCAGCTCTAATTGAGCAGGAGCACAAATTTTGTTTTGGCTAATCTTGCCTGCTACTTCTCCGCAGGTAGTGGAACCCTTCCAGCCACTTGTTGCTACTCTTTTTGTTTTTCTCTTACAAATTAGCCGTTCCCACAGCCAAATGAGAAGGAAGAAGCCCATTACTCCTAAACCGTCCAAACGGATAATCAGAAGAAGAAGTGGCACAGTGTATCTCTCGCCTAATCGCCACTTGCTTGCTTCGTTGCTAACTGAAAAAATGGTTTCTTCAAAATGGCACTAAAAGTGTGTGCAGTGATGTCCGGTACAGCAAAATTAATATCTGGTATTTCGTACCGCTTTCGTCCGTTCCCATAGAGTTCGAGAGTTGTTAAATAACCTGAAGACAGCAGAAGCAGCACCATTTGGCGGTAAATTTATTGATGTCCTCTCCCTCCCTTCCTCCTTCTCCACGGATGATGAACTCATCTTGTTGCTAATCAAACAACATCGCTGAGCACTTGATGTTGGGGAAAGCCAGAAAGAGAGAGGACAGTTTTGAACGTATGCTCGTGTTGGTGGTGTTGTTATTGTCGCCGTCAATGTCGCAAGTTATGAGTCCCTGCTTGCTGTTTGTTAATGCTGCTGACTCTGTTCGCTTGCCCCGATTATGACAGATGACGATTGACGGTGGCGATACTGCAGCGAAGAGCTGCTGCTTGCTGCTGCAATGGATCGTTGCCTCGGTATAATGGCCAATGATGCTGCTGCTGCAGAGTAGGCGACATTGTGGAGTCATCAGATCGCTGTGTGTGTGTGTGCATCAGCCAAGCAAGGAACGAAAGAAAGAGAATGGGCAGTCAGTGTCAGCTAAAGGGACAGCAGCAACAGCTTCTTTTTCTTTTTTCAGTGGACAGGGGGTGACGCAAGCACAGCAGCCGCGGGACACTGTGGCGCTGAGAAAGGCATCTAATTGCACTTCACACAGAATGAGCAGTGAGGAACGAAAACTGACTGACTGGCCTAGAATACTCTACTAGCATTACCTGGACGGTAGATAGTATGCTGACGGGTAATTAAAAGCAGCAGCAGCAGCAGAAGTAGCAATGATATACTCAGTGCGAGGTGACAAAATTGGCGACCAAAATGGTGGACAAGAGAGGAGGCAGCACTATGTTTTGGCGTGCCGTTTCCCAGCGGAATACTACTTGTGGTAAGCTGACGAACTTGTTCCACTTCTATGTCACTGGCACTGTATTTGTTTCCAGTCTGTTGATGATACCAGAGAGAGAGAGAGAGAAGCGAGCTTGTTCTGGGGTCAGGTGGTGAAATGAAATCTAAGCGGTAATTGGCGCTCTCCCTGACTCCAAAGGACTAAAGTAATTAACCTCTTTATTGGTCGGATGTTGTGTGGGTGTGTGTGTCGGTGTTAGGACACTCGACTAGATAAGCACACTACCGTGTTGAAAGGCTTAAACTGTGAAGTGCGTGTGGGTGCTTTTTGTTTGTGAACAGGGTTGCTTGGTGATAGCAGCGAAGATCTACTTTGCGGAAAACGGAATATGTTTTTATATTCTAGATCAAACAAATTCAAACCAAATCCTTTCTTCTTTTGTGTATTCTAGGCGGAATTCTGGCTGAGTTTCCACTCTGAATTGTCATTAATCATCAGTGCCTTTCTGTGACCTGGGACCTGTGTCTGTGTCTGTGCACTAGAACATCAAACACCACACCACCACCGCCACCACCGGTACCCTTCTTCATTTACGCTAATTTAATTACAACTTTACACTGACACCATTAGCGCAAGCGAGCACAGGACCAAAGAAGGAGCGGAGGAAGAAGAGGGCAGCAAGCAAGCACATTAGGAGCAAAGTAGCGTGATGAAGGCGGACACACACAAATGTTGGTCACAGACAACATCACTTTGGCTGCACTCCCTCGCACCGGTTCACAAGCCCCGATGACTTACTTAACATTCTCTTCTTCTCCTTCTCTCTGGCTCATTGACCTCTGACCCCTTCAGCATGGGCTACCGTTGTTTTTCTGCTACCTGTGAGCTAATGCGGTTGTGCTGCTGCTGCTACTGATGATGATGATGATCACATAGCACTTGCCGCATACACCACACTCTTATTATTCTTTCGCACGGCTCACTTGGTCACGTCTCTCTCTCTCTCTCCCTCTAGGCATATAGGTCTGGGTACTTTGCCTCCAGTCTCAGCTCTCTCTCTCTCTCTCTGCCCAGTCAGTGAAAACAGGAAGGAAGGAAGAAGGAGAGAGGAAGCAACGGTTGCTTTTGCTGTACTCTGCTCTCACTCGCTGGACATAATCATCAGCAACGCAGCAACAACTTCATCTCCTATCCTCTTCGATTACTACCTCGCTCTTTCTCCCCTTCTTATTCGTCTTCTTGCAATCAAGGGAGAGAGAGAGGAGAAGGTTAACGTGGGAGGAAATGAGGTGTGGCGCATGCTCGATGCAAGACAAGACTGGACTGGACACTACCCTACTCCCTATCACCCGTCCTCGACGACAACTTTTTAGCAATCATTTTCTGTGAGTGAGCTAATATTATTAAGTATTTGTCCAGTCAAGTCCTTTCTGTCTGTGTGTCAGGTGCAAGCAGCAGCAGCCATAATCAATGCAGCCATATCGTGGACAGTGGCAATCAAATTAGGCGACGCTCAGTTTTTTCTTTTGCAATCACTGATTTTGTAATCACCGGCACACTTTGCCCTTTGCCTTTATCTGCCTTGTAACCCAATTGTTTAAACATTTTTCATTGACTTTGTATCATGTTCAAAAACAAAATGAGCTAGATTTAGCTATTAGCAAATTGGACGCACACAAAAACTCACTCACTTCTTCCTCCTTGCCGCTAATCCCATTGATGGCCGCTGTTTATCAGCGGCAGAGCACGGAAGTCGCAGCAGCAGTGTACACAAAAACCGTGACTGCATTCACATACCTCACCGTCTTTCTCCTTCTTCTCATCTTCAGTCGTCGTCTGTCAGTCTGTTTGTTACCTGTCAGCAGCAGCAGCAGCAGCAGTTGTGTTCCGTGGTGGGGGAAATGAGAACGTGGTTACCGTCCTCTCATCAGCAGTTTCTAATTCGATGATGATGATGATGATGGCGGCACGGTGGTGGTGGTGGTGGTAGTTAGTAGTAGTGTCGATGTTCGGTCTTTGCTTTTCTTTGGAGCAGTCAGTAGAGTTGGCCACAAAGAAAAGAAGCAGAAGCATTGCGCCACCGGAGTAGAAAGAGAGAAATTTGTTGTTTCCATTGACAGACAAGATGGCCCATTGAGAGGGTTGTGACAGTGTGAAGTGCGTAGTGTAGTAGACAATGATGGCGTCACCACTAGCCGATATCAATTATTTCAGCCTTCCTGTCGCGCTTGTTGGATCTTGAACTTGAACCGTTTGGAACTTTTTTTGTATTCCCTCTGATCATTTCCGCGGAAAGTTGAAATGGCGTCTGGCCACTCTGTGAGGAAAAAAATCTTTCCTGGCGGGAAGTTTCTCTTTCGGTTGTTTTGATTTCTGTCACAAGAACGTCGCCAGCGTGGTTGTTTATCCCTCTTATCTTGTTCATCATCCTCATTTCTAGCAATCCCACCAGCAATCTCGAGAAGTACCTGAGCGGCTCCTCAGCTCCCCTTGGCAGCCTCCTCCGGAACTGGACGCTGGAGCCGCGATTGACCTTCTAACCAGTTCAGCCTGTTCAGCAAGGCGCTGGGCGTGAGCGCCCCCTGAAGGTGACCGGAGAGGAGCGGCCTCGCTTCCTGCTCTCATTCGGCGACGTGGTCATCGAGAGCATCCACACCTACAATGCGCCCATCACCGACGGACAGTCGGAGGGTGAACTGGGTGTGCCACCACCGATTTGACCGTCATCGCAACGTCGCACGGCTTCTTCAGCGTGGGAAGAAAAAGGAGGCATCGGCCGAACAGTACAGCCGTCGAAGGCCGACTCGTCACCGGCAGTTCCTGGGGCGTGCCGCGAATCAAGTCCCTGTTTCACTGTGTAGAACGGCGAGTCGGAACAGCAGCAGATTCTCCAGTGGATAGTAGCCACGAGCTGTGGAAGGAGTACACTCTTGAAGAGCAACTGCAAGCACTTCTGTGAGCGTCTTCGCAAGGGCAACGCTTCAGGGGCTCTGATTTCTCTTATAAACGGTATATGTTTTGTATAAAATCCACCTAAATAACCTCTTCCAAATTCTCTAAATCACATGTTCATTTAATCTCAAACATAAACTTCTATTACTTTTCTGTTTACATTGAGATGATAGTAGAGTAAGAGACTTAAGACCGCAAGAGAGGAGAGGTGAAGGTCAAATGCGGTCCTGTTTGTCGGTTCGGTGTTTGCATTCTATTTTTTGTAGCAGTAGCAGCAGTTGTGATTTTTCTGAAACACAAAGAAAGTCCGGGCGAAATGCTCCCATGTAATCATTAATCATTCATCGACTGATGCTAGCAGCAGCAGAAGTGATGATTATGAGACAATTCATAGACAGCGTGCACTCTAGCACAAAACACCGCACACTTCTGCTCGATTCAATTCGAACTAACTTTGGATGAACTGCTTTGATTCGATTGATCGATTCATTCAATCGGACTCATATTTCTCTCGCTCTCTCTTTCATCGATGCGACTATATCTCTGGCCATCATTCATCATCCACCTCATTCCACTGTCTGAGCCGTCTTCCTCGTCATCACCAATTTGTCAACTGTCCACCTCCCTCCTCGTTGTTGTGGTGTGTGTATTGTTTCGCTAAACAGTAACCCAGTAATTACATAGCAAGAGCAGCAACAGCGCAGAAGAAAACAAGTCTCCCCTTCTGCTGTTAATTGAATTACAACTCAAACAACAGACTGCCGATGACCGTCACGACAACGGGTGAAGCAGTCTGAGCAGCTGAGCAGCTGAAGAGATGAACTAGCCAACTAAAGAAGAGAAGAAGAAGAAGAAAAAAGAAAAGGAAAAAGAGGAAACAGAAAAAGAAAGAAAAAAGTGTTGACGATTCGAGACACAAGCAAAGACAGTGCAGTCTGAGCACAACGGTAGCTGCCTGTGATGGCGATGACCATACATTGCCTCCTCTTCTTCACGTATTCTCTCCCAACACTCCCTCTGCTGGATGCACGATTGTCTCCGTTACCATCACTACCACCACGCTTAAGATGAAATCGTGAGACAGAAAACTATTAGACCTCTTGAGCAGCTTAATTGAACGGGCAGCGAAAGAAGATGAGAAGAGATGAGAAGAAGAACGGTAGCAGAAGAAACGGTGGGAGGGAAAGGAAAGCGAGCTGCTGTGATGATGCTGATGCTGCTTTCACGGTCAAACGGCAAATGATGCGATGAATGCCAGCAATTCAAAAAACAAAAGGGTTGAAGTTGAAACAGTTGTTGAATGAAGGAGATAAAACCCGTTTGAAATGTTTGGGAAAATGTATTTGATTAAAAAACTGATTCAATTTTAGAGCATGAAGTGCCTTGATGATCCCACCCAAAAATCAAAGACCTGAAAAAGAAAAAAAAACCGTTGCATTCTCCCACTCAAATTTCCCTTCGGCTTCTTTTGTCCTTTCTCAGGGGTTTGCTCCCCCTTTTCCCCTTTCTCTTCAATTAGTGCTCAATTAATGGGTGCCATTAATGTCCTGGAAAAAATTTCCCTTTTTTCGTCACCTTGCCACCACCAAAAAACCACGATCGCAGCAAAGCTTTGCTATCCTTTTTAAATAAACCAAATCTCCTCTCAATTTCTTCTTAATCTTCTGTTCTAATTTCTCCCCCCTCTCTTTCTCAAGACCTGCAGACGACAGTCAGGCCTTCCCTCAGGCCACACATTCCCTCTCCCCCCATGTCATCGGTGTGCCACTAGCCACCAGCACAGCGCTGTGGAATAATTTACCCCCCAAAAAAAACTATTTTCTCTGGTTTCTTCTCCCCTCACCACAACCACCACATTCATCATCATCATCTTCTTCTGAGCAAGAGAAAGTGGCCTACCAGGTAACCCTCTCACTGAAAAATCTGTCTGTGTGTGTGAGAACTTGGCAGACCACAGGACGGAAAAAAAAGTGAAATTCTGTGCCCGAAGCTGACTCCCTTTTTTCTCAAAGTCGCACGTTTACTCTCCTTCTCCTTTTCCCCAATTCTCTCACCACCTCGGGCCTTTACCTTTACCTTTATCCTCCTCCTCCTCCTCCTCCTCATTTCTGAAGTTCGGGAAAATCTCACCAACTCTCTGCAAAAATGGCTCTCACTGCCCTCATCTCACTCTTTGGCCAACGCTGAGCTTTAGCCCAGAGCAAATAGCAGCAGCCCCCACCATTGGGCTTCAGCAACTTTCTCGAATCCCCCCCACACCACACACCCACCCGAAGATGGATGAAAGGAAGAAGAAGAAAAAAAGAAAAAAAAAAATACCCACGCGCGTTTTTCATATCGTCTCCTTCTCGCACGGTGTTGTTTTTTCAAGTACACTGAAGGAAAAAAAAACAGAAGGACAGAGAGAGCTCTGAAAACTGAGATCGTGCCAGCAGCAGCAGCAATACCCAAACCCGTTCTTGCCACTCGACTATTTCCCACTTTCTCGCGGGAAACGCTTTTCGCATCGAAACACACTTTTATTTTCCAGGGGGAAGAAGAAGATGGGGAACTTGAAGAAGAAGTGTTTGAGATTCGCTTTCTTCTTGGAAAAAGGGTTCGAAAAGAAGACGTTTTGGGGTTGGGGTTTGTTCGATTGATTTGCCGCTAAATCCGCAGTTTATTTGAGAAAAAATGCTTCCCATTGTTTTGCTGTTTCTGTTTTGCCTAATTACCATATGCCGGTGTGCTTTCAGCTGTGTGTGTGTGAATGTGAGCCTCCTCCCCCTTTCCCCTTGCCTAATCCCTGAACGGAAACGTGGCACTAGTTTTTTTACCAGCAGCAAAAAAACTACTTCTTGTCACTTCAACTCAAGTCAAGTCAACACACACACACAAAACGTGATCACTGATTTAAACACATTCAGCAGTTCATTCAATTCAGTTCTGCAGCTTTGTTAAACAAGTGAACCACTTCTTCTTCTTCTTCTTCTTCTTCTTCAGTGATCGCCCCGCATCTTGCCCTTCACTTTATCTCTCTCATCGATTGTCATCACCATCCTCTTGCCTCAGTATCGATCTATGTCACGGGGTGGACTTGGTGCACTTTGCTGTTGGTGTTCGATCGATCAAAACCGACCAAACCGACCGACCAGCGGCGGTCATGTCCTCTAAACTACCACCACATCACATCGACTGCTTTTACTTTGCGGTGAGTGTCTCTGCTCTTTTTATTTTTTTTCTGTCTGTTTTTTGTGTTTTTTGTGTGCTTTACTTCTTTACCTCCTCCTCCTCCTCCTCCTCTTCCTCCTGCGTTTGCCTCATCTTTGCTGCCGTTTTTATTATGTCGTTTTTGTGCGCCCCGATAACAAAGAGAGTGCAACGGTCGGCGCCATCGCACCATAAACCACCTTTTTGCACTTTTGTGTGTTGTGTTTTATGTCTCTGTATGTTTTGTTTTTCCCCCTGAACCCAAACGGCTAGTTCCCCCACCACCCCTGGGTTTGCTTTTTAGTGTTGCTCAGACTCTTTTATGCCGCTTCTTTTTTTCCCTTTTCCTTTCTTTCTTTTCGCAATTTCTTTCCCCCTGCTGCTCCGCTGCAGCCGTCGCCGATTACCGCCCCACAATTTAGTTTTGCTGCCGCTGCTGCTGCTGCTGACAGTAACGGTGGGGTCCACATTGCCACCACCACCACCGCCGCCGCTGGTGCACTAAATCAGTAGCACTGCTTGGATTTTTCCCAAAAGGGAAAAAAAAGAGCAAGGGAGATAGAGGAAAGGGAAAAAAGCATCTCAGTCACTGCTGTTTCCAGTCCTTTCCCACTTCTCCCCTCTCTGGGCCCACTCTCTGAAAGAGAGAGACACACACTTTCCCAGTTGTTGTTGCTGCTGCTGCAACTGCCGCCCGATGATGTTTGGAACGCGATGACAGCACAGCAGAGCAAAAGCAGCACTTTTGCACTCTGGTTTAGGGTAAGGAGGGTGGCTTCTTCTTTTTGTTTTCCCGCGCTCCCACTCGCTGCTGCTGCTGCTGTTGTTGTCTTATCCACACACCCCCAAACCCGATCCCCCGGGGAAAAATAAAAGAGAGAGAGAGTGGTGGGGAAAGGGAATGGCCCCGAATTTGGGGGGAAGCCATTTCCAGTGAGGGGGGACAGTAGCAGCAGGCAAAAAGACGGTGGCAGTCGGGGTAAAGTGGCAAATAGCTCCCTCGCCCTTTCTTCCATTTCTCCCTCTCCCGTGGTGCTTATTTTGCCTGGGTAGTAGTAGAAACTTTCCCGGGGTTTCTCGGCACAGAGAAGCAGCACAAAGGGTTTTGGGGTGCACGCTGAAAAAGTCGATTCTTGCACGCATGAAGATGAAAAAAAAAGATAGAAGCGCCCCTTTGCCCAAGTGCACTTGTGATGCCACACGTGCTGCTGCGTGACCGGACATTTTTGGGCCCCGTTTTTTTGTGGCTCTTCCCTGCTCGCGGAAGCAGCAATAGCACTGATCCAACGGGCTCTCACCTCCTCCTTCCTCCCTCCCTGAACACTGCGACACGATTTCCTCGAGGCCGGCGGCGCGACCTCACAATTGCCGGAAAACTTTTCCTTTTGACAGCGCACGCCCGCCGCCAATTTTGGCACCTTTTTAAAAAGTGCCACTCGCTCCAGCCCAAAAGTGTGCACAATTGTGCAATTGCACGCACCGCCGCACTAAACGGCCTTGTCCAAGCGCACCACGAAGACGTGCAGAGTCTGTGGTTTTTTTGTGTTGATGTGAATCACCATCTGCCCACTAACAACACTGCGCCGATCGGGTCTGCTCTCTTCAGCACTTTTTTCTTTTTTCTTTTTTTCTTCATTTTCTCTCATCTGCCGCATCCTCCCCCTTTTTCCCCCGGGATCTTTGCCCCGGTGTTGTTTCAGGAGGTGTTTGGTTAAGGTGCTAAATCAATGCGACGAGGGAAAACCCAGAAACCACAACAGCAAACTTCCAAGGTCGATGGCCCGCTGATGGTACCGAGAGTTTTTGAGTGAAGCTGTGAAAGCCTGTGCTGAAAGGGAGGGTTTTCTCTTCTGTTGGGAAAGAAAAAGATTGGCAAAATTTCATTTGAAAAACCGGAGTTTGGTGTCCAAAACAAAGTGAACGATATGTGGAAGGCAACCGTGTGACAAATCCTTACCACCCCCACACAACCATTCAAAGATGTCAATGCCAGCCGAAAGGTCATGAGGGGTTTGATTCAAAATGAAGCCCCCCCTTGTCGCCGCCGCCTTACTGAAGACTGATGACAAAGAGACATGAACTTTTTCTATTTTAAAAAGGGCGAAAGCTCGCATCACATCACATCCTGAATCCCAATTGAATGTTTTTTCTTACTTCCACTTTTCTACTCTGTGCCTTTTCTGGTGTCTAAACAACCCTCGCAACCTCCTATAAATCTCCCTTCCCCCTATTTTCCACCGAACCGATAATCCTACTCTTGAAGCTGAATCACTCGGGGAATCACTCTTACATATTATTGCCCTTGTTGCTGTTTTTGTTGTCTGGTACTACAACACTTGCTTACCACACTTCTCATCACCCTATCACCTCACAACTCCCTACTTTCCCCACACACACACACTGGTTCTTTCATGGTGAATTCCAGTCGTTTCCCCATGCACATCTCCTTTTCATCCATCATCATCCCAACTAAAACCAGAAAAGCACTGATAAATCACCGATTTCTCCTGCACCGCCAATGTTGCTCTTGCCGCGAGACTGAGATTGCCGACCGCTGTTTAGCACACTGTACAAACACACACCACACACCACTGGGCGCCCCGTTATCGCCAAAAGCAAAAACCAGCGTCTGTCAATTGACAGTGTTGTGGGAAATTGAAGTCCCACCCAAAAAAATATAATAATCGCCACGACAGAAAGAGGAAGAAAGTTTTCACCACCACCACCACCACCAGCTGAGAAAAGGGCAAAGTCGCGAAGAACAAATAGTTGTGGTGGCAGTTGTGACTCGTGATGATGATGATGATGGTGGTGTTGAAAAAGCTGAAAGAGCGGCGCTCGGAAGTTTTTCACCAGAGTTTAAGCGTTGACAAAATTTGTTCGTCCTTTTCTCTCTTTCTCTCGCCGGTGCACTTTTCAGCCTTTTCAGCCTTTCTGCCTTCAACTAGTGTCACAACTGCTACACCCGAACAAACTAGCACAGCAGCACGCAGCAGCAGCAGTGTCGGCAGATACTGCTTCATTCATCGATCTCTTCTTCATCAGTAAATAATCACATATGGAAAAGTACTGAAGGAGAGGGGGGGGGGAGGGGATCACGTCGCCGTCTAAGGCCGGGGGCGGAGGAAAATGTTGCCGATTTTCGAGGCAAGCTGTCCCCAAGCAAGACGCACTTCATCCCCACCCCCCCCATCCCCAAAAATTCTCCATCCCCCAAACACATAAACCCAAATTTAACCCCACCACCCTGCAACATCATAAAACATCAGGCAGCCGAATGCTCTTTTAGCACTTTACCAGCCCCCTTGCTACATTTTTACTACTACAGACGTTTTTTTGTAAAAAACCCATTTTTTACTCACATCAGCTTCCTAACCCACTTTTTTTTTCCTCCCCAAAAGACTGCCCCGGTTTTTTCCCAAAATCAGCAACTTACTCTGGACTTTTCCGATTTTTTCCCCTGCCTCTTTTTTTGGGGGTCGAAGATCGAAGGCTTTTCTACCCCCTTTTTTTTGTTCAACAAGCCCGCCGGACCAATCTATTTTTTCCCCTTTACCAAAAATTTGATGACCACAGTTGAGCTCAAGAAAAAAAAATTTTACTTTTTTACCTTTTGCTTCACGCGAACACTTATGCTCACTGCTAGTACAAAAATAGCTTAAAATCATCATCATCATTGAAGAATTTAAAACTACCAAAGGGGGGACCTTCTTTTGAAAGCCAAATATTTCAACTGCTATCCTTTTTCATTCTGGGAAAAAGAAGAAGATTTTTTAAAAAATTTTTTAAATCGGGGAAAAAAAATAAAGTTCCTTTTTCCGGGGGGAAATACCAAGCAGCCCAAAACCCCCCCAAAAAAAATCAAAATTGATCCCATGTCATAATAAAAGTGAAAAAGGGGGAGAAAAGTCGGCCTGATGGGTGAAAAAGGAAAAGGGGCCCACACCTAAAAAACGGGGGTTTAAACAGTGTTTTTAAATTAAGGGGGGGCCCTTTGGGAAATTTTGTTTTCCCCCCAAAAAAATTTTTTTAAAAAACTTTTTTTTTTAAAATTTTTAAAATAAAAAGGGGTTTTTTTTCTACCCCCCCCAAAATTTTTTTGTGGTTTTGTGGTGGAACCCAAAAACTTTTAATATTCTCTGGAGATTTTAACCCCCCTTCCCTTTTTTCTCCTCCAATTACTTTTTTTGTTTTTCCCTCTCCACCCCCAAAAATTCCTCAGGGCCCTTGGGCCAGCGGGGCTTCCCCCCCCCCCCCCCCCCGGCAAAGGCCTCTTTTCTCCCCCCGGGGGGGGAAACAGGACGCCTTCAAAGCCCCCCCGGGATGGACCTTGGGGCCCTTTCCGCCCCTCCCCCCGGGGCCCTGGGGGCCCCCTGGGACTCCATTCCGGGGGCCGGGGGGAAATTTCTCATATCCCCCCCCAAAAGGACTTTTTTCCCCCTCCCCCTCCTCCTCCTCCCCTTTTCCCCCCCCGGGGGCCTTTTCGGGGCCGCAAAGCCATCAATCCCCTTTCACCATCTCCCCTCCCCTCCCCCCGCCCTTTTTTACCCCTCCCCCTTTCCCCCCCTTTTGGGTCCGTCTCACACCAACCCCCTTTTTCACCCTCCCACCCAAACCCCCAAATTTCCCCCCTTTTCCCCCCTCCCCAAAACGGCCGCCATTGCGGGGGCCCTTCAGTCAAGCCCCCCAGGGAAAACCCAAAAACAAAAACCACACGGGGCCCGGGCCAGCGGCCTGGGGTGGGAATGGCCCTACCTTGGGAATCCAAAAACCGGTTTTTTTGGGGGGGGTGGGGGCAAACTTCGTAGTTCCGAAACCCGGGCCCCCTTTCCCTTTGGGGGAAAGGTCGGTTCCCGCCCCCGGGCCGCCGCCGCCGCCCCGACCCCTGGAAACGCAATTCCCCAGAGACGCCACGGGGGGGCTTTTTTCGGGGGTTTAAACAGCCCTCCCCACCCCCAGCATGCTTTTTGCTAAACTCCCCCCAAAACCCTATTCCTCCCCCGCCCATTTCCCCAAATGGGCCCTCCAATCCCCCCCCGGCTCACCCCCCAAAACGGATCCACCAACCCCAATCCCCCCAAAAATGGGAACCCGGTGGGCAGTGGGTGATTCGCGGGGAGTCCCAAAAGGGGGGAGGCGGGACCAGAAAAAAAACCCCAAAAACCGCCCCCCCAAAACAACCAAACCCCCCCCCCTTAAGGCTTTTTTTCTTTTTTTTTGGAAAATTTACTTTAAAAAGGCATAGCTCCTAGACGTAGGGGTTTTTTAAAAAATTGATAAATTCGCATCATCTTAGCATCTCGCGCAAAGTCTTTTTTTCATTTTGACAAAATTTTTTGCTTTTGGGCTGAAAGAAACCCCTATGAAGGGGATAAAAAGGCCGATGTAAAACCTGGGTCTTTTTTTTGTGTCAGTTTGTGGGGGAACTTTGTTGGGTGATCCTTCCAACTGTTTTATTTTTTGGGTTTTGTGCTGGGGGACACCGTGGGCTGTTTGATTCTCCCAAGGGGGTAACGTGCTCCCCAGGGTTTGCATTGCTGATGTTGTGCTCAAGTGCCCGACCTAAAAACCCGAGTAAATTTGTTTTTAATTTTTGGCGATGTACATTTCCCTACCCTATCTTTACACACTACTGCCTTTGAACATCTGATTGATCGTGGTGAGTCTATTGTGTTGAACGACGGGGCTTCAATCGCAAGAAAAAAAAGCCTACCCTTTCCCTGCCCTTGTTTTCAGTCTGTTTTTTTTTTAAACAAAAAGGGGAGGGGAATGGAGGAACAAATTTTTCTTTTTGTTGCCCCTTTTTTTTCCCTGGCCTGAACCCAAACTAATTTCACTAAGTTGCTGATCACTGCTGATCACTGCAGGGGTGATAGTGATCAAAACGCTTTTTGGCGGCGGCGGTGCAGTTACACAAACAGCTACAAAAATACGGCCTTAATGTCTGGCACGGCGAGATTTGCGGGTGGAAAAATTCCTCCCAAATTTTGGCTGCTGCCGGGACACCTTTCGATGACAATCAGAGGGGGCATCACATCGCACACTGTCATCGCCAGCAGTGTTGCCAGTGTGTTGCCTCTTTATTTTTTTCTCTTTTATATCATTAGTATCATTACTGTCACTGGCAAGTCCCCTTTTCTTTCTTTCTTTCTTTCCTTTTTAATCAGCTTTCCTCTATCAAATGGTCTCTTCTCTCTCTCCCTTGCTTTCTTCTTTTATCGTTTCCCCTGTGTCTGTTTTTTTTTGTTACCTGTCTGTGCTTTACTGAGTGAAGGAGGTAAGAAGAAGATGTGGAGATTTTGGTTGATGATGCTGATGTTGGTGATGCACTTGACGAGTGCACTCTGAGCTAAGCTCCTGCTTTTTGGGGGTTTATTTTGCTTAGTGTGTGCGCCTAATCACACAGCTATATAACCAAAGCCTCCGATAGACACAAACCAGACCCGGGAGGACGTGCGCGATTAGATTGATTGGGCTGCTTGGGTTTAGGATGATGAGGAGGGAGGGGGCAATAGGTGCTAAAATTGATGCGTTCTTGTTTTGCTGCATTTTTTTAAAGGGCTGCAGCTCTGAAACTGTGCTACCTCAGAGGCGATTCTGAGCCTTTTGAATTTTAAATTCAAGAGCACTCATCAGCAGCAGCTTTAGCGGCTTCAGGTGATGATGATCGCCTACTAAACGATGATGCTAATGTGTAATCGAGGTGCTGCTGCTGCTACTTCTTTTCTGCTGCTATTATCACAGGAAAATCGTCGGCTAATCTCTCTCCCCTCTCTCTCTCTCTCATTTAGCAGTAGTGGTAGAAAACTACTCCCTGCTGTTGATCACACTCCCAAAAAATCAGACACCGGCCCCAGAGAGTAGAAGAGAGCGCCGGGGAAGGTGGTGCCCAGTGGAAAAACGCCTGCCTTGGCAGTAGCCTCAACTCTGGAGGAGTGGTGGAAAGCTTGTGCTCTGTGTCTGGCCTCAAAGGGGGGATGGTGTTTTTTCTCTCTTTTGCAGTGAAGCTCTCTCAAAACTGACTGACTGGCAGCTCCCACTCATTAACCGCCCGGACGACTTTGGGACTTTTTCTGTCGGCTGTTTTGGGCCCGGGCTTTTTGCTGCTGTTTGCTGCTGTTCAGACCTGATCTGATGCTCATGCTTCGATGCACTTGCCACCACCACCACCACCACGGGGTGCCCATGATTGCCACCACTCCCTGCCGACTACGACGAGGACCAGTTTTGCGCCTTTTGGGCGCGATCTCTGTCGCACCGCTGTCGCAGCAGTTTTGTTTTGGAGAGAGAGAGCGAGGCGAGGGGTCAGGGGGCGTCGCTAGCACCCCCGCCCGACCGCCAGTCCCCTCAGAGTTTGCTGCCCCAGCAGTCCGTCTCGTGCTCTGACTCGATCCCCCACGCGCACGATTCTCTCTCTCTTTTCGTTTTCCTACCTACACTGCCACTTATTATACTTTTCCAAATTTGAAAGGGGCCCCACGGGTTTTCCCCCCAAAATGAATATTATTCTGCCAAACTCTTAAAAGCGGGCAGCCCCCCCCAATTCTTGTTTCCCGGTCACCTTCTGCTCCGTGTCGTAAAATCTCCTCTCCAAAACTTTTTTGCTTGGTTTTTGCTTTGCGACTTTGTTTTTTTTTGCGGGCAAAGTGTGTTTGTCGCTTGTCCCCTTTTGTACCTTTGGGGCATTTTTTTGGGGTTTTTGGCAGAGCGTGTTTCAGTGCTTTCACCCCAATCTCCCCTTTACTGTGATCCGTTACTTTACTTTCATTTCATATCAACTCGCCTTAAAAAACTTGGTTTTGCCTTTCTTGAGCACTTTTTTTTTTAAAAGTGTTGAAGTACTCTTGAAATTTGGCCGTACTTTTTTTGTTGTTGGTCAGTTTACTCTACCTTTAAAAAACAGTCTACTCTGAAGATATTTTTTATCTTTCCCAAATACCCCCCCCCCCCCAAGAATCCTCCCCGGCGAGGGCCCATGCCTCAGCACAGTGTGTAGAGTCAGCCTCGCCGTACCACCACGGTCACCACCCCCATTTCATCCCCTCACCCCCCAAACCCCATGGGCAGTCCGTACACGCCTGCCTAACTCGCCGCACCCGAGCATGGCAACAGGCGGGCAAGCAGCAGCATCATCCCCATTGGCCCTAGATTCAAGCGGAAATTTGGTGGGGGTTTCTTGGCCCATTGGCCCCCCCCCAACACCCGCCCTCCTCCTCCTCGCCGCCCTCCTCTGGCCTCCTCCTCCTCTCTGTCGGGGAACAGTTCAGCAAACCTCTCCTCCTCCTCCTCTGCAAATCAGTCACTTCAAGGAGGGGTCCAGGAACGCTACCGCTAGCACACACCACCACTGCCACAACGGCAGCCAAACAGTCAGGCGAATGGGGTTGAATGCTCTCTTGGAGATGACGCCCCCGTCACCCGCTTCAGCGGAACTTAATTTAAGCGGTGGAAATAATAACAACAGCTCCAATGCTGCCTCGACGCCTTCCTCCTCTTCCACCACCAGCGGTGCTGATGGCAGTTCTTTGCACCTTTTGGAAGGTCCTCAGACGCCTTCTGCGGCGTCCACTGCTGCCGCCTCCGCCGCCGCCTACTCTCCTTACAGTACGCCTTCAAACAGCAGCAGCAGCGTTTCCCAGCACTTTGGATCGCCCTATCACCATCACCACCACCATCCTCATCATTCCAGTCCACTTGGGTACAATACTCCGCCGGCGGCGCATCACAACAGCAGCAGCTCGTTGGGTTCGCATCGATACACTCCCTATGGCGCCTATGGAGGCGGCGTCGGTGCCAGTGGTGCTGGTGGCCATCACATGTACTCCTCCACCAGTGATGATCGAAGTAATCACCAAGATCATCTTTTACGATCTGGAGCGACGCCCACGGTCAGCCCAGCTCGCCTCTCCGCTGGCAGCTTCGGCCTATCCAGGAGGCGCCGCCAATAGTGGTGGTCACCACCACAATGGTGGCCTGATCAGCGAGTCAAACATGTACGGCAGTGGAGGGCCGTACAGTGGTGGTCAACATCATCAGATGAATCAGCAGCCGCAGCAGCATCAGAATGCTCCGAATGCTCAGCAGGCGTACCACCCGGCGTATGGAAGTTATCATCAAGGAAGTATGATGCACCACCAGCAGCAGCACCATCAAAACCTTCACCAGCACCAGCAGCACCAGCAGATGCACTCGACGCCGGTGAGCCATCACCACCAGCACAGTCAGCATCTGCAGCAGCATCCCCTTCATCATCACCCCCAGCACCACCTCCATCACCTTCACTCGCCCGGTGCGACTCTCGCTGATCAGTACGGAAAGGGAAACACTCTGTGATTGTTTGAAAGCTGACCGCCATCATTATCAAAATGCTCTGCTGCTGCTGGTGGCATAATTTGTTCCCTTGCCACATTTTTTTAAGAAAGTCATCTCCTGTGTGGTTGGTTCTCTTCTTTTTCACCTGGCCATTGATTGCTTCGCCGATTGTAATCTGTTGTGCTCGTTTAATTTTTCTTTTCTTTTTTTTTTGTTTCTGCCACTGTTCTGGTCATCTTCTCTTTCTCTCCGGTGCCTTTCGTCACGGCGCACGGTTGACTTAATTGTGGTGGTACATTTGTGCTGTTGCGATTGAGCATTCCCCCAATGCTCAAGCTTGCTTTTCTCTTGCTTTTCTCCTTCTCTCTAATGATACTAATTGGTGGTGCACAGAAGACACACGGGCCACAGCACACGGGAGTCTAAACGGGGGAGCAAGTGTTGCCGCTGGGCGATCTAATGGCCAGCAGATCTCTCTCTCACAGGAGATCCGCTCCAACCGTTTTTTTTTTCCTTTTGTCGTTTTCTCTCAGGTGTCACTAGGTTCTTTTTTGGTTGTTTTGTTATTGTTAATATTTTAAGATCCTGATTGTTTTCCCTCTCTCCTTTCTTGGTTTTGTGACGCTGCACTTGAGTTGGCTCGGCTGAATTGGGGCTCCTGGCCACTTCGTGCAGTGTTGTGTGTGTGCTTTAACCTCCGGTTGTCGGACTTTTAGTGCAGTTTAGGCTTAGGTGTGATGTTGGTATCCTGAAAATAATACTGGACAAACAGTTTGGATTCGGTGCTGTGTAGCTTAATCTGTAGTTGTCTTGGGGTGAATGGTAAGTGCAGATACAAACTGTTTAATTTCTTTTTCGTGACTTTCATTTGATTTCTCTCTTCCCCCCCTTTCATTGTCGGCTGACCAATGTGGTCTCCTTTTTGGCCTGCTTGTATTTATTGTAATTTGGGGCTACAATTTTTTTGCATGTGATGATCATTGGTGTGGATATTTACCCGGCGCTAACGACGAGGGATTGGGTCGCCCACTGTCTCTCTCTACTCCCCTCTTTCCTCTCTCTTCCCCTCTCCTTCTCCTCTTCTCTCTCCTCTCTCTTCTTCTCTTTCATTTGTCCTCCTCGTCATTCTCCTCAGTCTCCTCAGTGTGCAATGTCAGGCAATGTAATGTAGACAGCAATTCGACCGACGGTGATGATGAGCACCACCTGCAAGCTTCTCTCTTTAGCCATCATCATCTCCTCCTTGGGTGCAAACTCGGTGTGCACACTTCTTTGTGCCGGCGACGATGACACAACATCCGCGTCAGCACGTTGGCCTGCACCACTGCTATCGATTGCTGCAGCTAAGCCAGATCAGAGCCTCCTTCTGCTTCTGCACCTCTACTCTAAGCTAAACTTTTCTCCGCTTTCTCTCCCCCCCCCCCTTTTTCACTTGCTAATGTCATTTTTGTTGTTTTCTTCTTCTTGATCGCTTTTCCCTCCTTATTTTTTTTCAGGCAGCCGGTCGAGCCCGAGCTCAATCGACCTGTGCACAGCCTCGCTCTTCGAACGTGTGTACAGGAGTTGTGGTTGTTTATTATTATCCGCCGGTGTCAGCAGAAGCCGGTAATATTTGTGGTGAGGAGGAATAATCGCACGATTTATCGCTTCAGTCCTCGAGCACTTGTGCTGAGGGTGAGAGAGAGCACACGCAAAAAGGCGAACTTGGCGTTGTTTTTTTCAAAAAGAGGAGTGGGGCTTGCCAGAGCACAGAGTGCCAAAGATCTGCTTTCTGAGCTTTCAGCTCAGTGTGTTTATGATTTATTTGGTATTTTTGGCTTCCGCTGCTGCTGCTGCTGCTGTTTTTGCTGAAGCCATTTTCTCTCTTAATTTTTTTCAGTTGCTATCCCCATTACCTGTCCTGCTGCTGTCTTGACTTCTGTTGACTTAATTTACAGTGCTAGTGGCTAAATTGGATTACCGAATAGACACTGCCACTAACTGCTGCTGCTGCTTTCTAAGTCGCCGGTCTTTTTGGCAGTTTTAATTGTTCCTTACTGTCAGGGTAGCCTGACTCTGTCCATAATTCTTTTCTTCGCCCACTCTTCTTCATCTTTGGTGCGAATGTGTCACCACGAATGTGCTGTGGTTGAAGGAGAGAGATGAAGTGTCTCACTGTGCTCTGACCTGCCCCCTTAGATTTCCGACCGTTAGTTTGTCGTCAGTCTCTTTTTTCATCCTCCACTTTTTTCCTCCTCTCAGCATCAGCCACTGTTTTAAATTTCGCTTTTAATTCGCGGGTTGATTAGCTGGCATTGTCTGTTTTGCGTGTTGCTTGATTTGCCATTGCCTGCGCTGACCTTCATTGAAATTGAATACTCTCCTCCCCCTTCTCCGCTTGGTTTTTCTATTTTCAATTAGGCCTCCTCGTTGCGCTCGAGTGGTAATCCGAATCCGTCGATGTGCCAGAGGGCTGATAGGGCTAGGGCTGCTCGTTTGTTGAAAACAGGGCTGCGGCTAGGTCTGCTGCTGCTGCTCTGCTGCTTGTTTGACTTTGTTGTGGCCTCTCTTGGTCTGTCTCTTTTTTTTGTGTTTGGTCGTCCTCTTTCTGTTGTTAAAGCCTTGAAAACAGCAGCAGCAGCTTAGCAGCTCTAAACTGGTTAAATGGTGTCCTCAGTGTCCTAAGCGTGGTGGATGTTGTGGCGCACAGGGTGCGATGTAATTAAATTTTGGGGCTCTCTGGGCTTCGATTCTGCAATTTCCAATTTTTTTTTTCTTTTTCTCGTGAGCCATTTACTTTTTGACTTGAGCCTGTTTTGGCCTTGTTGCCCTTTCTGTTGCCCTTTTCTTTTGGCCCTGACTGACTGTTCCTTCATTATTCCTTCGTTAATCCCCACCCCCTGCTGCTTGTGATAATTTTGATAGCATACGGTGGGTGCAAACGGGGTTCCATTCTAGTGGTGCCGGTGGGCCCGTTAATGCATTACCAATTCTCTCTCTTTCTCTCTTGGAAAAGTGTACATTCCCCTTTTGAAGAGTGAGCTGTCCAGCTGTCTGACTACTTTCTCTCTCTCTCTCTCTCTCTTTCTGCATGTGTAATTGCTCTTCAGGCCAGCAGCCTCTTCAGTTCACCGTTTCAAGTGGGCACTGTGTAGTGTGTAGTGTAGTGTCAAGTGGGCCACTGCTGCCCCCAGTGCTCCAAAATTTACTGGAACTTCCCTTCTGCTGCTGCTAATTCCGCTCACTCTCTGCACCTGTTTTCAGATTTTTTTTTTTTTTTCCTTTCTTTGCTCTCTTTTCCTCTCCTTCCAAACGGAACCGTTTGAGAGGGTTATTAGAGAGGAGAGAGAGAAAATGAAAGACCACTTGCACGGAGGGGCGTACAAGGGGCACTTTGTTGTTGTTGTTGTTTGTTTTTGCCCATCGTCGCCTTTTCTAGCCAACATTTTCTTGCCTTTTGGCGGGTAATGGGGGGTTTGGGAAGGAAAGGAAGTTCTCTTTGGGACGGATGACCACCACCACTCCACCACCACTGCCTCTGTCATCATCATCACACCTTATCGCCTTCGATGAGTGATTACCTTTTTCCAATCCAATCCAACCAGCCTTGCCTCGTGCCATATTTGTCGTCAGCTTTTTTTCCCTTTCTTTTCCCTTCCCCTTCCACGCAGGCAGGCACTCGATTCATAAGGCGAAGAAGAAGTGGTGTACAGGTTAACGATCATTGGGCCCCACTACTGCTGCTCATGTGTTCGGCTGTGTAGTAGCCTGCTTGCTTCATTTGGCTTTGCCCTCTTCTCTCCTGCTCTCCTCTTCTCCTCTCGGCCACAAGGCCAATTAGTCGTTTCCGCCGTATGTTGTCCGCTCACGTGTGTGTGTGTGTGTGTGTGTTTGTGGTGTGCTTGCGGTGCCGTTCGCCGATTGACGCCACTGCCGACTGATTCGTCTCGGACACACCACAAAAGCGTCTCTGCAGGACTAATTTGAGCAACTGTTTTTACCGTGAAGTCAAGTCAATCAGACCTTGGCGGGCAGGAGCCTTGTGTCTGTCTGGGCAGACTTTGTGGGCGGGCTGGTCCACGCACACACCAATGCACTGCTTTGTTCTAGTTGTTGAGTGAGTGTGCGGTGGTGTGCACGTGCCGCTCACTTTGAGGGCTTTCTTTTTTTTCAATGAGCACTGTTGGCTAGGCCTTCTGATTGGTGGACATTGTGTGCTGTGGATTGGGTAAATAAAACTCAATACCGAGTCTAGTGATTTGATTTGGGAGTGGTCTTTTTGCAGGGTCAGTCTTGATCATTCTTTTTACTGACACGCAAGCCTTTCCCATTTTTGTTTGATGGGCCTCTCCAATTAAGTGTGTTGAGTTGTGTGCTGATCTTCTAACCACCCCACCACCCACACCAATTATAAATCATCCCCAAATGTATTGATTGCTTTTGGGCATTGCATCCCCATTTACTTATCACCCTCACTTGGGTATTAGGTATTCCAGCTAGTACGGTGTCCTTATCAGCACTGACTACTCTCTCACTGTGTGTCTCTTGTTGATGATGGTGGTATCCCTGATGATGAGATCAGGTCTTGGCGTGGCGCAAGTCTGGCGCAGGCACGCGCGCTTGTCCAAAGTGTAAGAGTGTGCAGTGCTTGTCAACGGCGATGCTGCTGCTGCTGCTGCTGCCAAGTCTAAGAAATCTCTCACGCCTTTTGAAAACTGTGGGTGATAATGGCGTGTGGTGTTGTACAGATCGGAAGCTAGGAAGTTCTAAACCATTTAAGGGGGGAGACTGATCTTCTTTTGTAAACACAGACCGCCGTATCTAGAGTGTCAGGGAATCACGCAGTTTCCTGAAAAAGGCATTTTCGTCTACCAGAAAGATCACTCATGAGGTCCCTCCTCTCTTTGGGTGCCACTGACATTTGAGCTCTTTTTTGTTTTAAGTCGCGTCTTTTGGTGCGCCATTTCTTCTCAATCTTATCTCTATCATTACTGTGTGGTTCTCTCGCCCGTAGAGTAGTACCACCACCACCACCACCCACACTGCAGATGCTTCTTCTTGTGCAGATGTGCTGTCTGCCGTTGTCATTGCGCCCAACCCTTGAGCTTTGCCATCAAGTGTTGCCCCAGGGTGTTAACAAAAAAAAATTGTGCAGGTGCATCCTGTGTAACCTGTTTGTCCCCAGAGTGTCCCCTGAATGTAGCTAGGTACTGCTATTTTGCTTGTACTGGCTAACTAGTTATCAGATTGTTTTCTGATTTCTAGAGGTTAACTGGCTCAACATCTGTCTAGAAAAGTTAGTAGCTGTTGTGCTGGTGGTGTAAGCTTTTGTTTTTTTAGACGCTCTGCAAAAGAGATGATGATTGATAGGGCGCTCTCTTTCTTTCTTTCTTTGATTACCTCTTTTTCTGCCCTGCTCAAGTGGTTGGGGTTGTTGGTGTTTGCAGGGTGATGCCCTGTGCAATGGCAGCAAAAGTGCGGTTAATGTTATCATCACCAGTCGCCACTTTATCATTTTTATAAATTTTTGGGGTTTTTGGTGCAGTTTTATTTGGCTGTGCGTGCTCTGCAGCTGTGCCTAATGAAGGTTTGTTTTTTTGGTTTGACCGGGCCAAAACTTACCACTTCTAGGGTTATCTTTGGTAAAAAATACACAACCACTCACTTTTTCAGGTGACCACGGGCTCTATGATACCTGACTTTATTTGTCGCTGCCCGACCGCCTCACTGCTGGCAGGTCACACCCCCTTTTCCTCCGGTGTCCCCGCAAATGGCCCAAACTTTCCTTTTACTTTCCCCGAGGTGCCAATGGTTTCAATTGAGTCCACCACGACCACCCCCGGCATGTCTTCCTTTGGGGGCCTCATCACCCGGGGAGTGACCGTGACGAAAGTCGATTTTTTCGAGTAGAAAGTTGTTGTGCGACACACTGCTGAAGAAAAGTGAATGAATGGGGGGGGTGGTGGTGGGGGTGGGGGCATGGTATATGCTCGGGGGGTTTTTAATTGAATGAATCCCCCAAACCACCGACCGAGTGCCGCCTTGGAACGTTGTCGCTTTTCCGATCTTTCGGTGATTGATGATGGGATGATCATTGGAGCAAACTTGAAAAAGACAAAAAAAAAATTGGACATTTTTTTGAATATTTCCCCTCCAGCAAAATGGTTTGCCGAGGAGGGCCCAACATTTGGATTTTTTGCTCTTTTTTTCTTTTTGCATTAATTTTCGTTTCATTTGGCCTCCTAGTTTCTAACAAAAAGCGCAGCAGCATAAACCGGGTTAAAATTTTTTTGGGTTTTGACTATGAACGAGGGCTACTGCTCCCGCCTGGGTAAAGTTTTCCTTTTTTTCTTCCTTTTTTTTTGCCCTTACAAAGCCCCACTCCCCCACCCCACACTTTTGTCCCCAGTGCCCCATATATCGGGGGGCAGACAGGGTCATTTTGGAACGCGCACAACCGACAGACAACAGGGGTCCCTTTTGGGGCACAGTGTGGGCATGCGCCGGAGGGGGCTTTTGCCCCCCTTTCTCTTCTCTTTCTCTTCATCGTGGGGGACTGTTTTTTGGTGCTGTGTGGGGGATTTTGCATCTTTTTTGGGGGAGCCGGCAATGTAAAAGGGGGGGGTGCGGCGAATACCGTGGGAGAATGAGACACCTGTTTAGCTGTTCGGGCGCTGCCGCTGCCATGGCTTCTCTGCGTTTTTCTTTGGGGCCATTTGTTCTACGCCCCCAGTAATTGAATGGGGGAGAAAGGGAAGAGAGAGAGAGATAGAGAGAGAGAGAGAGAGAGAAGTTGTGTTTGTGCTGGGGGCGGGTTTTGAAGACAGATATTGGAACAAGAGGGAGAACTGGGGGTTTTGGTGGTGGTGGTGGTGGTGGCAGAGAGGATGATGATTTGCTGCTGCTCCCTGCTCCCCTCACCCGAAACAGCAGCGTTTGCCCGGGAAGTGTACTTGGAGGGAAGACGGAATAACTCGGGGCAGGAACAAGTGAGGGGGGGAAAGAGCACCAGAGCGAAAACACACTTGGTTTTGCGCTGCCTCCCCAGCCAGGTTGGGCCCCGAATCCCACAACGGGGGCCCAGCAGCAGCACTCTGACGGAATCGGGTACCACTGGAGAATCAAAAAAGGGGAGAGAGAAAATTTGTTCTTATATATAAAATTGGGCAGTCGGCAAACTTGAGTCGACTTTTCATTTTTTGCCCGCTTTACTTACCAGTTTTGTCCACTTTCTTAAATCGGTTTTGCCTGTCTGTCTGTTTGTGCGTTTTTCTGGTCAACTTTGCATTTTTCTTTCTTGTTATCTTGATCTTGTCTGCCATGAATCCGTCTGAATATCAGCAGCCCCATCACCACCACCACCACAGCCAACATCACAATTCCAATCACCCCAATCATCCCAATCCTCACCACCATCAACCTCAGCATCATCACCCCCCCCCATCACCCCCTTCACCCCCTTCACCACCACCACCCCCACTAGTGCCCGACCTGAGTCGGTGCAGTGCGATCACCTCTCTAGGTCCCTCCACCTCCTCCATCTTCTTTGACCACCTCTTTCAGGCGACTGACTGTCGGCAGATATCGCCCTCGAAGCAGCAGCTGCTGCGCCACTACTTTGACTGCTTTGCGATGCGAAAGGGTTTTTTAAAAAAATTTTTAGAGAGCTAGAGCTTAGAAATTTTTATCGCGATTTTATTTAGTTTTGTTATCAGCTTCTAACCTCATCATTTTCTTTCTCTGCTTTTTTCACAGACTCTAATCCCGAGACTCTCCCCACTACCCCGCACCCACTACTCTTCTCAGCAGCAGCAGCAGCAGCATACCCCATCCTCGGGCCCCGGCTCTGCGGGGACGATGATGTCGCCCTTTTTCCGACGCCCTCCCCGCCCACTGATGGCTCCACCATCTGAGTACCTCAGCGGTAGTAATAGCAGTCGATGGGGTGGCCAACACTGGTGGGGGGCGGCGGCGGAAGTGGTCGCAGAAACTGGCGGCAGCGGCAACCTCAGTCGTCAAAACCCAACAACAAAAACCTTTTTCTTCCAACAACTCTGGTCTTTTTTTACCTCGATGGTGGAACTCTAAAGCGCGGTGATCCGCTTCACCACCACCAGGCCTACGACGGCGGCCCCGGACGCACCAGCTGACGGGGGGAGGCGATGCGGCGGTAAAATTCGCGAGAAGAACGACCTAAGATTATCATCCCCCCACGCGAAGGTGGCGCAGAAGTCCTACGGCAATGAGAAGCGCTTCTTCTGCCCGCCCCCTGCATCTACCTGGTGGCGAGGGGTGGCGCCGCGGCAGAGGCGATGATCAGGAGGGCGCGAGAACGGAGCAGGGCGCCTCGCAAATGTGCCTTTATCGGCATCGGCAACTCCGCCCTTTGGAGATGCAGCAGCTTGTTTTCCCAATGGAAAGGTAGGGGGTAGTTTTTTAAGGAAAAAGGGATATATCTTTTTTCATATTCTGCAAAATTTTTCTGCGCCGCCAAGACGCTCTACATCAGCGACTCGGACAAGCGGAAGCACTTCATCCCTCTCGGGAAGATGTTCTACGGCAACGGGGAGGACATTGGCGTCTTCCACTCGCGGCGCATCAAGGTGATCTCGAAGCCGTCGAAGAAGAAGCAGTCGCTGAAGAACTCTGATCGTAAGTGACTTAATGAGATTTATTGATCTTTGTGATTGGTGACTAACCTGCTTCAGATGCGCCCCTCAGTCTGCATAGGCAGCGGCCCCAAGGTTGGCCCTCTTCAATCGGCTCCCGCTCGCAACGGTCAGCACGCGGTACCTCCACGTGGAGAACGGCAACTTCCACGCCAGCTCCACGCAGTGGGGCTCCTTTACCATTCATCTGCGTAAGTAGTGATTATCTTTTGTTTGATGGTATTTGCTTTAACATTTTTTGTTTGTTTGTTTTTGTTTGTTTGTTTGACTTTGCAGTGGACGAGAACGAGTCCAAAGTCGGAGGAGTTCCCCGTTCGCGATGGCTTCTTTCCCTACGGCCACGGTGAAGCCCTCTGCTCGTGAGGGGCATGGCCTCCCAGAGGGTGAGTTACCCTTGATTTTTTTTTTCTTTTTACAAAATCTTGATAGATTTTTGGGGGTTTTACCTCACGTATTGTTAAGGCTTTTTTGGCGGTTTTTGCCTGGTCTGTCTAGCTTTTGCCATGTTTCAAGTACTGAAGAAAAAGAAGGCGGTAAAGGGGCATGATTGAATTTAAATTTTTGAATGTAATCGTTTGCCTGCTAA